>CM067220.1:45672156-45966644 GCA_034190945.1 Octodonta nipae
TTGTGCGCAGCGTTGCGAGTCTGTTGGAGAATGTAAATGTATGGGGAACCACTAACCACAGATTAAAGACTCATATTTTTCGAACATACGCATAAGTAATGAGAGTGGTGCCATCCAGAAGCCACAGGCATTTTCCGTCATTTTCCACCTATAAGAATCGATTTTAAAATCGATAACACAATGCCTTGTGTGTCATGCAACCTTACAGACCGTGCAGGATATTTTACGTTGCCAAATTGCGTGAAAAGAAAAATCTAAAAGCTCTGTGAAGGGGTCTTTTCAAATTTTATATAGGTGCCTCTGCCACTGATTCCACGATTATGTTTGCGAAATTTTCGTGTGATTTTAATTGTCTTTGCGGAAAACTATTTGACGAACCCCTGATGTTGTGTCTGGACCTCGTAGAGAATGAATGCTGCCTAAAGCATAAGTTGGATTTTTTTCGAGCTAGTGGCAAGTCGCAAATGAAAAAAAAAGAATAACAAGTATCGGGTAATTGGGTTCATTCATCGAAGATGGGAGTGAGGACCTGCGCCTTGATGTCTGCCCAGAGAACGCAAGATCTGCCAAGGTTCTGCTGCCGCTAATAGAGAAGCATGTGGAGACAGGGACGACGGTGCACACTGATTACTGATGGGCGTATAACAGTCTTCCGGACCATGGGTACATCCACAAAAGGTGAACCACTGGGATCATGACAATCCTTTTTTTGCGCTTGATGGAACGCACACATAGCAGATGGAAGCGCAATGATCAGTTGTCAGAAAATTTTTCCGCAAAGACAAAATCACACGAAAATTTCGCAAACATAATCGTGGAGTACCTGTGGAAAAGGCACATGTGTAAAACTTGAAAGGACCCCTTAACAGAGTTACTTGAAGCTGTCAGGATTCCATATAGGGCCACGTAGTAGTTAAGGTAAGTGTTTATTCACTCTCCGCTTAACTTTTCTTCTTCTTCTTCTGCCTTTTGTCTACTTACTCATAGTTTCCATGTTAGTTGTTATATTTATATTTTTCTAGTCCTAAGATTTATAATAGCAATTTGGGATATTTATGACCTCAAATATTGCGCCCTGAAAGTTTCGTCCGGTATACTGTAAAATCCAACCCTATTTTTGTTAATTAATATTAAATATAAAATTATTTTATAATACGTAACAAGTTATAATATCGATAAACAACCGAAATTAACAAAATTTAGACACCACACATAAAGTGCATATTACTAAAACAAGCCGTAGGAGCTGAGTTCGACGCAAGGTGTGCAGGGTTTTCAAATTATATGAACGTTTAACTATTATTTTTATAGACTAAAAACAGAATTAGCCTAAAATTATACTATAGACATATATATAACAAAACTTAAACTGTAGTAACTTACTACAAATGTAGTAAGCACAGCAGACCAAGCGCCAGCCTCTAAACGTAGTTCTCTTTGGCCTAGCAAGTTCTGGCCTATGGATGTTTGTGGTTGTCTATGCGCTATTGCGAATCAACGTATCTGGCTAGTATGAATGATAGTTCGAGCCCATACAAAAAAAGCAATTTGGATATTGTGCAAAAAATACAATTTTAGAATGTCAACCGCCATTTTCACTTTTATTTTCATCTTAACGATATTGAGTACTTTGATAAACCTGTATTTATAACTTGTTATAGAAAATAATTTTTTAATACAGATTTCGATTTTATAATAAAAGACGGGATTTTTTTAGGGGTTGTTAATAATACACATGGGAGAGTGGGAAAGAAAAAAAACTTGTTGAATACATAGCCAGGGATGAATTTTTGTATAATTAAAGTACGAAATTATATAAACACACGACAAGCAAGCCGAAAAAAGTGTTTTTTCATATTGAAGAGGTTGGGGTTAATAGACGCATAGCATATCATTAAGAATAAGGACGTTAGTAGGTACTTAATGCCACACCTAAAATACCAAAATTAAAGGTTCAAAAAAACATTTAGTTCATCAAAAATTATTAAACTAAAATAAGTACACACCTTTAGTTTAATGTTTTTAACAAGCTTTTATACTCTCTAAAATGGAAGATATTACGCTTTGAATATCAAAATCATATGTTTGCTAGTTGAAATTTTAAAGAGCTTTTAAATTTCCATCAGGTTGGTTCTATGCTACCTAAATTCCTTTATCACCAAACATATTGAAGGTTTTACTATCTACTTTCTTCGTCTCTAGCATGCCAAATACCTTACTGCTCTAAAAATGATGAAAGGAGTGGGACCCATGACTACAAGGTGAATTGGCAAATTTGGGCAAAATACTCGTTTTTCGGAGTCGCATATAGGGTATATAAAGGCCCGGGCCAACAAAATCTCTATAAGCAGGGTCTTATGTTTGCACAGAGCTACCTTGTGCTAAATTCTTATCTTATTCTATTTAACGAGAAATGACTACCGTTAGTTCGAAAATTTGAAAAAACGCCATTTTTATGAAATTCACTATATTCAAACGACTGTATCTCTGAACCTACTAAATAGAATTAAATTTTATAACTTGCAGTTGGAAAGGAATCGAAAAAACTTTAAACACGCACTATTAAAAAAATTAAGTATACTGGTGCAATTTTGACGGCTATCAAAAAATAGCAAGAGTTTCAAAATTTGCTCCTTACTTAATTAGTCCCCAAAAACATGCCTAAACACTAACGGTTCTGAATTGTTTTGTAAATAGTAGACCTTATAACAATAAAAGGGCGCTTTCAGAATTCAAATCGGGTAAGAAATAGTCGAGTTACAGAATTTTAAAAACAAGGTAAAAATGGCCTATTTTGGCCCTTCTAAGGGCGCTTACTCGGGCACAGGGACACCAGGAAAGCTGAAAATTGGCAAAAGCGTTACCTTTTGATGTCAAAGAAGATACTAAAATTTGGTGTAAATCCTTGACGGCCCCCCACAAAATTCATCGAAAAGTATTGGAATTGCACATAAATATATATATATATATATATTATATATATATATATATATATATGTTGGATGTTAATTCAGATGAGTTTTAAATTATAAAAGGATTATTTAATTATTAATATCAGATTCCATTAATAGTCCAATCACTAACAAGGCATGTTTCTTTTTTCTTATATTATTATATTTTACTCTATAGATTATTTATTTTCACAAATATCAAATTTCTGACTTTTCTATATGCAACCAAATTAACCTTCGTTACATACTATTTATCTTTCTATAACATTTATTATTTAATTACTAATTAACTAGTTACTCTCCTAACTCCACTTTTACATATTTATTGAGTAAATAACTTCCTCCTTCATTATTTAATTTCCTTTATACTTCTAGCTTTATATTTCAACTAAATATTATGCATCTTGCTTTGCAACTTATTTTTTTACATTAGTCCTTTCTGATAGGCTCTGCTATTATATTTTACATACAATAAATATTAATACTTTATCAAATGTTTTAAACATTTTGCCTTCAGTGTTTCTTAAAAACTTTTGGTCTATTCAATTCCATAACAATATATATTTAGAGGCTTTCTCGATCGCTACTATCAACTGGATAAGTTCCTCGTGAGCACCGCCCCTGTGTTTATGAAATACTCAACGTGTCGACTCCTGCTTTAGAGGCAAAGACAAAAAGTGAAAAAGAATTGGTTCTATTATTTATAGTTATTGGTCGATTAAAAGGAGATGTCACGTGATGAGAGGGCTGTGTGGTGATTGGTTGAGTGTTGGAGGGGGTAACTGGTTTGTTTAATCTGGCTATTGTGGGGTCCGTGCTGTAGGAAGGCGGGACAGCTTCCCAAGGTTTATACAGAGGGGTCGTGTCTCTATTTCTATAGCATCGCGAAAAGTGGATACCCTAATTGATTACAGGGATAAGCAAGCCCTACTGTATTCGAATTTGATGTCAATTTTCTGTTAGAAGGTTAGTTAAAGGAGTGCTTGTCTTATGATGTTGACTTTGGGATTGAAATCCTGCACATTTATGTTCTGGATTAAGATTTGGATTTCTTAAGGAGTCGTTGTCAAATTGAAGTTAATCTACGTTCGAAAGACGTACAAAATATTGTTATGCTGAAAGGTTCAACGAGGTAATCGTCTTGACTTTGTTCTAGGTCATACTTAGTATCATTTAGCTGAGGTCGTCATAAATGTATGGGCTATTTTTACTTCTACACTCCTAGTCGCGTACTGAGTATTGATGACTTCTGTATTTAGGTGTCCATTGAAATAATGTTTCCTTTCTGTTGTGGGTGGGTCAGTATTAGAAAAGTCGGAACTTCGTATAAAAGGAGGGTCTTTGTAAATTCGTTGGTACAGATTGTAGACTATGATGGTTGGTATTAGCGACTGGATTTGCCCTCGGGGCTGATTTCATCATCACCATAGTCATAACATCTTGTCAGACATCTTGTAAACTCATAATAGCACAAAGTTTGGGCTGGAGAGCTCTTAACACGAATGTTTTCAATTGTCCTAATTTACTGTTAGCTCGGTTGCCCTGGTGACAGTAACACCTAATAGTTGGTTCGACGCAGATTGTGAGACCATGTACTTTGACATAGTATACTAGCCTAGTATTATGTGGTTCCTTCAATTCAGTGACGTGTTATCCCGAAAGATAACTTTCCACATAGTTTAAAATAGCGTTGTTACCATTAGTTTTCAATTTAGAGGAAAATTTGCCCATCGATGGTTTCAAGCGCCCGTTCCGTATTGAGACATTATATTATTTTTAGTTGGTTATATATACCTCATTGAGAATTCTTTCTAGGCCTGGTAATGTGTAAATTAGTCGAAAGTTACATGCCTCTTCGGTAGTTTTAGATTTGGAATAACTGTACTTACTTTTAAAAAAATGAGAAAGTATCATGTCGGTAAAGAACTATTTACGAGTTGAACATGCTTAAACTGGGTCATATCATACACCACTCTGGCTATTTTATTAACTGTATTTGGGTATAGGTGTTTATAATGTCGGAAATACTGTTAACAAAATATTGGATAACAGTTTTATATATATATATATATATTATATATATATATATTTTATTTTGGAAAACTATTAATTGAAACCGACCCACAATTTGTTTGGTAATAATTAGCTATTTTGCCTTCCACATTTTTCTAGGATTGTTACTGTTTCATAAATTGCATTATCATAATAAATATTTTTCTCTCTCTGAGTAGGTTAAAAACCTTATTTCTAACCAATTTATATTGTTATCAGTAATAATTTAATTGACATTATATGAACATCTGTTAAAATTTTATATAAAGCATCTTGTTATGAGCATTTATTTCTTCCTTGAATATTGAAATGAAGTAAATAAATAAAACCTTTTTTTTAGTGATTAGCGAAATTTTAGTTTTAAGTGTGAAGTACCTTGTTAGACATTAAATTTACTGTAGAACCAATTGAAATTTCTTAACTGTTCACTAATTAAAAGAATATTTTCACAGTTTGTATGGAAATATTTATTTTTAACCTCTAAATTTTCACTGTGAAGTAACTAATCAATGCAGGAACACTCAAGTCTTTTAATAATAACATTTTGGTTTGTGATGGCATAGTCAATTAAAGTCTTAAATAAGCAGGTTCAGAATTTTTTCTAATATAAAAATTGTGGTGATTAACCTTTAATTGTTAAGATTTTGAATTCTGTGTCTACGTAGCCTAAAAATAGTGCTATTTATTGTATTATGTTTATTAGTAATTTTTAACATTTTAGTTCTACTTTGAAATTGGTTAATTTTTTTAATATATTTTATTTAATATTTGCTATGATTGCACCAAATAATAATTTAGTACCTGACTTGTTTTATGACTAAATTTTCTATTATGAGGGGAGTCGGTGAAATTAAAAATTTTCATTTAAATCGATAGTTAACAGTATGCAAAATAACTGAGCTTAATATACTGATTTAAATAGCCGAAAATATGATTAATAAAAAATTCGTTTACAAACATATTAATTTTAAACTAAGCATATCTTGGGAAATCAAATAAAATTTTGGACGTTTTTGACAAGATTTGATCTGGTAGAAACGAAATTGTGTAATCAATTTCTTTAAAAAGACTAAAATTATAACAAAATAGAATAGATAAATCCAATTAAGGAAAAAGGACAGAAATAAATAGGGATCGAATTTTATTCCAAACTGTTAACGATAATGAACTAAATATATTATATATCAAAAAATCTATTGAAAGAGATATTAAAAATATTACATAACAATAATTGATCACATAGGAGCAAGAGAGGTGTAGTTTTTATTCAGGGGAAACTACATTACTAAGAATTGCAATTCAACATGAAAAATATACCAATTTTTTCAGCTCATAGAAAAATATTCTATAGAGATGATAAAGGCAGGGGTATTAGATACTACATGCTAATGTCTAAATTTTATTTGTATAAGACATCTAAAACTGACAAACATTAGGGAAGTAATGAAACATTTAAGAATATACTGTTATCAAGATAAGGGATTCTGGGATATACTATTAGAGCAGCTGCAAATGTATATTAACAATACAGACAGAAGAGATACTAATGTTGAAATTGACAATGTTGGGAAACTCGATGGTCACAAGAAATAGCTAGTGGAAAAAAAAACAATATTTCACATTAGTAGCTTTTTTAAATATTTCAAAATTTAATATTTTGCACAAATTTTAGAACAAAATTGTAATAGAACATACTAAGAATAAAACTAAATATGAATTTTACTGAGAAAGAAAAAAATGGAATTGACTTTGATGATTTTATTATATTACTGGAAATATTTGATTACATTGTAATTTTCCATTGAATTGAATTAAATCTCTCCTATAACTTACCTCATATAGCGGCGAAAGCAGTTACATATCACCTCAATTATTGTTAACTGCTTTTTTGCGGTGAAGTTGTAGGAATGCAATATGCCACTAATAGTGAAGAAGGTACACATACATACACCACTGAATGTCATATACATATTTTCAAATGAAAAGACAAACTGTAAAATAATGGTGATAAGGTAATATTGCCCAATATTTGAAATTAAAGTTCCGCTAGATAATTATATATCATACACAATTGTTAATTTTCCTACCGTTACAAAATCCTTTCTACTTAGAAGTGGACTTGAATAAAAGAACATGTACGAATGACCTAAGATAACCCAAAGAGCAGAGAGGGATTTTATTCCATGTATTGATGCTATATCCCCTGTTTTAATTTTTGTCAAAAACAAAAGTTGGCAGTTTCGAATTGCAGAAACCAACTTTACAATACCTACAAATATATTTTATTATGAGGAACCAAAACAAAACATAAGCTCACCTGTCATCGTGTAATTAGTCGAATAATCGTAAGCTGTTGATATGGTAACAAATACTGCCATAAATATTAATATGTAACTGGAATATATATATATATATATATATATATATATATATATATGTTTTTACTAATTAATTATTAAAATCTAAAAGAGAATAACTTTCTAAGGGATACATGTAAAATAGGGTAAGGGCAAAAACCAAACCAAAATTAGGATGAAAGGAGGTGAGAGACTAAAAATATAAATTTCAGTACCAGAGGATTTAAGTTACAACTCAGTATAGATAAAATTGTGTGTTTGTAAAGAAAACTTTAGCAATCGGTCCTAAGAAAATTAATAATAATAAACTTAAAGATAATGGTTTAAAAAAGTAGGTATATGAAGTTTCATTTATATGATAAAATATTTTCTATGGTTCAAGTAAATATCATTTAGGAATGTTGGAATCAAAACTATATAAGCTAAATTATAAGATCTAGTTATAAGAAATTTGAGAAAAAAAACATGCAGTAAAGGAAACATTTAGAAATAATTGATTATGATAATAAAAGGAAAGTGAAAGTTTCTTTTACAAGAGATTCGCTATGTTATTTATGTAGTGAAATGTCATGGTAACTGTGAAGGAATAAAAAATATTCACATGTAAAAGAAATTTATTAATTTTTTTTAAAGAGGGCATAAAAGTTTTGATAGTTAAAATTAAAACAGAATTGTAATAATATTTGTAAGAAAATTTATTAATTTCAAACCATAGATTTATTGTACATTTGGAGAATAACGAAATCACTTGGTTGCGAAACGATTACAAGGTGAAGTAATGATTTCAAACGATATTTCATAGTGAGGCTATAGGATTGCAACAATTACCCAGATGGAAATCTTTGAGACCCGATTTGAATAAATGTACAAGATTGATAAAGCTCAACATAGCATGATCAGGTAGGTATATACTTATATATTTTGGTATAGTAAGGTTTTGGCCAGGTCATATTTTTGTAAAATTAGTAACTAAAAAAAAACACAATTTTCAAATAATTATAACTGCCCTTATATCATTGTTTGTTATAGTTTACATATCGTTAAATGATGACTTAATATTTACGGTCAAGTTGATAAATAGTCATCATTTATGCTCAAATAAATAGTAGGTCTTTTGAAGGTTCAACATTTTCATTCAATTTAATTAATAAAGAACAATATTATATTGATGCGATTAATAAATGAAAAGAATTCTTGATGATATAAGAGTTTGAATAATACTTATATACCAATATCCTGAAAATAAGCAGCGAATATACTCACATCGTAAGTTTTACCCATATGCTATATGTTGTAACATCTGCTTTAGAATAGCATCCACTTTCTTTAAAATCATGCCGGTAAAAAACTAATTTAAAATCAGTTAATGTACAAGTATTGGGTAAACAAAATGCTGAATATAGTTTTATTTCCTTAACCTAAAAAGTTGATTATGATATGCTCTATAAGAATACTACATTTTTCATTGTATATGGAAAATGATGCACAATTCGTTCTACTTATATCTAATAAATGATTTTCAAAAAGCCTGCATATCACTTTTGATTAATCAAACTCAGCAATCTGATGTCGGAATTTTATCTCAACAAAGCCCCAATGTAAAATAAATTAACTACGATTTTTCTGAATTGGGTTATATTAGGCTGTCTTCTTTCAGGATAACAATATTTTGCTGAGATAATGTCGGGGTTTCTGTGTGAGCCCTTGCTCTAGATATAAATGGATCCAAGATCCCTGTATAGACACGCAAATTTGGGACACAATGTATACATATATATATATATATATATATATATATATATATATATATATATATATATATATATATATATATATATGTATTAGATGGTTTCCGGGGAATTCATCCGCGTAGTTGATAACTGATCCCTGCCAAGATCGATAGTAAAATGACGACGTTTCGGCAGAGTCACATCTGCCCTCTTCAGAATATATATATATATATATATATATATATATATATATATATATATATATTTATATATATACCGATATTCAGAAAGCAATGGTTTCACTTGTTGGTTTAAATTTATTATTTATTATTTACTTGTGAATTTGACGTGAAAATAGATCTTCAATATAGGATATACTTATTTTTGGGTGCTCCTAATTTTTCTAGTCCTCGTCGAATGTGTAACCCATGGCCCGGATGTCGTCAGGGTAAACTAGGCTTGCCGTTAATACCAAGCCGCTCAATACACGCTACGTTAATCTCTCCAAGTAAGCTGGTGCGTTACATGACCTAAACTGAATGACCGAGAATTTAAACTTTTTTCTGTCTCTTTCCTGAAACCCAAACTGCCCCTCCTGGGTGTGAAAGTCATTGGTCTTGTTTAAAGTCGAGAACTTGTTGCATTGACTGTCGGGTCCTCTAATTTCTGTAAAACTTTTTTTTTGAATAAACATTTTTTAATTTTTCTATTCCAGTATATTATGGAAAACTGATATATACGTGCCGTTCACGAGAACTTATAGTGGACACTACTTAAAGAACTCTGATTAAAACTACATGATATCTGCATTCACACCCACTTCATCAACTGTTTTAGACACGGGTGTGGTGGGCACACTAATCTCGATAACGCTAAGGCTCACCACCTATTAACTCAAAACAAAATACCTAAAAAAGGTAACTGCTACTCTACAAAAAAACATGTCTACACAGAACACTGGACAAGGACATACAAGTAAAACAAAAGAAAATAGATAATCCAAAAAAAACACCTTATCAAGGGAATAACTGACATATTTGATCAAATTCTCTTAAATAATCACATATGTCCTGCGTATAAACCAGTCCAAGTAATAGACAAATTTTCAGAAATCCTAAGCCCAGAATAAAATTAGAAAATGCATGTTAAACCTGTTACAAACGTATACTGCAATAAACTTCGTGGGTTCAAAAGTAAATTCAAAACCGATATTCACTTTCGCTTCGTAGAAATTTAATAACACACTATTTACAACAGCTGATCGCTCTGAAAACAATTCATACCAAGTTATGGGGCCTTGACGTATGGCATAGAACGATGGTTCAATGACAGCTGACAGTTGGACCATAGAGTTGGGGCGTTGAGTATGGTACGGAACGTTAGTATGGGACGTTTACGTATGGCATAGAACTATGGCACATAATATTGACAGCTGACAGGTAGGCCATAGAGTCGGAGGTACGGAACACGGTTGACAGCTGATGTATTATACGGACGGGTTATGACGTAATAGATAAGCAGTTCAGAAATGGTTGAATGGTTGAAGTAGGACCATTGCAAAGGGTAGAAATGGTTGAATGGTAGGAAGTTGGAGGTTTGGGTAGCGGAAAGATGGATAGTTGGAACAGGCATTGTAGAGTTGGGAATGTTAGAAACAGTGGAGATGGCAGAAATAACGGTGAGAAAATTGCAAGGAATGGGACTCGTATTAGCCTAAATCTTGGGGAGAATTACTAAGGAAAAAAGGTATTCAATTGGTAGTTTTGTCACCGAGGATTTGTCACTGGAGAACGTTATTAGATGCAACAGTCACGGATCAAAAGAATCAGTGCTTTTGAAATGCCTTAGACAAAAATTGCCACAGGGTTCGTAGCGATGAAGAGCGTCCAGGGATAGGAGGAACCTAATTGGTAGGATCACTACAAGATGATAGAATTATTGTAGATACTGAACGGTTGTAATATTCTAAATTTTACTTGAAACGCAAGGAAATAAACATAAATATTTGTGAAATTGGCCCTGATTTATCACATTATATGTTGCTTTGAAATTAAATTTTACTACATGAAGGGAAATAAATATTAATCATACGTTATGACACTATCCACAGAGTCCTATGTTGTCACAAGCTGATGTACCTGTCTATAGAAATATACGAGACCTGACTCGAACATTAAGCATAAAAAATTTTAAACCAAAATTCTGAAATATACCAACATTTCAATGTCACCTGTCTGATTCAACATTACCGCTATAGGTATCAAGCTCCGCACCTGCTGCGTGTCATAGAAAAGTGAAAGTGGGCTGCTCGTATGCAGCCTACTTGCACTTTCTACTCCCGTGTTTATGACGTCACCACTCACGCTACATCACTGCGCATGCCTAACATACGTACAACTTCACTGCACATGCCTAACGCTCACGCAACATCATTGCGCATGACTAACACTCATACAACAGTATTGCGCATATCCATACAGCATCACTGTGCATGCCTAACATATGTACAACTTCACTACGCATTCCTAACGCTCACACAACATCATTTCGCATGTCTAGCATCCATACAACATTACTGCATAAGTCTAACGTTCACACAACATTACTGCGCATGACTAACACTAACACAACATCACTCCGCATGTGTAACACTCATACAACATCACTGCGCATGTCTATCATCTATACAACTTCACTGCGCATGTCTAACACTCACATAACATCACTGCGCATGCCTAACGCTCACACAACATCATTGCTCATGTCTAGCATCCCTACAACATTACTACGCATGTCTAACATCTAAATAACTTCACTGGGCATGTTTATGAACCACGCGTCATCACAGCATTCTTGTTCCCATTCTTAAAATATTTCCAATAAGTTGCATAAAATTATTTGAGTTATAGACGCATTGACGTTTACATCATATGAACTGTTTAGTGAGTTATATACAAATCATCTTTACCAGATGATATAATCAAATACCTTAGTTAGAAGTAGAAAGAGAGAGAGGCATTTAAAAGTTTTTCTAAAGCTATCCATTTCACTTCATTTCATTTCGCTAATAGAGAGACAATATAAACATTTTAAATTTTCGATTTGAACTCATTCAATTTTGTTTATTAAATTTCGGTGATGACTATATTTTTATTAGTCTCCTTCAGATCATTGAAGGGTAAAAACTTATACTATTAAAACAAATTGATTCAATTTGTTGAACGTGTTTTACAAGTGGTGTATTGAGTTTTTCAACCTCAAAATTTTCTATATGTTTGTCCAATTTTTTATTAACTAAATTGATGGTAAATTAAGTTTTCAATTTTAATCACTAATGAAAGGCTTGCATAAATGTAAACAATGAAGACAATGTTTGCTTTGCCTGGAGTATTGTTTCGGCTTTGTATCCCGCTGAAGAAACTCCCCATCGCCTTTCCAAATAGCCCCACTACTCTGTGGTGTTGAAGCTAAAAGGAATCCAGTTTCCAATGACGAGATGAAACAATTATCCAATTTTGAAAAACAAAATAATATTTCAGTGAATGTTTACATGCTACATAGAGAAAAGAAACGATATGAAGTTTTACCAACCTACCTAACACGCAACAAGCAGTTAATGCATGTAAATGTACTAATAAAACAGGATACCTATGATGATGTACCTACAAAATATCATTTTGTATGGGTAAAGAGCATGTCTCGACTCCTGTCTCACCAACTCGGTCAAAGGCATGGTAAAAAATTCTTCTGTGACCGCTGTCTTTATTATTTCTATTCTGAAGAGAAATTAGAAAAACATTCTGAGGATTGCACAAGAATAAATGAAATAGCTATAAATCATAAGAACAAGGAAAAGGCTCCGTTCATCGTTTACGCTGATTTAGAATCAGTCCTACAGCAAACAAATAACCCTAAGGAACCACAACATCACATTCCAGCTGCTGTTGGATACTACTTGAAATGTTGCTATGATGAACTATCGCGGAGAGGACTGTATGTAATAGTTTACTGACAAAATAGCTGAGCTGGCTGAAGATATAGCTCCGGTATTCTAGTGTGCATATGATATGAAAATGACATATGCCCAGGAACTTGAGTTCCGGAAAGCTGTTCCGGACTGTCATATCTGCGAGAAGCCCTTTTTACCTCAAGATAAGCGTGTTCGCGACCACAATCACCTGATACCAGAACACAACTACAGAGGGGCTGCACGTGAGGGATGCAACGTAAACTATAAAGGTCACGTCATTCCCATCGTTTTTCATAAACTCTGCGGATATGATGCAAATTTCATCACTACGGATATTGCCACACGAATGAAGGGAGCGACCGGCTTACTTCCAATCACCAAAGAGAAGTATATTTCATTTACGAAACATATCGATGGCTATCCAGTCCAATTCCGCTTCATTGATTCCTTCAGTTTCATGAATTCATCTCTTGACATGTTGGCATCATACATGGAAGAGTTTCCGAATTTGAAATCACAGTTTCCTTTTCTGACTATGGAGCAATTTAAATTACTAACGATGAAAGGATAATGATGCCTTATGACTATATTGATTCATTTGCTCAATTCAATGAGGAAATGTTACCGCCAATAGAGAAATTCTACAACAATTTGGAGGATAAACCCTACTATCGCCGTCTTTATAGTCGAACTCAACAAGTTTGGAGCACTTTTAGATGTCAGAACGTCGATCTCTATATGAAGACAGGCATACTGCTTTTAGCTGATGTTTTTGAACAGTTTCGTACTAGCTGCTTAAAGACTTATGGTTTGGATCCAGCTTATTATTATATTTTACCTGGCTTCACATGGGATGCTTTGTTGAAATATACTAATCAAGGTCTGGAACTACTGACCGATCCTGACATGTTTCTTTTCGTCGAGCGAGGTATAAGAGGCGGTCTTAGCCAAATATGCTTGAAAAGACGAGCTATGGCCAATAATCAGTACGTCAATAATTATGATCCATCGAAACATAAAACGTTTCTTATGTACTTTGATGTTAATAACCAATATGGGTACGCAATGCATCAGCATCTACCTTATGAAGGGTTCAAGTGGACTGATCAGAACATTGACCTCCCATGTATCCCAGATGATAATGACGCGGGATATATTTTAGAGGTGGATCTCGAATACCCGAAACATCTTCACGATCAACACAAAGATCTGCCCTTCTGTATAGAACATATATTAATCTGAAAACAGGCAAGCCTCCAAAAACTGCTAGAGAAGCCACTAAATTGATAGCGACTCTTCATGATAAACACCGGTATGTCATCCATTATAGAACGCTGAAGCAAGCTATAGCTTATGGAGTAGTCGTAAAGAAGATTCACCGGGTCCTAGAGTTCAAGCTATCTCCGTGGCTCAAGTCCTATATTGACCTGAACAGAAATCTCAGGACACAGGCGACTAATGATTTTGACAAGAATATGTTTAAACTAATCAACAATGCTGTTTTCGGTAAATAGTTTATCACATTAATAATGATATTGGAAACTATATATTCGTTTCGTTTAGGTAAGACCATGGAGAATGTTCGGAAGAGGGTAAAAGTTCACCTCCTCACGGAATGAAGCGGGAGATATGGAGCTGAAGCCAAAATTTAAAAACAGCACCGTTTTCAATGAGAATTTGGTTGCGGTTGAGATGCGGAATCAGCAGGTTTATCTCAACAAACCTATATATGTCGGTCAAGCCCTCTTAGATCTCGGCAAGATAACGATCTATGAATTGTATTATGGAAACCTAAAGGAAGCTTGTGGAGGTGAATGCTTTATATTATATCAAGATACAGACAGTTTACTGGTGGAGATTAGGAATTATGATTGTAATGTCTTCGATGGCACATTCCATAGAGAATATCAAAAAAAAAATGTATGAATTAGATGTTGCGGTTTTAGTTCAATGCTAGTTCAATGTAAGTATATAATTGACGAAGGACCTTTAGCGGAACAATCAATAAACATGTGCGGTCACATAAACGAATCACCAAATAAAAGTTATCACTTACCTTTTATGTCGAAGCTCTGGTGTTTTCTTGGGTCTTCTTTCTTCAGGGGCTAGCCCCGTAACACAGGAACAGTTTCTTAGAGCTTCGTCTGGACAACACGTTACACAAAAAATAGCGACGTAATGTTCATTGATTGAGCGTACAAAAATGCGGGTTTAACAACAAATGATGCGCTTTTGTAAACACAAAAGAAACAAAATGAAAGCGGTTTAGCGGTCGTTACGAACGGAGCTAAGAACTCGCGAAATCGTAACGCAAAAAACAACAATAAGCGTCGTCTCTTCAGACGGAATCCAAGCGACCGAAAAGTTCGGAGAACAATACACGAACCTCCCAAGCGTCTAAAACAGCTAGGGATCCGAAACACGAATGTCAATACTGTCTATATTTTACGCAAAAAACACTTACAATTAGCATTAGCGCGACGGAATGTTTTAGAAAAGGTGCAGAAGTTTAAAAATCAATGAAGTAATTCAATCAAATTGAAAACAATACACTAAACAAATTGCGGGAACGCACCAATGATATATATGAGATCATGAAGAGAGACTGCTTGAAACATTTTGACACATCAGACTATGCTCCAAACAATATTTATAACATCCCACTGGTTAATAAAAATGTGCTTGGTTTAATGAAGGATAAAAACAACGGCATTCCTTTGATAGATTATATTGGGCTTCGATCAAAATTATATGCCTTTCATAGAGATAGCGAGATTGCAAAGAGACGTCGAAGATGTGTGGAGGAAATTGACATGATAATAAAGAATATGGTATAAGGTGTAAGAAATCTGTCTTGAAAACAAAAAATGATTTTTATGACTTTGAAGAATGTCTTGAGGACTGGAAGCTAAAACTGTACAGCAGAACCTAATAAAATCATCCCGACATCTAGTTCATTCGATAGTACAACAAAAAATTGCTCTAAGTCCGAACGATGATAAACGATATCTGATTCCTGGCACTGTTGAGACTTTACCTTGGGGTCATTATTCAATAATATAGATTAAAATAAAAAAAAGTACAACGTTTATTATGTTTTATGTCATTATTCCTGAAGCCAAACAGTGGTTATATACGCCTATAGGGGATGTTCCACTATAAAAAAACAAACGCTCCTTGAGTTCAGCCTCCTTGGCGGTGTGGAATAGAACTCTTTAAGGTTAATATTATAAAATGTTAGTGCACACATTCATTGTTTTCTCTTAAGTCGACTGATTTTCTTCCGCATTCATAATAGTAGCATGTTAGCTCCTAGGACATCCGATCAAAGGCTTATTAGAGAATCGCATGTAAGATATTATTTTCACTTTATTCTTTGAAAACATATAAGTTGCATATAGTAATGGTTAGCAGGTCGTCGACTAATATACCAGCCAATGACATGGAAAGGGGGATCAGGTCCTGTCTGAGTGTTCAATAATTTTTTCGATGTCATTTCGATAGCATTGATTTGATTGTGGTTTGGTTCGCGACAGTAGCCTCTGTATCTAGTCCCGTTCTCTAACGACAAATACTCGGTGAAAAACTGTCAATTGAATGACACATTTTTAGCTGTGGGTGACTAGTAACTCTCTCAATACAATCTTCTAATATCATTATCATTCCAACAACCTGGTAAAAGTTGCTACTGACTATCCTTCAGTCTGTTTGTTTCAGCTATTTCCAGTCTCCCACGTGATAACTAACAAGCAATGAAATCCGATCATTTGGTTTGTTCCTTAAATTCCTAGTATCCTGTTCTTAACATTGAACCATCCGTTCTCCTACGAGATAACCAATAAGCAACGAAATCCAGCCGTTGCGATCGTTCCTTGAATTTACTGTTTCTTATATAGGTACAGAAAAACTTGTTTGAATCTAGCATAAACATGCATATTAACCCTTATATCTCATATATACCAATGATGAGGCAAGTCTCCAGATCTGGGAAAGCCACTTACTTAAGTGAATTGAATCGTATGGTATTTTCATCATACCATAAGAAGGATGAAGCATCAAATTTGAATCAAATTGTTTACTCGTCAATGCTTTAGAATGCCCAATCAGAGTGAGGACTGGTGACGTCATAAACACGGGAGTACACTTTTCTATGACACGCAGCAGGTGCGGAGCTTGATACCTATAGCGGTAATGTTGAATCAGACAGGTGACTTTGAAATGTTGATATATTTTAGAATTTTGGTTTCAAACTATGTATGCTTAATGTTCGGATCAGGTCTCGTATATATCTATAGACAGGTACATCAGCTTGTGACAACATAGGGCTCTTTGGATAGAGTCATAACGTAAGATTCACATATATTTCCCTTCATGTATTTAATTTTATTTATTTATGTTTATTTCCTTGGGTTTCAAGTAAAATTTAGAATATTACAACCGCACAGTATCTACAATAATTATATCATCTTGTAGTGATCCTACCAATTAGGTTCCTCCTATCCCTGGACTTCTTTATCACTACGAACCCTGTAGCAATTTTTTTCTTTGACATTTCAAAAGCACTGATTTGTTCAATCCATGACTGTTGCGTCTAATAACGTTATCCAGTGACAAATTCTCGGTAACAAAACTACCAATTGAATACCTTTTTTGCTTAGTAACTCTCCCCAAGTTTTAGGCTAATCCGAGTCCCATTCCCTGCAATTTTCTCACCACTATTTCTACCATCCCCACTGTTTCTAACATTCCCAACTCTACAATGCCTGTTCCAACCATCGATCTTTCCGCTATCCAACCGTCCAACTTCCTACCATTTAACCTTTTCTACCCTTTGCAACGGTCCTACTTCAACCATTTAACCATTTCTATCATTTGCAACGGTCCTACTTTAAACATCCAACCAGTTCTACCTTTTCCAACGGATCTAGCCATTCAAACCTTTTCCTTGTTAAGCCGTTCATACCGTTCACGTTAAGTTGTTTCTAGCATTTGCAACGTTTCTGCTTCAACCATTCAACCATTTCTACCCTTTGCAACGGCCCTACTTCAATTATTTAACCATTTCTACCTTTTGCAACGGTCCTACTTCAACCATTCAACCAGTTCTACCTTTTCCAACAGATCTAGCCATTGAAACCTTTTCCTTGTTAAGCCGTTCCCACCGTTACCGTTAGGGTGTTTCTAGCATTTGCAACGTTTCTGCTTCAACCATTCAACTATTTCTACCCTTTGCAATGGTCCTACTTCAACCATTCAACCAGTCCTACCTTTTCCAACATTCCTATTCCAGCCATTCAAACCTTTTCCTTGTTACGCCGTTCCTAGCATTCCTCTTTCTAGCGTTCCAGCTTCCAAAATTCTCGCTCTCAGCGTTTCCAGAGTTCTGTCAACCTACTTCAAACATATTTCAACCAGCATTCCGGTCTTTTCTATCATTTCCATTTGTAGCGCCCCTCTTTCATCCATTCGCCTTCCGGATATTTCTACCCTGTTTCATCAACTCAACTTCTTGCCATTTCTACCTTTCCCACTATCCCATTTCCAACACACCTGTTCCCACTATCCTACCATTTGTATCTACCACACTTCATCCATCCTACCATTTCTAGCATTTGTTATGCCTCTATTATAACCGTCTTACCGTTTCTACCATTTCTAACATTAATACTAACCCATTTGTAGCGTCTCTGTTTGTACCGGTTCTATTCCAGTCATTTACGCGTCTAGTTTCTCGAATTCTAGCATCTGCTATCCCATATCCCAGCGTCTATTATCCTGAATTTACAAATATAATTCCCGAATCAATTATCCTGTATCTATATTCAAACATTTTATAGAAAACTTTACCAGTATGAACACACGCTGCATAATTCTGATCATGAAACATATTTTCCGAGACACCCTGTATCTTTTTAATAGTATATATGCTTCGATTTAATGTTTTGACTGTACATGGAACGCCATCTATCGACACGATACCGCACATTGTGTTAATTACGTGTTGCTATCGGATGTCTTCTACACACACAATGTTTTCACCTTTGTCCGATCTCTAACAGAGGGGGCGCATCGCTACTAGTCACGACAGTACGACAGTGACAGTCTTCTATACACGCGATGTTTTGACCTTTATGCGCTTGCTAACAGAGGGAGCGAACTGTGCGCCTGTTAACAAATGGAAATCCTGCAAATTTCGGCAAGGTCAACGTGTCTCCAGCCTGACTGATATTATTACTAAGCGTCTTAAACGGGCTTTCATTCATCATACTATCAACTGATTAAAAGACTAAGTAAGGTCGCCTTGTTGGCGCATATGCTACGTGGTAACATATAAACCGGTGGACTGGGGTTCGATTCCCCATCACTGCTACGGTTTTTGTAATATAAATATATAAATTATTTTATACATTATTGAAGTTTGGCGCGATTGAATAGATCACGTGGTGACTATTGACCAATGAGACCAATTACTATCGCTGAGTACGTGTTAATTAACCAATGAGAGCGCTTCAAGGGGTAACTGCTTATCTATTACGTCATAACCAGTCTGTAGTATAATACGTCAGCTGTCAACCGTGTTCCGTACCACTCTATGGCCTACCTGTCAGCTGCCAATGTTCCCTGCCATCGTTCTATGCCATACGTCAACGTCCCATACTAACGTTCCGTGCCATACGTCAACGCCCCAACTATATGGCCTACCTGTCAGCTGCCATGGTTCCATAATCTATGGCATACGTCAACGCCCCATAACCTCTAATAAAGCCGACATAACCTAACCTCTACGTGGGGGCCCCCATCCACCCACGTCACAGCAGCCCTACCCAATAGTACATAACCTCCATTACATCACATCCTGTCATCAGCATCCTAACCTATACGCGGCCTCCATCCATCTTCATAGCAGCACTGGGGCCCTCATCGGAGCTCTAGTCAACCGTCTTCAACACGTCACAGCAGCCCTAGTTGGCCCCCCCGCAGTCCTGGTCGCTTCACTACGGTCCGAGAACGGGGCCCCCACGTTCGCAGAACAAATGTCACCCTCGATCGAATTTCACCCCCGTTAATTGCCAAAATGATGAATGCACCCCTATATATACCGTTTACACCCCCACGTTAAGTCAAAATGGCACTAATTGCACCGTTTCTCACCCTTAAACCGCCAGCTCACGTTGGGGATTTCAAGGTCATCTTGGTAAATTTTCCCCAAAATGAACCTTAGAATCTCCTATGGGAAATTACATGTATTTTTGGTCGATTTTGTTCTAGAACTCTCATAGCCTATATATTAATGGAGTTCTCGTTTGCCTGATTCGCAACATCGTACAGACCTTCTGGAATACATTTGATTCGAAGTTACGCCCTTGTTCTGACTGAAATTCCAACGGGACGCCAAACCTGCTGAATAGCTGTTCTACCAGCACCACCGCTACCGTGATTGCCTCTTGATTGGGTATAGCACATGACTCAGGCCATTTGCTAAAGTAATCCATTACAACCAGAAGGTATTTGTTTCCTCTCCCAGTCTCGGGAAATGGACCGGCGTCATCAATAGCAATTGTTTCAAATAGAACGCCTACATTATACTGCTGCATTCTGCCCTTGGTCCGGGCCTTCGGGCCCTTACTGGCTGCATAAGTGTCACATTTCCGGCACCAAGCTCTGACGTCTTTGAAGTAATTTACCCATTAGTACCGTTGGAGAATTTTATCCAGGGTTTTCTTCATGCAAAGATGATCTCCGGTAATCCCATTATGTACTTCGGTCAGGATGGCTGGTACCATTTTCTTTGGGTACTACCAGTTGGGACTTGGTTTCTCGGCAGTCAGTGCTTTCCCAAATTCTCTTTAACACTCCAGTCTCTATTCTTAGAAAGTCCCATTGGATCCACAACCATTTCAGGACGACTGAGTATCTATCGTGGCCCCTCTCTTTTTAAGTGACTGGATGGGTTCAATGTTTGGTTCAGCTATTTAATCCTGGATCCACTGTTCTGTTCCGTCTTCAGACAAGATCTGCATTCTATTCCACAGGGTCTTCTTAACAGACCATCGGTATTATTATGCAAACGGACGGCGTGATATTCGACCCTGAAATCGTATTGCTGTAATTTCTCCATCCATCTGGCCAGTTGTCCTTATGGTGTCTTCATATCCATCAGCCATTTGAGCCATGACCGTGAACTGAAGCAGCCCTTTACTGGTGGAGAACGCTGTCTTCTCTTCGTCGTTTTCGAGTAGACCAACCTGCCAATATCCACTCTTTAGATCTAATGTGGAGAACTAACGGGACCCGGCTTGTGTGGTCAGTGTGTCATCGATTCGGGAAAATGGAAGCTGCTTTTCTTCGTAACGTCATTCAGCTTTCTGTAATCCACGCATAATCGGGTGGTACCATACTTTTTAACTAACACAACGGGAGTAGACCATGGACTAATAGATGGCTTAATAACTCCATTTTGTAACATGGACTCGATGTTTTCGTCGACTGCCTGTTGTTGCCTCAATGGTACTCGCCTAGATGGTATTTTGATGGTTTTGGCTTTCCCGGAATCCATTCGCTGCTGGATGATGTTAGTACCTCAATATCTGCTACCACGATCCTATGCCGGATTATATTGTCCCCTATCTGTAGTACTACATCGCCCTGTATTAACATGAACTCGTCGGTGACTGTTTTGAAGTGGATGTCTGATAACTAAGCTGCTACTATCTCGGCAAAATATCCGGATGTAAATTGTTCTGGGGGATGGTGGAGGATTAGCCAGCATTCGCCTTCCTCATGCTGACTGATTGGAGTTTCCCTGGTTAGTCAGTTCGGTTGATGACTATCTTTAGTCATTGATCGTTCCGGTAGCCTTACTCTGCAGTCACGTTGAAAGTGTCTTGTCCGTACACGTAACATACTTCGCTGGTGCCAGTTCTTTGTGACCGTTCCAGTAGATTGTTTATTCCGGTCAACATTGCTTGAACAGATGGTTCTGGTTTATCTTGATAGAAAGAAACTGCTCGTACCCTCTGCTTGGACATGTGTATGACGGGCTGTGCCTCCAAAGCCCGAAACAAAGCTACATTATTCTTGTTGGTGCCAGTAAGTGTTTGCACTTCAATGGCTCTGATACCGTTTATGAAACTCTGTGTGACCAATTGATTCTTAGTTTTATATCGGGATAGGACAGGTGTATTAACCGTCTAGTTTCTGCTTCGAATTCTTGGAAACTCTCTCTAGATTTTGGTGTTTTACCACATAGTTGAACCTGGTATACCTGACTCAACAATTGATTGTGGTATAGTTCGTCTAAGATTGCGATGACCTTGTCGAAATGACCTTGTTCATCCAATGGAATGCTTTGGAGGAGCTCCAATGCCGGACCTCTTAAAGAAATTACCAGAGAGGTTGATTTTTCGTTGCCGTCCCATCCATTAGCTGTAGCTACGGTTTGAGTTTGCCGTTTATATGTGGGCCAAGATGAACTGCCATCAAAAGTTGGTTGTTTTGCTAATGGAACCTTTGGTACTCATGGTGTTCTGGTATTTTCCTCGCTCTAAATCCTGTTGAATTTTTTAAATTTATGTTTCTACTTTGTTTTGGATATCACTGATTTTATCTTGAACTGTGTTTTGAATTGAACTGATTTCAAATTTTATCTGGCCCTGGATAGAATCGATTTTGTTTTCAAGACCCTCCACATTACTTCTTAGGATCTTCATGTCATCGTTAATCTTTTTTATGTCTGATTCCACTATTTGCATTCTTTCATTAACTGTTTCATTAACTTGGGATATTATTTGCATCAATTGTTCAAATTGCTGTTGTTTTTTTAAATTTTGTTTGTGTCTTTTCTTTTAATAATTTAAATTAATTTTATCAGTTTTCTTCTATTACTTCATTGATATTTTCTAGTTAATTCAATTTGTTTTTGTTTTTCTGCAAATTTCGAAAATATTTTTTCAACCTAATTCTGTTGTTTTTCATCTATAGATTCCACTAACCTTCATTGGATTTCCTCTGGATGTTTTTCTCCATTTTGTCACGTACTTCCAGAATCGGAGTAATTTTTTCGTCGAACTTTTCAGCATCCTGTTTCAATTTTTTTGTAATCTCGTCTATTTCTGTCATACTTCGAGTTGAAGCCGTGAATTAATTTATTTTATGAATTAATATTTATTAACTTCACTTAATCCTGTATCTCTAACACCATTGCAATTTGGTGTTAGAGGTACAGGGTTACATCATTATCATCAATGTTTATCTATATTTAGGAATTCCATTTTGTTAAATTTTGTTACATAAACCCATTTTATGATAGAAATATAAATGTGTCTGCTTAAAATTAAAATTTGTATTATATGAGATTATTTATCAAAAGGTACAATTGCACATGTTACACCACCCCTTAGGAATTTTTCGAATGGTCCAGAAAAATTGGGAATGGCCAAATATTTTCAGTGCTTATTTGTATTTATGCTTCAAATTTTCAAAAAGTGAGATGAGGGATCTATTTTTTGGAATTTCGGGTAAAGATTCCATTATCTAAGAAACAAGTTGAGCGTGTAGTGGCTCAGTTTGTAGGTTTTTCATTTCTCTTTACCATTGCATTGCATAGTAGCAAACACTGTTTCATAGGAGGATTTTGTGTAGAAGGTAAAAAACTAAATTGTTACCGATTTTTTGCCGGTGTTTTGTTATAAAACAAAAAGGCATCAATAAAAAATTTTGAATTTTATGTCAATCAGTCATGTTTTATCATTAGAACACAAGGAAGTTGGTTTTGTTATACTATTAATTTTGTCACCAAAAGGTATTTTTCTCCTTATATGACCTAGGCTATATGTCAAGTAATGAAGAGGTAGAACAACATCCTGGGCAGATGAACCACATGCTGAGGGCGGGATCCGAATTCTACTACAAGTGAAACTATTTCATAATCCATGTTCACTCTTAAATTGGTAGGAAAATCGACAATTCAATTAAATCGTTAGGAAAATCTTTACAGTGCAAATTAAGGAAATATATAGCTATTATACCTAGGTACAAACCTATCAAATCTAAATAAAACTGCCTCGCAGTAAAATAAATGTGCTGAATAAATTCTAAACGAATACTGGATTAAATGCTACTTTTTGTCTACTACATCTAAATAAGTATTCCGAAAATATTGCATTCAAGATAATCGATAATCGCGCACAACCATTTACGAAATATAGCTCGATAAAGATTATCCAAATTAAATGGGTAAAAAAAATATTCTACAACCATATAGGTTAATGTAAACGTACATAATAACACCTAATAATGTGAACTCCTCAACGTATTCAGATCGTATCGAAACATCCACTCGCAACGACGTATGCCCTAATAATTGGAAAGCTAGTGACCAATTTTCATGACGTGTTTGATTTACGTATAAATTATACATAGAGGTACAGATAGGATAGATGAACGCGTAGTCGATTATTTCCCTTACCTACGTGGGGACAGTAGGTACTGCGTATGCCAGAAAGGTGTACAGGGAACACCACGATGAGCTGTGCAGATATGTATATTTGAATCGAAACATCCACTCGCAACGACCTGTGCCCTAATAATTGGAAAGCTAGTGACCAATTTTTCATGAAGTGTTTGATTTACGTATATATTATACATAGAGGTACAGATAGGATAGATGAACGCGTAGTCGATTGTTTCCCTTACCTACGTGGGGACAGTAAGTACTGCGCATGCCAGAAAGGTGTACAGGGTACACCACGATGAGCTGTGCAGATATGTATATTTGAAACTACTGGGATATTAATCTGAAAATTGGTAAACGGTGTTTTTTTGAGGAGCTGGTTTCCGTTAAAGTATTTTCAGTTATCTACGACTTCGGGTTCTACCGGAAGTGGATCCCAACTTTGTTTTTTTTAAATAGCACAAACTGTTTTATAGCAATTTTAAAATATGCAATGAATTTTAAAACGACTTTATTAAAAACAGCATATGTCTGAAAGGCTCTAGTTGAAAGATATTTATTTTTTTTTGAAAATTTTTTACAGCTCTTCACAAGAAAATTCTTTTTTTTTTGGAAACAAAAATATTCAGAAATTTTCTGAATAAAATTAGAAGCGTCCTAAAACTTCAAAAACTGTTCAAAAAAAATTATAGTAGGTGCTCAGAAATTGGCGCCGAAATCGGCTTACTGAAAACTTTGTCACTCGTTTTTTTTTTCACATCGCTAGCCCTTTTTTCTCAAGGCCAGTGGATCCTCCTCTAAAAAATTAGTTATGCTTACAACCACATATCTAAATACAACGGTTTTTGAATAAACTTGGAAAATCTACCATTTACGTAGGGTTATTTGTAATAAAGTTGTCAAAAGAGCCTGGAAACCTTCCGTTTGCGAGAACCGGATCGACCAACACCCACTCAAAGGAAACCTGTCGTAGATAATGAAGAGGATTAAGTTACACTTTTGGCATACTTCAGAGCGTATCCAGAAAATTCCTTAGTAGATTCAGAAAGAGATATGGGAATACCTGTGATGAGGATTCTAAAATATAAGTACCATTCGTATTTATTCTCATTAGTTCAGACTTTAAGATTAGGTGACGCTCAAAAACGGAATGATTTCGGCATTACACAAAATGATATTGACGGATGAGGCAAAGTCTATGAAAAATGGACAAATTAATTTTGTTTTGCTTATTAACAAAATGCCTGTGCGTTTTACAATTGAGAACGATCTGCCTGATGGTGTCATGAATATGTTTTGGTCTATCCGGATATCGCGGAGGAAAAGTTATACAGACTCTTGTAATATCAAACTCTTCATAAATGATTAACAAATTAAAGTATGGTTTATACAAAAAACGGTTTAATTTAGGTATGGGAATGTAAGCGTAAATTCTCCCTATGTTTAGCTGGCGTTAAGAAAAAAAGGGAAATTCTGGCACTTTTGGACCTGACCCTCTTTGTTTCCAAAAAATATTTTTTGGAGAAGAGTCGAATCTGCCAAATTTTCACCTGGAGCCCATCAGACATATGATGTTTCGAATAACATAGTAGTTTCTAAAAATGCTACAAAAAACAGGGTACGCTTTTTTAGAAAAAAAAGTTGGGGTTCATTTCATGTAGAACCGGAAGACGTAGACAATTGAAAATATCTTAATTGAAACAAGCTCCTTGAAAAAAAAACCTATACTCATTTTCAAATTAATACTCCCAGTAGTTTTTCATATTCATATATTTATACAAACATACCTTTCTTGCTTGCAGTACCTATTGTCCCCACGCAGGTAAGGCAAACAACCGACCACACACTTATCTATCTTATCTATACCTGTTTGTAAAATCTTTATTTGAATCAAACTCTTCATGAAAAATGGGTCACTAGCTCTTAGTCTATACCGTGCTACGTATTTGCTTTATTATGAATCTGAGCTCAAACATGCGTTCTGTGCGCACCTAATTCCATTCACTAATTTGAATGGCGAAGGGGTGATTTATCAAAACTCCTGAAGTATGTATTATATTATTATTTATATTTATAACATATATAACATATATAACTATATCAATTTTTACACTTCTGGCATCAAAATTTTCGGAAGTCTCATACAAATTTTCGTCCAATAGTAACTTTTTTTGTCGTTCGTGTATTAATACTAGCTCACATACCAAATTTCAGCCTTTTAGAACATCAGGAACTACCCTAATTTTGATGATCATCAGTGAGTCAGGGACTGTTTGTTAGATATCAATAAAATCTAAACAATAAGAGCTATACAATTGAAACTTTATATATCTAGTGAGTCCATGATTGATATCATATTCTGTGCGTTTTGGTTATCTGGTACAATCCAAACCCAAGATATGAGGTTTCAGAAAAACGACGAAGCGTTTCGAGAAAAGGTGGTAGTGCCCGTTTTCGCTTGGCTCGTCTTGGAGGGGGCACTACCGTGCCCAAAGATGCTGACGTTGTTACTATTTTAATTATATGAAATCTACTATATTCCACATTACAATAAGCCTGCAGATTTCTATGCATTACCAAAAAATCACAAACACAAAGTATATCTATACCCCGTTTGTCTAAAAACGTATAAGTTTTTAATTTATGTATATTTTTAATAGCACAGTTAACTGTCCGTAATTAAATTTGTTCTTTTTTTTTAGTAAACATTACTCAACATTTCGGTATCGTAAAGTAAATATAAACTTATTTAATTTAAGCCCATAGACAAGTCATAATTTTTTTTTGAGCTTCTCTTTATTTTGGTTAATAATGAATAAACAGACTAAAAAGTAAACGTGTAATGTGATGAGATTTAATTGTTTTTTTGTTGTATAAGTAGTGATACAGAAACATATGCCAAATAACAGTTTAGGTTTAGTATTTAGGAACAAGCAAGATCCTAATTTTTACTAAACTTATTTAGATTTGTCTACTTAATGATCCATGCCGTTACTCCCGCCAAAAGAAGTTTCCACATGCAATTTGATACTATTTTATCTGAGACATTAATATTATACTCTAGAACTAGAGAACAATCCCAAATCGGGCACCAATGATTAATGAAACCAATAATTGTAAATTTTAATAATTACAAATTGCACTTAATTTTATTAACCAATCTTTCTTACATCTCTTCAGTCAATCCTTCCTTACATTAGTTATCGTTCTATACACTGCAGGTCCAAGGGGTGGCGGTCCAAGGGGCTGAAGTTGTATCTAACTAAATGTAAACTTGTAACAAAATTCCATTTTATTCGTTAATAATTTCGAAAAAATTTGTCATCTGCACTAGCTAATTTATTAGTTAAATTTATTAGTGAATACCTTGACTTGTTTTAACCACCACTTCTCACGAGAAACATATAATTTGTCTTTCGTTTTGCCTGTTTAATACGAAGTTGTGGCTGCTAATACCAATAACAATTGAGGGCTTCCTTGCAATAAAATAGATTCGTGCTGATTCCGAGCTTAAAACTTAACGCTACCGTCAGGTCTAATAGTGATACCTAGTAAACATAATAGTCCGAAATAAAGTTAACACAGACTTTTTTTGAAGTCTACATTGATGTCGGCATGTCCGCCTGCCCTGTGAAAATGCACAATGATGCAAAAGAGAAAGTCTGATTGGTATAATTTGCACAAATCGATTTCTAAATATTTTCGGTATCCGATTTATTCAATGTACTACAGTTGTTGGTGTCAAAACTACGAATTTATTTTGCGTTTTCCAACTCAATTATAAAATTAATAACTTACGGGTAATGATTTTGCATTATTCAAATATCTACTAATGTTCATAATTCCCAAGCAGTACTTTCCAACAAAGTGCTCTTCTGCTTTGGCTGAATATTCATAGCATTCGTCAAAATTACCAAGATCATAATAGGAGGTGTCTAGAACTCCAGATGGTATTTTGGAACTTGCGTCAAACACTGAAATATTTACAGCTGTTAATCACTATTGCGATGTTGATTAAATATATCTAATAAATCTGTGAAACTTAGTTGTGCTAAAGTCCAACTGAAATTAACTACGTTTCTGCAGAGCCCCATCTGCCGTCATCAGGTCAAGCCACAATCGGGATAATTTCTGCTATTTACAATCTTATATATAACGATAAAAGCATGGATCTCTCTCCTAGTACTCAAAGAACACAGATGGAAGGGAAATATGGCATTCATTGATATAGAGGTAGCGAAGAAAACATTTTTGAAGTTTTTCAATTTTATTGCTGAGGGTGTAACAATTTGGTTAGGTTACCAAATTTTGGAGGCATACTCAAGATGAGACCTCATCACAGATATATATATATATATATATATATATATATATATATATATATATATATTGATACTTAAATCTTGGCTATAACGTACGACAAATCTAAGAACTTTGTATGTTTTGTTTATCAAGTAGCTAAAATAGGTATTGAATTTGACGTTATCTTGAAAGACCTCCCCCATAGGTCAGTAAAGTTGGCACCGCCATTTTACAGAAACTCAAATTAAAACATATGGGAATTACGAGCTATTTAGGAGCTCTTGATTTTTACCTAAATTGATTTTTGAGCTCAATATTTACTATTGAAAAGGTGCAAAAAACTATTGGCGGTGCTAAGTTAGCACCGCCATCTCAGAAAAACAAACAAAAAAATTTTGTGAAGCGTCTCAAATTACGAGCTATTTACGAGCTTTTAATTGATGTATTGAACGTCAACACCTAAATTTGTCTAAGGGGCAAAAACCACCCCCGAAAAAATATTGAATTTTAATTTTAAATTTAAAATCTATAAAAATTATCTAAGATTTACGAGCTCTTTCCTGGCGTAATGCACATAAACATCTAAAAATGTTCAAGGGGTGAAAACAACCCCTCAAGAATGCAGTTTTTTCTAATTTTATGATTAATACATTTTGAAAATAACCAGCATGATCTACGATTTACGAGCTTTCCAACGGTATATTACACGACAACATTCAAATTACTGGAAGGGGTGCAAACCACCCCCCAATTATGAAGTTTTTTCAAATTTTATGATTTATAAATTTTGAAAAATACCAGCATGATCTACGATTAACGAGCTTTCCAACGGTATATTACAAGACTACATTCAAATTACTGGAAGGGGTGCAAACCACCCCCCAATTATGCAGTTTATTCAAATTTTATGATTTATAAATTTTAAAAAAATACCAGCACGTAATATGATTTACGAGCTTTCCAACGGTATATTACATGACTACATTTAAATTACTGGAAGGGGTGCAAACCACGCCCCAATTATGCAGTTTTTTCAAATTCTATGATTTATAAATTTTGAAAAATACCAGCATGATCTACGATTTACGAGCTTTCCAACGGTATATTAAACGACTACATTCAAATTACTGGAAGGGGTGCAAACCACCCCCCAATTACGCAGTTTATTAAAATTTTATGATTTATAAATTTTAAAAAATACCAGCATTATCTACGATTTACGAGCTTTCCAAAGGTATATTACACGACAACATTCAAATTACTGGAAGAGGTGCAAACCACCCCCAATTATGCAGTTTTTTCAAATTTTATGATTTACAATTTTTAAAAAATACCAGCATGATCTGCGATTTACGAGCTTTCCAGCGGTATGTTACACGACCACATTCAAATTACTGGAAGGGGTGCACACCACCCCCCAATTGTGCGGTTTTTTCAAATTTTATGATTTATAAATTTTGAAAAATACCAGCATGATCTACGATTTACGAGCTTTCCAACGGTATATTACTGGACTACATTCAAATTACTGGAAGGGTTGCAAACCACCCCCCAAGGTTTCCTCAAGGAAACTAAATTTTTTCAGTGTTGGATTAACTCATAAAATATTGTTTCTAAGTTAATTCATTCATTATGCGGTTTGTACACCAGTAATGTAGTTTTTCCAATAAGGATACTCAGTAATGAAAAAGATATTACCATCTTATTAGTCCATCCCCAATATTTTTAGTCCATTTTCAAATATCTAACTTTAGAACGTTATTTTTGGCCTATTAAAGAATTTAATAAAAAACAAAAATTCGTAATGTGGTATTTTCTATTGCAGGGCTGACTTAAATTCTTAAATCACATAAGTAATATACGCCACTCTGTACTCATCCTTTACGTTCAAACTCATATATAATATACTTTATTATACAATTAATCGCTATAATTTGATTTAAGAACATTTCTTTTTGAAATTCAAGTACGTTGAAATACTCTCAATAAGTAGGTACCTATATTGAAGTAGTTATTTATATAATTACTATCAATAAACATTTCCTCAACAAATGAGAACCAAACTGTTGCTTACCCTACTAGAAAATTCGAATAGCAGGTTGTAGATCTATACACACAAAAATCAATGACACTGGATTTTAACAAAAAATTCTAATATATTTTATGGCATTAACCAGTAATTTCAAATATGAAATCGTCCATCTATGGAAATTTTATTGAGTTATTAGTTACAGGTAGGAATATTGGCACCTAGATGGCGAGACAACACATTTGTTTAATTCATTCAAGTACCTTCGATCTTTTATGTATTCCTATTTGTATTTTTGGGTTACTATGAATAATTTGATTATTGTGGGAACAAAAATAATAGTTGAAAGAATAATAACGAAATACATTGCCCTCTCAGATACCAAACTACTGTTTTATATTTCTTGTATAGATTATAGATTCAGCCTATTTTCAAATGGTAAAGGTTAGATAAAAATAAGAATATTATTTGACTTATATTTTCTTAACGTTGTTATGACTCGTTTGGCGAAGGTTGGTTGAAAAATGCCGACTGGAATTAATCTGTGCATTTCGTAATACATAAAAATATTGCTATTTCTATTTGAAACAACTAAGTTTTAATATGTTAATTAGAAACAAAAAACTTTGAGGTAATTATTAAAACTTCGAGCAACAGATTTTGAAGAAGAAGCGAGTTGAATACAAAACCAGAAGAAACGGTAACAACATGTGGTCCTTAAAAATGGTTACAATTTTTCGTTAGATTCAATACTTAATTAAAAGAACATAATTCATAATACAATTATTTATCCGAATAATGACTACAACAGTAGCCGTTTTTAAATATATTGTTGGAAAGCTTATACATCGTAGATAATTATCTATTTTGTTATTTGAAAACTTGGAAATGGTGTAAGGTGTAATTATAATTACACCTTACACCATTTCCAAGTTTTCAAATAACAAAATTTGTAAAATCAAGATTTCTAAACCTTTGCCGCAGTAAGGATAATATTTAATATTTTCATCCATTTCAAAACTCTGACAGTTTATAAATTTAAGAACTACAAATTTGGAAAAAATTTCATAAATTGGGGGTTGTTTGCATAATTTGAAAATAATCGTGTTATATATCCTTGAATAGCTTCTAAATCGTAGATCAGTTTTGAAAATGAACAAAATCACAATATATAGTCAAATTGGGAAATTAAGGGGGTTGTTTGCATCCTTTCCAAAAATTTTAATGTAGTATTTTAAAGCTCGTAATTCGTAGATCATCCTGATATTTTTTAAAATTTATAAATCATAAAATTTGAATAAACCTCATAATTTGGGGATGGTTTGCACCCCTTCCAGTAATTTTAATGTAGTCCAGTAATATACCGTTGGAAAGCTCGTAAATCGATCATGCTGGTATTTTTTAAAATTTATAAATCATAAAATTTGAATAAACTGCATAATTCCGAGGTGGTATGCACCCCTTCCAGTAATTTGAATGTAGTCGTTTAATATACCGTTGGAAAACTCGTAAATCGTAGATCATGCTGGTATTTTTCAAAATTTATAAATTATAAAATTTAAAAAAACTGCATAATTGGGGGTGGTTTGCACCCCTTCCAGTAATTTGAATGTTGTCTTGTAATGTACCGTTGGAAAGCTCGTAAATCGTAGATCATGCTGGTATTTTTCAAAATTTATAAATCATAAAATTTGAAAAAAGTGCATAATTGGGGGGTGGTTTGCACCCCTTCCAGTAATTTGAATGTAGTCGTTTAATATACCGTTGGAAAGCTCGTAAATCATAGATCATGCTGGTTTTTGTAAAAATTTATAAATCATAAAATTTGAATAAACTGCATAATTGGGGGGTGGTTTGCTCCCCTTCCAGTAATTTGAATGTTGTCGTGTAATATACCGTTGGAAAGCTCGTAAATCGTAGATCATGCTGGTATTTTTCAAAATTTATTAATCATAAAATTCGAAAGAACTGCATACTTGGGGGGTTGTTTTCACCCCTAGAACATTTTTAGATGTTTATTTGCATTACACCAGGAAAGAGCTCGTAAATCGTAGATAATTTTAATAGATTTTAAATTTAAAATTAAAATTCAGTATTTTTTCGGGGGTGGTTTTTGCCCCTTAGACAAAATTTAGGGGTTGACGTTCAATACGTCAATTAAAAGCTCGTAAATAGCTCCTAATTTGAGAGGCTTCACAAAATTTTTTTGTTTGTTTTTTTGAGATGGCGGTGCTAACTTTACTTGGGCCTGTTATATCTTGAAACGTTTTCTAAATATTTACTTCATATACAGGATATAAATAGTTTTAGTGCATATACAGGGTGAGTTCTTTTTGATGATCAGTATAGGGATCTCGGAAACTAGCGTAGATAGAGCAATGGTTAAATTGGGAAAGATTTCCAGTTTTACTGGCCAATTTAATGACACTTTCGGATTTTTGTAAAAAGTCATGGCTTACTAGATATTTTGAAAAAACTTAATTATGTCGATTTAGTTAAATACCTCTAGCTCCTTTGTTTTTGATTTTATAAAAAAAGTGTAAATATCAAATTTGAAGGGAATTGTATGCCGAATATGATTGTCATGTCCTCGTTTGCGTGACCGCTCTCGTTTTCGAGATATGTCACAAACTTATCTTTTTTTGAATGAAAACCATAGTTGGCCTCAAAAAAGTTTTACTGCTTTTCAACGATATATACTCGATATAGTATTTTTTGTGATTGTTGTTTTCGGTTTTTTACAACACGCGGTGTAAACAATATCGCTTTCATTTCTCATTTAAGTAAATAAGATAGCGGCGGCTGCACAGAAAAGAATTGATCAAGCCAAAGCACTGCGGGAATTACCGGTTGAAAGAATTTCGGACTGCTTTTGTTTAGCAGAAAAGGCTAAAACTAACTTGAAAAATCGTTATGAACATTTGTTAGATCTCTACTCGGAGTTTAATTCTCAACATGCTAATATTAAAAAAGTATGCTCTCTTGAAGAAATTGGAGAATATTACTTATTATTTAAGGCTGGAGTATTGGCTCGTTTTCTACAAGAAACTAAAACTTCTGAGGAGAAGGTTCCAAACTTAAATATTCCTTTGTTTACAGGAGATATTAAAGATTGGATACGATTTAATAGTTTGTACAATTCGCTCATTCATTCAAATGATGATTTATCACCGGTGGATAAGTTTCATTAACTACTCTCATTAATTTCAAGTGCTTTAGTGGAAATTAAGAATTCTGAAATTTCTCCGGCATATGACAAATTAGAGAAAAAATATCAGAATAAACGAATTTTAGCTTCACTTCATTGGAAAACTATTGTTAATGCGCTTAATGGCCAACTCATAATGATTTGAAAATTTTCTTTAAAACTTTTGATTACAATCTTATTGTATTAAAGAATGTCAACTTTCCCCTTGATTCATGGGACTTTGTTCTCTTCAAAATGTTTATTTATTTAACCCATAGATATACACAATAATATGAGGACATTATTACATAATCTCCACAGAGGTAATCGGAGTTACCTGTTCGTGGTCTTGGCATAATACCTAAAACTAATAATAAATAAACCTATGCTATCGAAAATATAATAATAATAATAAAGGAAAATATCTAAAAATGCATAAAATGAAAAAGAACATAAACGAAAAAATAAATAAATAAAACATAATTTTAGAGGAAGTTTCAATAACAATGGTGACTTTTTGTCAATTGCCTATCTGATTCTGTTATTATCTTTATTAACTATCCACATTATTAACTTATTTTTTATTACACTTACATTACCTAACGCTTTTAGTTCATTTGGAAGACTGTTGTATACATTTATTATTTATGTTAAGTAAAAAGATTTCTCATAGTTTACTTAAAACTTTCGAACTCACTGTACAATCATCAGTGTTACCTACGTATCAGGTTCTCTATACGTTTCTCCTGAAAAATATTAAAGCTAACGATTGCGTCGCTATGTTGCAAAAAGGTTCTCTCTCAAGTCAAACCTATCAAATGGTTCTCTAAAACTGCATTAATCAGTAACGCAGAACTATCTAACGAATCTCGTATTGTAAACAAATATAGTAATTGTAATGACGAACATAATATTTATAAATGTCCTACGTTTAACACTTTGTCTCCCAAGGATAGACTGAAAATAGTGAAGCAGCACAATTAGTGTTTTAATTGTCTCGGTGCCACACTTGTAAGCAGACAGTTCTCTTCCACTTCTTGATGCAACGTTTGTCATAAACATGACACTTTGTTTCACTTTGATACCTGTCCTCTCACTACTGCGAAAGCAGTTACATCATATTCAAACTATTGTGTTTCTGCTGGTCTACACCAAAATCAGCCCTCTACTTCTTTCGAAAAGTAGTCCTTCTCCCTACTGCTTGTGTAGAAATTTTGGATGGTGTTGGAAATTATCAGAAGATCAGGATCTTATTAGATTCCGGCAGTCAAATAAATTTGATTTCCAAGCCATGTGCTCGTCGACTATGTTTGAAACGTTACAAACTTCCTACCAGTGTTGATGGCCTTGTACTGTTGTGTTTGAAAACTGCAACCTCATCCACCATAATACCTGTGTTCCAAGCAACTCCTACGTTCGACATTGAAACTCTCTTAATACCTACCTACCTGGAGATATGCCTCAAGTACATGGATCTCTTGAAAGCTCTGTTGCCTTGATTATTGATTTTAGTTGGATTATTATGGGTAAAGTCAATGTCTCTGTTCCAAAATTGAACTATTTTTTTTGTCCATTAGAAAACACACTCGCCGAATTCTGGCAAATCGTAGAAGGTCCCCACTATATTGCATCTTCTCCAGATGATGAAACATGTGAACAAATTTTCGTAGGCAGTCATAGTCATTGTCGAAACTCGTGTGGTAGATACATTGTCTCTCTTCCTTTTCATGATCTCGAACCTCGAGATACTCCGGATACTCGTTCGCTAGCAGATTTCTTGCCTTGGAAAGACGTCTATTAGCACATCCATTTCTCTATGATAGGTAATAAATCTTCATGCAAGATTACCGCGACAAATGACACATGGAAAAGGTCGTAGAAGAGACTCCTCCTCGGAGTTATTACTATTTATCTCATCATGCTGTTATCAATTGTACTAGTAAAACAACGAAACTCAGAGTGGTATTTTATGCCTCTGCAAAAACATCCAATACTCTCTCCTTAAATGACACTCTCTTAGTTGGACCTAAACTTCAAAAGGACATTAGTTCTATTTTGTTACGTTTTCGTTTACACTCTATTGCTTTCACTGCTGACATTCAGCAAATGTATCGCCAGATTCTTGTAAATGATAAGCATCAGGATTATCAACGCATCTCTTGTGTTTTTGTCGCAATCTTGCCTTAATGACTTTGCTTCAGCTAGCTAACGATGAATACTCCTCAGAGATAGCCTCAAGAGTTCCGTTAGAATATATTTATATGGATGATGTTGTCACAGGCGCTTCGAATCTTTTCACAGCACAAAAAATACAAAAGGATTTTATTCATTTACTCAAACAAGGAAGTTTTTTACTGCATAAATGGGCAAGTAACACACCAGAACTGCTCTTAAATATTCCCGAGGATTGTAGATTATTAGATCCCATGTCATTTTATTTAGATTATGACAATTGTCTAAAAGTTTTAGGTCTGCAGTGGCAACCAAATTTAGATATGTTCTTCTATCAACTTACGCCTCTGGATCTCTATTATACTAATCGGAACATGCTATCCGACTTTTGATCCACTTGAACTATATCTCCTCTTTTATTTCTCGCTAAACATCTCATTCAAAAATTGTGATGTGAAACAGGAATGGCCTTCACTCTCGAATCCCTCGACAAATTATCTCGACGTCATTCATTTCCTCTGAACTACATGGTTTTTCTGACAGCTCTGAGTTAAGATATGCTCTTAAATTTCTCTATATTTATAGCACTGCACAAGTGACTTTAGTGTACGCGAAATTTAAAGTTGCACCTCTTAAATCCCATATCATACCTCGATTGGAATTATGTTGAGCTGTTCTCTTATCAAGTTTGATCGAATTTGTTGCCCATACTTACAAAAATAAGTTAAATATAGATTCCGTATATGCATGCTCTGATTCAGTGGTAGCTCTCACTTAGATCAAATCCACTCCACATCGATGTAAAACTTTCGTTAGTAACCGAGTCTCTTATATTCAGGATATGGAAGGGCCCTACATGGTTATGGTTATCAAAGGAATTTTGGCCTCAAAAGGATATTCTGCTTTAGACAGAATGTACTGTAAAAGAAAAATCTCATATTTTCTCTCTGTTCTCTAAACTCTATTGACACACTTCTCAATCGATATTCCCCTTTGATTAAAGAATTTTGGTATATTTTAAACACTTTATATACAATTGCAAAAGCCCTATCTCTAAGTTATGTACTCATTTCAGTACACCAGAGTTATTTCAAGCACTTTTGATGTTAGTCAAAAGAGTACAAATCGTGAATTTTCAGATATTCTCGAAAATATAGAAAATTAACGACGCTTACCCAAAACTCTTTGAAAACTCAACCTATTTATTGATAGTGATGGTTGCCTCAGCGTCGGCGGCCGTTTACAAGCCTTTGAGCTTCCTTATGAGTTTCCTTTGCCTCAAAATCATCGCCTAACTCAATTGATTCTTAAAAATTACCACATTGAAAACATACACCCTTGGGTTTGAAACTGTATTTTTTACTCTCTCAACTCTGCTGGATTTTTTTCAGCTAGTAGAGTAATTCGGCGTCCTTTCTCTGCTTGATCACGACGTTTTTAAGTTAAACCCAAAGTTCTTGAACCCTTTATGGGTATTTTACTGGCAACAGGGATTTCAGAAGTCAAACCCTTCTTAGTTGATTACGCTTGGTCTTTTCTGGTGACTCCTTGGAAGCGACGAGGTGTTCAGGCTCAAAAAGATTTTATTTCTTTCTTTGTTTGTTTTGTTACGAAAACTCTTTATCCCGAACTGGCTTCTAGGCTCTCAGGAGAAACATTTCTTTGTTGTTTTGAACGTCTCATAGCGAGACGAGAAAGATTTTCTGATGTAATCACTGACCAAGGTACCAATTTTGTTGGTGTATACAAAATCCTCAATGATTATATGGCCAACGCCGTAGCTACAGAGAATATTACTTGGTCGTTTAATTCCCCTCTAGCTCCTCATTTTGGACGCCTTTGGGAATCCGCTGTGAAGTCAATAAAAAACATATGAGGAATTCAATACAGTTCTTACTCATATCAAACCCGTCCTTTATACCCCATGAGTTCGTATCCTAATGATTTATCAGTCCTAAGTCCCGGACATTTTCTCACTTTGGCTAATTTAGCTACCATTCCTGAGCCTATTGTTACTCAAGTTCCCTGTAATAGATTGAACAGATGGCAATTGCTCCAAAAAATACATTAGGTTTTTTGGAATCTTTGGCATAATGAACATTTACATACGCTTCAGCAACGTCAAAAGTTGAATGACATGTCGCAGTGTTTATATGTTGGCGAGTTGGTGCTTATCAAGAGTGACTTTTCGTAAAATTATGTCCACTATCCGCGCCCTCTGGGTTAGTTGGCTGAAATACTATGGATTTTGATGATGATTTTTTTGTTTTTTTTTCTACTTGCACACTCTAGTTCCAGAAATGCTTGAGCCACCGTAGTGGGTGGTTGAAAAGCTCTCTCGCTCGTGGAAGAACAATACTCTAGTTCTTCATTTTTGTTGCTGTCGTTTTAGTTAAAATACGACAGGTCGTGAAATAGACAAAGACAACTACAAATAACAGTGCGTGTAAATTATCTAAGAATATACACTCCACTTTCAAGGGAGCGATCAGCATAGCAGGCAAAAGGCACGTAAGTACTCTGACATCTTAATAAACTTGACATAATTCAACTCAATCGTAAAGCACTATTAGTTGACTTTAACTTGACAACCCTTAACCAATTATTTGAAAATATTAATAAAATTGTCAATACTTGAAAACGAACTGTCGATCCTGTACCAGGTTTCAAGTTTCACGATACGGGTGCATTTCGTGGGACGTCCCTATTAGTCTTCTGAGACAGAATTTCGACCCCATCAAAACAAGAAATCTTAAAGAAATAATTTCGTCTACGAAAACAACACCCCTGTTAATTATTGAAAAATAATAACTGTTTTGTTGAGAATTGGATTTATTTCGATAAATAAACATTACTGAGAAAAAATCGTTCTTTGATATTAATTTTTTGAACAAAAATTTGGGAAATTGATTTAAAGAAGAAATAAATAAAGACCTATTTAGGCTATTTACATATTATTTAGTAACTTGAAATGATCTGTTTCAATCGCTTAATTATTCAGAAACACATTAATTATTAAATTAAAATATTTTTGTTAGATACAGTACTGACGAAAAAATAAACGCCGCATAAAAAATTAACGGTAAGATTAAATATGTCATTTTTGACCAAATTAAACACTGAAATCCAAGAAATGTAAACAAACATAACATTGAAACACCATTCACCCAATTCATCTCATCAGCGATCGCGCGATGTTGCCATATTTTTTGAGCAATATTCTGGGTATATTTAATTTATAAAAATAAAGAAATGTTGTTATTGATAATTTGATTAGTGAAGCCATATAACCTGCTTAGTATTTCACATATGAAACATCAGAAGCATTTTGAATCTAGATTTATGTGTTAGTATAGCCCTTTTTTAAATATTTAATAAGTAAATTTGATTTTATTTTATTAAAACTATAAAATTTTACATATATTTAAAATAGATGTTAAAAGATCAAAGACCTATTGTTATGGACTGTGTAACAATTATTAATTATTTATTCTTCGCCAACTATATTTATAATTTATCTGTATGTAATACTTACTGTTAGAATGTATAAAATTGGACTGTACAAGTGCCCTTTTGCAGCCCCTAGATAATGTTCTACTACTGAGGTTGAAGTAAACATCCTTGAAGTAATTCACGTAGTATTCCAAAAACACAGTATTAGTAGAATTTGTTGATGAAAATATTAAGACAAATAGTCCAAAAATTATGTATAAATTTCTGAAAGTCATTTTGTACTTTATGGTTATCAGCAAATAAGGTAGTCATGAAGAACTGATACTAATGTAAAAGTTGTCAGTTTGAAGTTATTTTAATGAGTTTTTGAAAAAGAACGTTAAAATATAATTAAAATGTCAGCATGTTTGTTTTACATTTTTTGAAGACATGGAAACTACCAAGGTTAAATGTTATTCATTGCAAACAACATTCCGCAACGTCGGCATTTACTTGAGTCTGTTGATTAGTAGTTTTTAAAGTTTTCGTATTATACTTTATATATTTACTCATTTAGTATTTTGTATCCTTGTATGCTTCTTTTTGGTTTTGTAAATATGAAGAATTAGATACACAATTTGATATTATCCATAATTGTACTGGTCGAGTTAACAAACAGAATATCTATACCATTCCTCCAAGATTGTCCCTAAACTTACTAGATTCCTGCATTTATGTACCTAAAACAAATTTGAAAAGTCTGTATATTTCAAATAGTCCAAACGTTTCAGAGTCTAAATCAAACCCCGTTTTCAGTGGCAACAAAAATTAGCACAACTGCATAAATATTTAATGTCAAATTGTGAATGCTATATTTGGCATTGCAATCCTTTATATTTTTAATTTCTTGACTCAGTTGTGCTATTTTTTTTCCACTGAAACCGCCATCTGATTTAACTTTACAGGCAATTGTGGTGATATTACAAAAAAAAAGAAAAACGGAAACTATAGATGCTATTACTATCTATCAGAAAACAACTAAAATAAATTTTATCGACAAGGTATAATCATATTAAATTATTGTTAAACAAATCATGAAATAATTTAGTCTATTTACGGTTTTTCTTTATAGCTAGAATTGGATTTCTAAATCTAACGACAAACAGTAGTTCATCTTATTGGTTTTCTCCTCTTGAGTTTAGATTTTTTCCCTACTTATTCTTTTACAGGATAGAAGGTTATCAACATGAAATGCTTCAAGAATTACTGCTAGTTTGATTAGTGCCATTATATTTATGACCTTCATCTGAATCGAAAATTTGGCCAAAATGTGCCCTTCTCTCATCTCGATGTTTGGTTTATTAAAACATATATACCGTTCTCTTTCTATCACCACTTTTCTGTTGAAGTGTAATAGACGCCATTTATTTCACCTTTTAAACGATTAAGTGTAAGTCATTCGAATGATTGGCGTATTCTGGTAGTTAAAGATTATAAAGTAGATAACTCCATTGCTATTTTTTTGTATATCCACCTGGCAAATACGACTCTTTCTAAATAAAATCGAGCAGAGAGTCTAGTTCCAGCAGAAGGAGTATTTTGCAGGGAAACAGCTCGCTGTGGTTTTGCTTGACATTAATGCACTCTCACATAAACTTATCTCGACAACTTTAATTTTTGTCTTAATTAGAGATAAACCATTTGCTGTAAATGGATAATTTAAAGTTAATGTTAGCTACAAAACAACAGTTTCATGATACGCTTAAAATAGTAGAACAGTTTTCTGCTGGCATCACAATACAATTTGGCCTACAGAAAATTATTATTATAGTTAAAAGCAAAATATAGCAACTGGTTCACGAATGACTGAATATGATTTGAATACAATGAGATAGGTAATACATACAAATACCTTGAAATAAAACAATATCGAACAATTACAACCGAAATTAGGAGTTCTATTAATAAATCGCAAAATCTCAATCCAAACAGCTCTGTTAAACCTACAACAATGTTAACCAGTGCAGAAGGAAGAAGGTTAGCAGATGTAGGCAAGAGTTGAACCAACAAATTTTCAATTGCGTACTCAGTTGCAGGAACTCGTAGAATTTTCCGAATTACACAAATTTGTGGGTCAGTTTGATTTTTCTGCACCACTGCTACTGGCAGAACAATAAATACAATTAAACACCACCCAGGAATAAACAGCAGATAAACAATGTCAACCTATATTACGTAGCCAGATTAGCGTCGAAGTATTGAACAGTTTCTGGTCACATGTTTTCAGAAACAGAAAGTTTTTTACTGGCAATCCAGGATCAAGTAATCCCAACTGAGAACATCTGAAGTTCATTGTTAAAGATCCTTCTGAATCCTCGAAGTTTCCTTGGACTTCCATCGTCTTGAAGTGGTTCATCTCACAACGTTTCAATAGCTGTGTATCTGCTATCCTCATCAGGTGAATGATGACGATAGCAGATACACACAACAACTTCGAGGACCGAGTTACATTGTCTACCAACTTCAGACTAAAATCCTTCTGAATGTTTCGATGTAGATTTGGGAGCCGAGCATCAAAATCAATACCGCATATTGCAGTAGATTGAAAGGCATTTGCTGCATCTCAATATAAATAACAAGAAATTAGCACTAAATTTTATGACAATGGGTAAGAATATCTTACTATATATACACACTTCAATCTGCTTTACATATAAGCAGTAAAATGGTCATACGATATTGAGTGATTAAACTGTTTTTCAGTATGCTATAGACATAGTGTTAGTACATAACGACTATAAAAACAACTCTATTTGACACAGCAAACTCCAAGAATAATAATATAAATGGTAAGTAGGATAAAAAAAATAAATCCAGTGATTTTGAATGTCAAATATAGAGACAAAATGACATGAACAAAACATGAACTATACCAATTGCTTGGTTAGCAATAGTAATAATCCAAAAAATATCTATTAAGCAATTTAAAATATCTGTTTGCATGAACATCTATATAAACTGATGCAAAACGCCGGCCATTTTGGAGCAGCCCTGAGGGTAAGAAGTTTATCGGTAACTCCATTAAGGATGGCAACCATGGAACTGGTAACCGGGAATGGTCTTCATCAATATGATATCCTTATAATAACTTGTGTAACCTGTGGTTTAGTGAATTTGCCCGTAAGGGCACACTATCCATGACCTAGAAAGAGCCCACATTATATGGTTAAGTCGTGGGGGATATTACAGTTCCCGGTGCCCACTCTCGCTAAACTAAATCAAAGAGGTTTAATTCGAAAATACTCATAATCTTCATATTAATTAATTATCGTACAAAACTACCACAATTTTCTACAGCAGAAAAGATGGCGGTGGGGGCAATCTAATTCTTTCAATACCTCATACCAAACTCAAATCAAATTCGACTCATCTATATTAACACAAGTAAAAACAATATTCCTTATTATTTATATTGTTGAAAACAACATCTACTGAATTCCTTACTATTAACTGCTACGACTTGTCGTAAACAATATCCGCATGTAAATATTGTTATAAAATTCCTTTTACTCCGAGAAAGTGAAAATTTAATAACCGGCTGAAATAATAATAATAAAAGCAAAACAATGACTCTCAAGAAATTTTGATAGGTATAAAAAGGCGGTGACAACAATGAAATAATCCGGTATTTCCACATCGGCTATTTAAAGGACAAGTTGAGTAGTTTAGTTCATATTCGTGAGGTAATATCGACGGAGAGAAGCGATCAGCTGTTTCCAATAGTATTACTCTTAGTGTCTAAGTGTTTATTGGGAAATAACACCACACGTTAAAGGAAATTGCTGTATTTTCCAAACGTTTCGGGATCTAGATCAGACCCCGTTGTCAATGGCTAAGAAACTACAGATTAAAAAGGTACATTTCCAAGATGTAAATTTACATTACATAATACACGAATAATTATTTATTTAATGATCTTGTAAACTCAAACACGATAAAACACAATAGTTACTAACAATGACAACTTGATCAGATTTTCGTTTTTCTCTCCAGCGCTCACTAGATAAAATATTGTTCCGAAAGGCGGAATTCTATAATAATTTTAAATGGATTCATGCGAAATGGAAAGGTTTGCCAATTATGTGTTAAGGAAAATGGACAACAATTTGAACAGTTAAATCAATAAGGTAATAAATAATTTCCAAAATTAAATTTAAGGTAGATATTTGATTTGTAATACTTGTTCTGTTTGTTCTACATAATGAACGATGTATAACTATTTATTAGTTGCTTTTAGGTACCTAAATTTCGTGTTTCATGTTATTGAATAATTGTTAACATTATTTTTCTTTGCTGATAAACTCCTATAAAAAATCTCAAATGGAATTATTTGTTTGATTCTCCTCTTAAATGGAAAATACATGGCCTACTAGCAAACAACTCAGCTTTCTACTGATTTTTAGCATTTCTAATAATACCATGTGTATTGTATTATACATTATTTTAAAGGGAAAAAAACTAACGAATTCAATGAAATAATTAAATACAGGGTGTTCCATTTAAAAATATATAATGTTGTGTAGTATCTTCAAAACCATACTCGGAAAAAAAATTGAGTACTCCACTGGATTCTATGCAAAATTTTCTATTAGACGTAGTTCTTAGCGCAAGAGTATCTAATAACTTCGTAGATATAGGGGGGGTCCAAAAAGTATAAATTATCAAAATCGCCCTGTATCTTATAAATGGAAACACTTATGCTTAATCTGATATGGCCATCCTGAGTTTCATAAAAAAGTAGAACAGGTATGTGAAAACCGCAAGACTCTGTCTTCAATAACAACCGAGTAACCTGGCAATCTCAACCAAAATGGGATGCACTGTACATTGCTTAGTTTATTTACAATTCGGTAGTTTTTAATGCGGATTGGCGTTTAATTTTATACTACTTCAATATATTGTTACGAGTATTCACCCGATAGCTGGTGCAAACGGCCATCATCCAATTCGTGGAAGCGACATTCCTCCGATATTTTTGGGAAGCCGAAATATTGTTTGTCTATCGACCCGAGGCCGACGGCTAGCGTTAATGGGCATTCGTCGAATTTTGTTGAAGCTTCGAGAACACGTTTCTCGTTGACTTACTAGAGAATTCCGAGAGAAATATATAAATGCGGACAGCTGGCGATGGGATTAATTCAGTATTCGACTATCGTTAGTATAGTAAAGATGAATTGTGTTTTTATATAAATCCAAGAACTGAACTTAACCCGATTGTGAAAATAAAAACGTTACAGTGGTGTCTGGTGTGGGGTCTCGAATGATCGCTGGCATTCCTTTTCCCAGTGGTACCGCACCTTCCCTTCTGTGAGTCTAGTGAGTGGCTTGGCGATATTAGCAAATCCTGCTACATACCGACGATAGTACGTGCATAAGCCCAGGAAACTTCGTAACTGTTTATCAGCAGATACTTCCTATGCGGAAACCACATGTCCAAGATATTACCTCTTCTTGAAATAGCTGACCCTTCTCCGGGCTTAACTTTAGTTCGGAAATTCGAAGTTGTCGAAACACCCCCTCCAGGTTCTTTACCTGATCCTCAAACGATGTTCCAACTTCGATAATGTCGTCACAATACACCAGGCAGGTTTTCCATGAAAGCGCTTTTAACAGTGTTTCCATCAATTATTCAAACGTTGCTGATGCCTTACACAATCCAAACGGCATCACCGTGAATTGGTCCTGAGCCCATGGAAAAGCAGTCTTTTCGCGGTCTTCTTTAGCAAGTCCACCTGCCAATAACCGCTCCTCAAATCCAGGGTGGAAAAGATCTAGGGTATCGTTTATTCTAGGGAAAGGATAGCTGTCTTTCTTTGTAGCGTGGTTTAATTGCTTATAGTCCACGAAAAATCCGGTCGAACCATCTTTCTTTTTAACCGAGACAACCAAGGGCTATTGGATGGTTCAATGACACCTTCTTCCTCTATTTTGGGGACTATCCTGTCGGTTTCTTCTCTTTTAGCTAGAGGTAGTCTTCTCGCTAGGTCAGTCCATCCTCTTTTTCCGTTCCCTCCATCGAAGATATCCTGGTAGTTTTTAACTATTTTTGTCTCGGCATTTTAGTCGCCCTGCTGGAATCTCTACTGAGCGTGGTGACTGCATGTTGATTAGTGACCTCCGGAGGTCACTGAACTAATGAAGGTTTATAAATATTTAACTAACCTATTTTTACAACGTGAGTATTGTGGCTAGCTAACTTCTTTTTGAGAATTCGTAACCTGGTTTTTCCCACTACTGCGAAGCTTGGATTCGTCGGCGGTATGACATGGATTACTACTAGGTCAATATCGTTCTCTATTCAAATTTAATCCATTGGCATTTAGCTTGGCTAATGCCTTCTATACTTAGTTGCAAGGCGTGGACAGCATTTCCAATCCCTTCTTCCTGTTGGTTCTTTCGGGAGTCATTTGTTTCATACCCACCTTACTATGTAGCGGGGAGATGCGAATGGTACCAGAGTTCGCTAGTTCAATTAGCGTTACCCAGCGTGCGCATGTAGTTTAAGAGATAGAAACAGTACATCGCGTTTGAATTTGCCCCTACAGTTGGGTCAAATCTTTATTGATCAATTAAATTCACAACAATGGCGAAAATACACTAAAGACACTCAACCTGTACTCTTCAAGATGTGTACGACTGCAAACTCTATGAAAACAGAATTACCCTTCCATTAGAGATATTTTAACGTTTTTATTTTAACAATCGGGTTCAATTCAGTTGTTATATTTATATAAAAACACAGTCCAACTCACTCTAATTTATTTCCACTAGTTTAACACAATTGATTATCAGAGAATTATTTACAATTCATCTTTACTATACCACCGGCAATCGAAGAGTAAATGAATTCCATCGCCAGCTGTCCGTATTTATATATTTCTTTCGGAACTCTCTAGTAAGTCAACGAGCCATCGGGAAATGTAGTCTCGAAGCTTCAACAAAATTCGACGAATTCCAGTTAACGCTAGAGGTCGGCCTCGGGTCGATAGACAAACCATATTTCGGCTTCCCAGAAATATCGGTAGAATGTCGCCCCTCCTTAAGAACATTTCGTCCCGGAATGTCCCAGAATCCTTCCTGGTGTGACAATATTTGCATTCAGACAGCATACAAGGATGTCGATGCCACTGAATCGAAAGATTGTTCTTATCATACTTCCCACCCCCCTCCAATTCAGTACATCCAACCCGCAGGCTATTTTTGGAATACTCTGGTAGAATTGAGGAATGTGATGATGGAGGAGAACCTGATGAAATTGGCGGTGCCAAAGTACAGTATATATGAAACAAATGACTCCCGAAAGAACCAACAGGAAGAAGGGATTAGACATGCTGTTCGCGCCTTACAACTAAGTATAGAAGGCAAGCTAAATGCCAATGGATAAAATTTGAATAGAGAACAATATTGACCTAGTAGTAATCCAGCAAAGTCATACCGCAGACGAAACCCAGCTTAGCACTAGTGAAAAAATACCAGGTTACGAAGTCTCAAAAAGAAGTTCACTAGCCACAATATTCACATTGCCACTGTAAAAATAGGCTAGTTAACGGTATCAAATATTTATAAACCTCCAGCAGTTCAGTGACCTCCGGAGGTTACTAATTACCATGATCACCCAGCAGCCTATACAGGGGACCTTAGCAATCACCACACTCAGTAGAGATTCCAGCAGGGCAACTCAAATGCCGAGACAAAGCGTATACCTACTTCCCAACGCTAAAGAAGGAGGCCGCCTAGAGATGCGAATACAACCCAGACCTGTATTTTATATCTAGGGTAAAAGACAACTAACCCTGTCCACTGTGAGGCGTGTCGTCTCAGAATTCTCTTATAGTTAACATCACCCAGTCTGCATTGAGACTTGTATGCAAATACTCATTGTGTCTCCTATTCCAAGACCACGGTAGAGCTTCAAAAAAGCTTAATGTGGAGCATCGCTCACAATTTTATTCGTGCCGTTATCAGCACCGCAAAACAAACGATCCAGTGGGGTTATCTAGGAATACATTCCAAGATGGCACGGAAATAGCGAAAAACTTTACCAAGAGTTCCTAGCCCAAGAAAGTTTTGATGTAACTGCACAGTGGATGAGGCCCATAGAAATAAATAACGCCAAACTGTTGAAGGACTGTACCTTAAATGATCCAGCAAAAAAGACTGGTTCGTTCTCCGAAAGTTAGAAGAATATAACTCTAGAATTTGCATCCGGTCAGATATTACAGCTCCAATTAATCTGATTTCAAGATTTATAATCCAATTCCCTGATAAAATAGAACTTTTCAGCCCTTTTACTCTGGAAGAAACCACAGCGGTAGCAGGTAATTAAGTTCTTGGAGAAACTCCTATACAAAAGGATCGGCCGAAAAATTTTGAAACATACCAAATAGAACAAGCGAGTTTTAGAATAACTGTATAGAAGCCAGTTTCTAAAAGAAACATAAGACTTGTCATATTTATTGTCTTGCCCGCGGCACATGATAGTATCTGGAAGCAAGGTGTTCGCTGCAAACTATTTCGTGTTATCCAGTGCAATATCTCATGACTTGTAAGAAAGATTATGACTGATAGAACATGCTAGGTTTCTATAGGAACAAGAACTAAGAAGAGGAAATTAAAAAAAAGGACTGCCTTAGGGGTCAGTGTTGGCGCCAGTTCTCGATTTAAAAAATGTCAACTTATGTACCAAGCATAATTTTATAGGGTGTTCCATATATAGGTTATATGAAACATAGGGTGGTATAGAGTTACATGGGTTTAGAAAATCTTTCAAAAATATTATATTAGATGACGCATAAGCCATGCGGTTGAAGAAATAAGAGGGAGTAGAATAAGTTGCACGGACTGGTTCCAAAAGTTATAATGTGTGGGCCACAAATAGTTGCATATACCAGGTGGTTGAAAATTTGTTATTGCTTAGGTCATGAGTAGTTGCATAAACAATGTGGTTGCAATATTGGTAGAATAAAATTATATTTGTGCAGGGTGCATAATAAATACTAAAAAAATGTCTTATGTAAACAGTTAGGATATATGAGTTAGGTTCTTGAGTTATTATAGTTTTGAAATCGGTTAAAATGTTAAAACCAGTTGTTTATACAGGGTGGTTGAAATATAAGTTGGAGTTTATAGGGTGGTTAAAAAAACTCTTTTATATCCACAAGTAGTTGCATATATAGGATGGTTGATGTAGCGGAGTATAATTACAGTTACGTAGGTGGGTTTAAAAACTATTCTAAATAAATGTTAATATTTATAGCCTGTTGCACATACAGGATAATCAGCTGCAATACACAATGTGATTGAAATAAGTGAGAGATTATACAAGGTGGTTTAAAAAAGTTATATTGGGTAGACCATAAATAATTGCATATACCAGATGGTTGAAAAACGGGTGGAGTAGAGTTATAATTATACGGGGTGGGTAAAAATTGTAGAAAATGTTTGTTGTATAGGGTATAAAATGAGTAGTTGCAAATATGGAGTACCTGAAATAAGAGGCGATGTAAAGTTATAGTTACACAGTGAAATTCAAACAAGGTTAGAAAAAGTTGCAAAAGAACGGTGGATTAAATGAAATGTGGAGAATAAAAAACTTTATAATGTGGTTCAATAATAAGAAAAATTACAGGATAGTTGAAATATGGGTTGGAGTGCAGTTATAGTTAAGTGATTTAAAAATGTTATATTGGGTGAACAATCATCACCAGCATATTGTAATACAGCAGTTGCAGTTTTGGTGAAATATTTGGGGAATTAATGGATTTATAGTTATAGTGGTACAAAAAATGTTATACTGGGTGGGCAATAAGTAGTTATATAACTACTTATATACTAGAAGATTGAAATAGAGAGTGAAGTTGAATTATAGCTATTTCGTTTTGCAAAGAATTGCACATTCGATGAGCGGATGACACCGCGCATACCGGCTAGTAATAATATAAGAATTTTTTGTGACTGATGTTTTCCCATCTTACGAAAAGTCGAAGTGCGGTAACTGATGGTCTGGATAAACAATTAGTGGTTCTGTCAGATTTAAGATCTCCCGGTTATAAAGTTGTAAACTCAGTGAGTGTGCAGCTCTCGGAGGCGGCAATTTCCCCACCGCCCCCTTTAGAGCCATCACTAGAGGCTTTAAAGTTAAGGAATGTTTATTCACTTTGACAATTGGTATTAATTACGTATTTTTCAATTATGCGTTTCTGATTTCATTTAGCATCACTGAGTATCAAGACCTGCACTATACGCTACCCCATCAAATGTATGGCACCCGCACTATCCCTAAGGCACAGGTATTGTGCCTTTGAGGGAATATTTACGAAATCCCAATTAGCCTAGATCTCAAAAGTATGTAACCCTGTGGGAAGCCGTGCCCGGTGATCAGGCTTATGGTTGCAGTCATTGATGTACTTATCTATGAACTTTCTGACCGTCCAGGCTATTTCAGATAGGACGGCCTTTTACATCAGTTTGAAAAGACGTTCATCCAGACCAAGGTTTTTTGTATTGTTTAAAAGATGTCTTTGAACTACTCCTGTTGTTGACCTATGAATTGGGATAGTTTTTGTTTTGCTCATCTCCGGTTTTGTTTTTAATTGAAATTCTAATTCCTGTATTTGTTTAAGTTTTCACTCTGTTTACTACCTATGTTACTGTTGTTAGTGATTTGTTGTTGTTGTTTTTCTACAGCCTTTATCAAGTATAGCTGTGCTAATTCTATTGTAAGCAATAACTTGATCTATTGTTGTTCTTATTTTCTATAACAGATTCGCATTTCTATATATAGTAAGGTATGCTTAATGAATGTGATATTTTAAAACTTTAGTGCCAATTGCATTCGGCAGCGTCTGTCTTTTTGCCTTCCTTTTTTGAAAACTTGTGACGAGAAGTCAAACAGAACATCAACAATAAAATGTCTACATATTCATGAATGACTGGCTTTTTGAATGGTGAGCTTTGGTTAACAGAACTGGCACTTTCCGTTGAAATACATCGATGTTAGTCTTGAATGCGTTAATTATACTGAAAGCTTAAGTGAGCACTAAGATGTCACTAGCCTGAAACAGATTGTTACAGCAGAATTTGGTTCTTAATAGTCCTTTTACCCTTCTGTAAAATTCTATTGTTTCGACTTTCTACATGGTGGTAAACTAGTTGAGATTGTTTTATTTTCATGTATTTGTAGAGCCCTTGATGTGATTGCATACGGATATCAATAGAAGAGGTTACTACTAATTTCTACTAATTTCATGTATTTGTAGAGCCCTAGATGTAATTACATACGGATACTAATATGTTGTATCGTAGCTACCATTAACTTTAAGTTGTTTATAAACAGGAAATGGTTTATCTTCGCGAATAAACCCAAAGATAGTTCAGTTTAGTTTATGTGAGAATGGATTAATAGCAAGGCAAACCCACCTTAATGAGCCAATCTTGTGGAACTGAATCGAAGACCTTATACTCCTATTAATGTTTGAAAAGGTGAAATACTGCTTTTGTGTTATTTTTTCCAGTACATTTTAAAAGAAACATTTGGTAAAAAAGAAAGATAATCAAGGAAAAAGGTTTGCGAGTATGGACAGAAGAGCTTCCGCAAGCAGTAAATGAAAAGTGACTAGTATTTTAGTAATCCTACAGAAAAGAATCAGAAAATATACGAGTATAAACAGAAAAGAAACTATGTAAAATCTATGAAAAAGCACACGAGCGATCCAGGGAACGCTATATTAGCGAAATTGAAAATGACATACATGATAAACAACAAATAGCATATAAAATAACGAAGGCACTGAATAAACAAGATAATTACAGAATCCATACAAGTAACGTAGAAGAAGATAACTGGGTAAAACAGTATATACAAGAAACTATGACAGGAGGAAGATGTAAAAGAGGAAGAAATTGAAAGAGCAGATGTAAGAGGTCTAGATAATATAGATTTATAGGATATAAGAGCAGATTTTAAAACTACAAAAAAGCAATAGGAAGAGATATTATCAATTCAGAATTGCTGAAATGCGGAGGGACCCTACTGCAACTAAGATTTCTCCAACAATACAATCAAAAACCAACAAAAAAACACAAATAAAATTTTATAAGATATGGCTGTACCAATCCTGACTTATGACAGCGACAATAACCAAGAAAGATGAAAAAAGGTTACAAGGGCAAGAAATGAAGCTCTTAAGAAGGGTTAAAGGTTGCACACGTATGTACAAAATTAGAAAATATAAGAAGTGAACTAAATTTTTTCAGCATAAACGAAATATGAAAAATGGATGAAAGAATCCCTAAGAAAGTATTGAACTGTAAATGTAGAGGCAAAAGAAGTATTGGCATACCAAGGAATAGATCCGTCCGCAACACGCAATAGCCTAATACCTGAAGTGAAATGTAGAAAAAGTATGATTTTTTAACAAATCAAACATAGAAATTAGCAGTAGAGGTTGTAACTTCCAAGAGCAAGTTTAGAAGTAATCTGACTAGTAAGAAGAAAACGAAATGATCAACTGATCAACCAATTTCTACCGAATAACGAAAAACTTTTAATAGACTGAATTATTTCTATTTTATTTTTAACGATAATACAATATTTATATTAAATGCATAAAAGTGTTAAGAATATCAAACTTGAAATCCAATTCATTTATCTACATAACTGACAGAGTAGAATAGTTCTGGAAAACACAAAAAATAAAAGGCGTGAATAATTAACTAATCATAAGAAAAATTCTAAACAGTTTGGAAGTATGAAACAACAGACTCCAATTTATACCGAGCTTTGGTATGTTTGTTTTCACTAGGTAACATTTCAAATTGGTATTTTTCCTTTGTTAACGCATTTTAAAACAAACACGCTTTTTTGCAAAAACTCGTTAAAATAACTTCAAACTTATATATTCTAAAATAGTATTGGTTCTTGAAACCTTACATTGCGTGATTATATTCATAATGTTCGAAATGTCTTTTAGAAATTTCTTCATAATTTTGGGACTGACAGTCTTAAAATTTTCATCAATATATTCTACTAAAAATTTGTTTTTGGACGACTACGTGAAATATTTCAAAGATGTATACTCCAACGTCAGTGGCAGAACATTATCAAGGGACTGCAAAAGGGCACTCATGAATTCAAATTTTGTACAGTCTAACAGTAGGTATTACATTCAAATTAATTAGTCATTTTATAATTAAAGTAGACGATGAATCAAATATTATACACTACATTTAATTACCAGGTTTTCAGGCCCGTGGTTGGAGTCGTGGCAACGGTTTTCCATAAATTTTCTAACCGTCCGGGCTGTTCCTAACAGGACGGCTTTTTGCATTTGTTGGTAAAGGTCTTCGTCCAGACAGAGATATTTTAAATTGTTTAACAGCTGTTTTGGGACTAGTCATGTCGTTGACATAACAATTGGTACAGTTCGTCTGTTGTTCATGTCCCACTGAGTCTTTATTTGAAATTCCAAATTCCTATATTTGGTTATTTTCTTAGCCTGCTTGATATTTATATTATTGTTGTTAGGAACTGCTATGTCAATTAAAGTTGTTTTCCCAGCAACTTTATCTACCAAAACTATATTTGGCCTATTGTGAGCAGCAGTCCGATCAGTCAGTATCGCGCGGTCCCAGTACAGCTTGTAGTTGTTAATTTCTAAAACAGATTCTGGTTTGTATTTATAGTATGGTAATCTCACCGACTGTGATAGTTTAAGTTTCAGTTGTGAAGATTGGTCTTTAATTATTGTTCAGGATCGCCATGTGATATTGTAATTTTGCAGCGGCCTTCGACCAATAATACTAATTGTAAAGACTACATGTTTATTTCTACTCGTTACTTAGTTACACTATACTAACTAGTTCTGGTTATACTATACTAACTACATCTAATCTTTACTATGCTACATTTGGAACTCGACTTGTCATGGCTACATGTTTTACTCGACTGATGGTTCGCGATTTACATCAAGTATCGAAAGTGTGCCATCAGTCGATTGTTTTGCTATTTCAACTGTTTGGTGTACGTGATAATATTTGTAGACATGCTGAATTTAATGAGGTTACCTAGAATGGTTGTTGATGATGTTTTGCTAATAATTGTTTAATTAATTTTCTAAAAGGTGTCATGAGGAATTTCCGTTACACCACCCTTCCTTAAGGAAGTGGGATTCGCGGTAGCGTATTCCACGCAACTTCAAAGTTTAACTAATAAATGCGGAAGTTCCTCTGACTCACAACAGTTTACTTGCTAAATTCTTACATATGTCTTATTCTAAGGAAATTCACTATATGTCCATAAAGTCAAGTCCACTATAATTTCTAACACTTGTCACGCAGCTTTTAATGTCACTGTTCACTGAAATCTTAAGCCTATATTTATGAGTTCGGTTATTTTATTGTAAAGTGTCCCAAACTTAACCTATATAATGGTACATAGTTTCTAATTAGTATTTGAAAACTCTATTTTTATGTATCTTAATTTCCTTTGTATTATTTGAAATTAAGCAATTGGAGTTTCCTATGTCCGGTTCCGTTATAATGTACGGACCTTTATACCATGGATCAAATTTTGTCCTACTCTCATTTGTTATGAGAACTTGTTCACCTTTTTGGAATCGTAAGTCCTTCGCTTTAGCGTCGTATGCTAATTTACGATGCCGTTTTGCTGCTTCGAGAGCTTCTCGAGTTCTTTTCAATGCTATCTGAAGTCTAAATCTTATTTCTTGGTCGTAACTATCGATATTATATAGTGGTTGTAGGGATGATTGACTTAATTTGTCGGGAATGATAGCCTTTTTGGCGAAAACTAATTCAAAGGGTGTATAATCGTGATATACGCTGGGGGTGGTATTATAACAAAAAGTATAGTATTTAATCCATGTGTCCCAATCGTTTTGCTCGTTATTAATATACATACGGATAAATTCGTTAAAAACTCTGTGATTCCGTTCACAAGTTATTGATTGATGATGATATGGGGTAGAAGTGTTATGTTTAATGTTCAACAATTGTAAGATATTGCGTAGTAGCTCATTAACATATTCGGTACCAAGATCTGTTCTAATTTCTTGCATTGATCCATAAATCAGTATAAAATTTTCGACAATCGCTTTGGCTACTGTAGCTGCTGATTTGTCGGGGATTGGAGTCATCACGATGTATTTCGTTAAGTCGCATTGCAAAGTGACTGCATATGCGTTTCCTAGCTCTGTGCGGGGGAATGGACCTATAGTATCTATAGACACTATGTCGAAAGCTTTTTGCGGGGTTGGAGTTATTTGCATAGGTTCTGTGTGCTTAATTTTGGCTTTATTGATCTGGCATTTGTGATAATTTTTGACGAATTTTGCTACGTCTCTTGACATATTTTTCCAAAAATATGTTGATTTTAATTTTTTAAGTAAACGCTTTTGTCCGCAAAGGCCACCATACGTTGGATCTGTGTGGAATTTTTCTATTATACTTGCCTTATCATTTCTGTTGGTAATTAGTCCTGGTTTATGACATAAAATTATATTCACATTCTTCAATATTTCTTGTCCCATTTCTTTGAATTCATTCACAGTGTACACTTTAAATATTACATCCTCGAGGTACAATTTTAATTGCAATTTTTCAACACTACCAGCCATTTTATTTAGCTTAGATAGGATTTCTTCTAGGAGAAATCTACCATTGGTTACGTGCAGAGAAAAATTTGAGCTCATTTTACCTTTATGTTTTATAAACATTTGCAATGAACTTGGGAAAAGTTTAAATGATAATATTGGCAATTTCATCAAGTGAACGTTACCTAAGGCTTCGTATACTTTGCGGGGTATGGTGTCTTTTTCGCTTATATTTTCTGCTAAGGTTGCGGATTACACTTCTGGTTAGTGTATCTGTGGAATAGTTTTCCGCTACTTCCGATGGTACTCCTTCCATGATGTAAGCTCTTTTTATTTTTTTTAGTTTGTTGCTCATTGATTGCTCATATAATTGTCTAGGGTCAATTGACATTTCTAAACACTACGTATTGTACGAGTAAATTGTTAAGGATTTCGTAAAAAAATATAATTCGTAAGCACCTCGATATTTTAATTTGCAAACAATACAAGGAAGTTTTCAAATACCTTACAAGGCCAATGATGAGTATGGGTCAGCAAAAATATAGTAAATAGAACATTTAATGACCTAGTTATATCACAGGTTATTAACACCTTTAGAGATTAAGTTCATTCATGATATAATGTACTTACTCAGCACGTTCATAATTCCTTCACAATGTATTATAAGCGTTCGATATTTCTTATATATATGCTAAAATAAATCTCCTAAAATTCTTAAATTAAGACATAATAATCATAGATACACAAATAATATAATATATAAAATAGTTCATTATTATGGTCACAAGCAATTAATTATTTTTATATGAGTTACATTTATAATGTTATAATGTTCTGTACCTTACAACTTTTAGGGCTGTTGGGCTTGCCTATCTAGAATAGCCATACTTCTTGATATGTCCCTTTTTATATTTCTCCTGTGCATATTTTTAAGTTTTATTAGCAGCATTACCAGGGCTACTGCAGCTATTACGTATAACAGCACTCTTACGTCTAGCGGGAATTTATCTTCATTTATATAGACATTGGAATTGACTTCCCCATTGTCGGACGTTTCTTGAGTTTGACTTTTTGACTGTGTAGTACCCATTATTGAAAATCATGCAGTTTTCGATCGGCTGAATTATTCTGTCAGAAGATTATGTTCGAGGGCAGGATCGCCATGTGAAGATTGGTCTTTAATTATTGTTCAGGATCGCCATGTGATATTGTAATTTTGCAGCGGCCTTCGACCAATAATACTAATTGTAAAGACTACATGTTTATTTCTACTCGTTACTTAGTTACACTATACTAACTAGTTCTGGTTATACTATACTAACTACATCTAATCTTTACTATGCTACATTTGGAACTCGACTTGTCATGGCTACATGTTTTTACTCGACTGATGGTTCGCGATTTACATCAAGTATCGAAAGTGTGCCATCAGTCGATTGTTTTGCTATTTCAACTGTTTGGTGTACGTGATAATATTTGTAGACATGCTGAATTTAATGAGGTTACCTAGAATGGTTGTTGATGATGTTTTGCTAATAATTGTTTAATTAATTTTCTAAAAGGTGTCATGAGGAATTTCCGTTAGTTCCTGGTGCAGTATTCTGCCACAGCACCGCGTCGTTCTTTGTATTCAGTTGCAGCGAACGATTGACAACCAACTGTGATATGCTGGATAGATTCAGATATTTGGCAACCGTACCTGCATCTGTCGTTGGTAATAGAAGGGTCTTTAACGATGTACTTTAGATAGTTCTTAGTTAAAATTACTTGCTCTTGGATCGCCAATATAAAGACTTCCATTTCAGGAAACATATGACCAGACTTCAACCAGTAGTTCGACGTTGCGCTGTCGACATAATCTTGGTTGAAGTCATTTATATGTCTTACATGAAGGGGCTTCTCTTTCCATTTTAGCAGTTTCTGATCAGTGGCCTGGTGGTTTAACTGGACGTGTTGTTGTGTCAGTCATAGTGATGTTGAGTCATCAACCTTGCACATGACTCTGTGTAGATCAGAAAATTCTGCGAGTTTCTGGAAATGAGTACGAACAATAGAAATTTGTTGATCTAAAAGTTTGCTTAGATTTGCGAATCCTCTTCCTCCTTCATACCGTGGCAAAGTGGTACGTTCGAGAGAGCTCTTTGGATGGTGATTTTGAGCTTTTGCTACTAAAACTCAACTTTTCGTTGTAATTGTTCAATGTCATTCTTGCAGCAACTATACCGAAAGAGTAACTGAGCACTGAACATGTACAGGTGTTAATAGCCTAAATCAGATTTTTACTCTTTAGTTTGGTTTTCAACAGTCGTCTTACCCTTCTGTAAAACTCTGCTGTTAGGTCCATTTTCATAGTCAAGTGATCCATACATTGAGCCTGCTTTATTCCAAGGTTCTTATAAGTAGGAATTTCCCCCATAGATTCAATTGAGGTGCCTTTTCCCATTTCGTAGGTCCCCTGCTGTATTTTGCCTTTAACTATATTAATATTTCGGCATTTGTCAAGCCTAAAAATATGGATGTCACTAGAGAACCCTTCTACCATTTCAAGCATATCATGCAGCTGTTGTTTTGTAGCTACCATCAACTTTAAGTCGTCCATATATAACAAATGGTTTATCTTTAATGCTTGTTCGTTGTTGTGTTTGAGACTGAACCCAAAATTAGTCGAGTTCAGTTTGTTGGAGAGAGGGTTCATGGCATGGCAGAACCACAGAGGGCTAAAAGTGTCTCCCTGGTATATCCCTTCTGATTCGAATGGGGTCAGTTTGTATCTAACAATAGGCTTCATTCAGTGAGATTAATTAATTACTATCCCCGACTTGACCATACAGTGTATGGCAGGACACTCCCACTAAGGCACGCATAACGTGCCATTAGGGGAAAATTCACTAACCCCAGATATCCTAGATATCAAAAGGGTTTAGCCCTGTGGGAGCCCTTGCCAGTTTATCAGGCCCCTGGTTGGAATCGCGGCAGCTTCCCATGAATTTTCTGACCGCCCGGGCTGTTCCTAACAGAACGGCTTTTTGCATTAGTTGGTAAAGATGTTCTGCCAGACCGAGGCATTTTAAATTATTTAGCAGAAGTTTTGGGACTACTTCTGTTGTTGACATAAGAATTGGTACAGTTCGTGTGTTGTTCATCAAACTGTGTCTTTATTTGAAATACCAAATCGCTGTATTTGGCTATTTTTTCAGCCTGCTTATTATATATATTATTTTTGCTATGTCAATTAAGGTTGTTTTCCTGGAGATTGTATCTACTAAAACTACATCTAGTCTATTCTGATCAACGTTTCGATCGGTCAGGATCGTGCGGTCCCAGTACGGCTTGTAGGTGTTATTTTCTAAAATAGATTGTGGTTGGTATATATAGTAGGGTGTTCTTAACGACTGTAATAGCTCAAGTTTCAGCGCTAGTTCCTGGTGCAGTATTTTTGCCACAGCATCCTGTCGTTCTATGTATTCAGTTGCAGCGAATGCTTGGCAACCTCCTGTAATATGCTGGATAGATTCAGATGTTTGGCAACCATATCTGCATCTGTCGTTGTTGATAAAACGGTCTTTGACGATGTACTTTGGATAGTTCTTAGTTGGAATTACTTGATCCTGGATGCCAATATAAAGGCTTCCGTTTCAGGAAACATATGATCAGAGATCAACCAGTAATTCGACGCTGAACTGTCCACATAATCTTGGTTGATGTCATTTATATGTATTCCATGAAGGGGCTTCTCTTTTCATTTGCGCAGCTTCCGATCAGATGTCTGGTGGTACACTTGGACTTGTTGTTCTGTCAGTCGCAGAGGTGTTGAGTCATCAACCTGACATATGACTCTGTGTAGATCACAAAATTCTGCGAGTTTCTGGAAATGATTACGCAAATTAGAAACTTGTTGATCACATAACTTTCCTATATCTGCCAATCCTCTTCCTCTTTCACGCCGGGGCAATGTTGTACGTTCGACACAACTCTTTGGATGGTGATTTCGAGCTTTTGTTAGTAGTACTCGAACTTTTCGTTGTAATTGTTCAATGTCGGTCTTGCACCAGTTAACTATACCGAAAGAGTAAATAAGCACTGCACACGCGTAGGTGTTAATAGCCTGAAACAAATTTTTATTGTTGAGGTTTGTCTTCAGCAGTCGCCCTACCCTTCTATGAAACTCTGGTCTTAGGTCCTTTTTCATGGTGGTGTGATTAATTCGTTAAGCCTGCTTTATTCCAAGGTATTTGTAAGTATGGCCTTTCTCCATGGATTCAATTGAGGTGCAATCTCTCATTTCGTAGCGCCCCTACTGTATTTTGCCTTTTACTATATTAATAATTTGGTATTTGTCTAGGTCAAATTGCATATGGATGTCACTAGAAAACCCTTCTACTATTTTAAACATATCATGCAGCTGTCGTTTCGTAGCTGCCATCAACTTTAAGTCGTCCATGTATAACAAATGGTTTATCTTCAATGCTTGTACGTTGTTGTGCTTGAAACTGAACCAAATGTTAGTCCAGTTCAATTTGTGCGAGATGGGTTTATGGCAAGGCAGAACCACAGCGGGCTAAGAGAGTCTCTCTGGAATATACCCCTTCTGATTGGAATGGAGTCGGTTTGTATCGAACAGTAGGCTTCATTCAGATAGATTTTGGTTTTCCAAGTAGTCATGACATGTTCTAAAAAGTTAACAGTACGATTATTTACTTTATAGAGTTTTAGCACCTGATTGAGCCAATCATGTGGAACTGAATCGAAGGCCTTTTTGTAGAGATTTCGTCGTTTGGCGTGTACTTGATTGCAGATAACGGAATCAATTATTAGTTGTTCTTTGCACCCCATCAAGTTTTTCGCGCATTCCTTTTGTTGTTCGGTAATTACGTTGTTCTGCTCACAATGTCTGAAAAGGCAATGATTAATGCACTACGCTATAAGTTTGTATAAGGTTGGGAAGCAAGTGATTGGTCGGTACTTTGCTGGGTCGTGTATATGTATTATTATTATAACCAATTATTTATGTATTTGATACATATCGTTAAATATGTATAGACACGAAATGTAAGGGATCAACATCTAGGATTTTCGGGGAAACTGGCACACAGAGGTTCCGAATCTGGAACCGTTCAATGTCATTGCTGTTATCCTGTAACTCCTAGATTAGAATGCCACGATTAAATATTTCAGGTTTACTTCGTGACATTCTAACCCAGAAGTTACGAGATAACAGCAAAGACATGGATCGGCTCCAGATTCAGAAATTGTGTGTGCTAGTTTCCACGAAAAACCTAGATGTCGATCCTTACCTCTAGCTTCTACATTTTTAACGATATGTATCAAATACTGAAATAATTTTTCAAGAAGACATTCTCTTGTGGAAAGCGCTGCTGATAAAAGTTTCCAACCAGAAACAATATATATTATATATTTTGTCTTGCGTTCAAATTAATGGCGAATAACACTCGAATGGGGTATTTAATATCTATGTCAGGTGAAATTATCCTGAAAATTGTATCGTGGCAGTCTAATAAATGAGTTACAGGATAACAGCATGTAATAAGCATTTCTTAGTATCCGGCATATTGAGGATCAAGGTAATCATGATATCAAGCTCAACCCACTATATATTTGATATTTTACAGGTGGAATGTCTTCGATGCACATTCCATAGAGAATAATATTCAAAAAAAATATGATTAGATGTTGCGGTTTTAGTTCAATGCTGGTTCAATGCAAGTATATAATTGACGAAGGAACTTTAGCGAAACAATCAATAAACACGTGCCGTTACATAAACGAATCACCAAATAAAAGTTATCACTAACCTTTAAGTCGAAGTTCTGGTGTTTTCTTGGTTCTTCTTTCTTCTGAGGCTAGCCCCGTAATAGCAGGAACAGTTTCTTAGAGCTTCGTCTAGACAACACGTTACACAAAAAATAGCGACGTAATGTTCATTGATTGAGCATACAAAAAATGCGGGTTTAACTACAAATGATGTGCTTTTGTAAACACAAAAGAAACAAAAAGATAGCGGTTTAGCGGTCGTTACGAACGAAGCTACTAATTCGCGAAATCGTAACGCAAACAACAACAATAATCGTCGTCTCTTCAGACGGGATCAAAGCCACCGAAAAGTTCGGAGTACATTGCACGACACTCCCAAGCGTCTTAACAGCTAGGGAAGCGAACCACGAATGTCAATACAGTCTATATTTTACACGCAAAAAACGTTTACAATTAGCATTAGCGCGACGGAATGTTTTAGAAAAGGTGTAGAAGTTTAAAAATCAATGAAGTAATTCAATCAAATTGAAAACAATACACTAAACAAATTGCGGGAACTCACCAACAGGTGAAATTTTTGAGATTAGACATTTTTGATACTGTACATTTTTGTAATTTAGAATTTGCGACGTTTGAAATTTTTGACATTTGAAATTTAACATTTTAGACATTAACGTTTTTGACATTTGACATTGTTGACATTTGACATTTTTAACATTTGACATTTTTGACAATTGATATTTTTGACATTTGACATTTTTGACATTTGACATTTTTGACATTTGACATTTTTTAACATTTGACATTTGATATTTTTGATATTTGACATTTTTGACAGTTGACATTTTTGTTGTTTCACATTTTTGACATATTTGTCATTTGATATTTTTCATAACTGACATTTTTGACATTTCACAATTTTTACATTTGACATCTTTTATACTAGTAATTTTTGTTATTTGGCATTTCACATTTTTGACATTTTCTGACATTTTTTAAATTGTTGACATTTTAAACAATTTTCGATAGTTTTGTCAATTTAGAGTTTTTATATCTTTTAATATATTCTTACGTTTTCTGAAATTTTATTAGATATGACTTTCGATGAATCACATTAAAGCGATACTCGGTAAATGACAAATAACGTGTTTATTTATTTAAAGAAATTAGTTAATTGTCTTCTAAACGTTGTTTGTGGCATATTCTTGATTATTTTTATGTTTCTTTGGGGAATAACACCACAATAGAATTAAAACTACGTATATTGCAGGAATTCCTGCAATATACGGAGTTTATTTTCAGATGTTTTTCTGCCGTAACACAAAGTTCAATCCACCTATTACCTGTCTGCAGGTGGGTTTTCTCTTCCTATACTTGTTTACTGCCTTGTTTGGTATTGGCATGCAACCCTCGCTAAAGGGGAGTTGTTTTCTAGATATATACTCAAGGTCTCCTTTAACCTTTGCAATGACTACTTGGTTATCTGACTGGTATTGGCTATACAGAGTTGAATCCCCCGATAATCATTTTTCTTCCTTACCTTTAAATCTTTATTCACATATATATTAAGTAAAATTGGGGACATGCACCAGACTTTTCTTAAGCCATTTGTTGTGAATTCAATTCTACTTTGTTTCCTAGTTTGAGTCTGTCTGTTGTATATAATTTTTAATATCATCCATTAGTGATTTATTTATGCTGACTTTTTCTAGAAGTTCCCATAGTGTTGAAACAGGTACAGGGTTATTTGCTTTCTGCAGATTTACCATCAATAAGTGCACTTCTTGTGATCTTACAATTTCCTTCTCTATTATTTGGGACAAACAGAATAGACTATCAATTGTTGATCGGTCTGCCCTAAAGGCGATTTACTCCTCAGACATATATGGGTAATATTCCTCACATATAATCTCTTTTACCATTCTTTCTTAGAACTTACATATTGTACTGGTTACCATTGTGCCCCTGTCGTTCTTAGAAACTTTCTTATTTCCTTTGTTGTGTATGCTCGTAATCCTTCTTTCCATGTCTCTGGTAGTGGTTTTCTATTGAGATGTCTATTAAAGATTTCTGTGAGGATTTTATAGAATTTTTCTGTTTCGTTATTCATCAAAACTGCAGAGCTAATTTCGGGAGCATAGGCTCGCCTATTTTTAAGCTGTACTATTCCTTTTTTGTTCTTTCAATGTTTATAGTTATTGGTTCTCCACAAATCTGTGTTTAACAAATTCCTGACATTTACTCCCTCATTTTTGGTTTGTCAATTTTTTCAAGGCTTAATTACCTTGCCAGATCTTCTTTTCGCTCTTTTTTATCTTTGTCCCCTTTAGTATTTTACCAGCTGTTGCTTCTGTTCCTTCAATTCTTGTAGTTTATCGTTCCCTAAAATTTTCCAGTTTTGGATTTATATTTTATTTTGATTTTCATGTGTTTTATGTATATATAATTGGTCAAACCTATATTTAGATAGTACGTATGTACTTTTTTATTAAAAACTCGCTAAATTGTACTGTGGTGTTTTGTAATTGATGAGGAATTTGCACTGACACGGCCCGGCAACAACAACAACATAAACAACAAAGTTTTGGAACTCTACTCAAACTGCATGCGTTTCGTTAAAGGGTTTTGCCACCATTGCCACTCCTCTACATAGGAAAATCACTAAAAAAGAAGTCCCAGACACCGACGCCAGCAACACCGGAACCAGAAAGAAGTTACTTTGGCACCAGAAGATAACGTCTAGTCGTAACCAGGACTGTAGAAAATTTTCCCAAATGGCTACATTGTTGTCGTTTTTAAATCAGAACCGATCATGATGCTCTTAAATATGTGTTGAAGATATGAAGACAATGGAGAGACAAAATTATTGCAATGCGATTTCAACCCAGCTCTAGTCGTCTGCATAAACAAGCAGATTGATTGCCAAGAAAACTAGATAGAGCACACTGCAGACCTGGGCTAAAGGTGTAATACCGAGAGGGTATCTCCATCCGGCAGATTCGAGCGCATGTGATTGAAGACTTGACAACGGAACAATGTATCCAGGACCTAATGGCAGTTCCATACATTGAACCAATCCTGTCACTTAACACGTTCGCGACGATAGGTAATCTTCATATTGATATTTCTGGGACGAAATTTTTAGTTTTACGTTTTTTGTTGATTTGTTCTATTTTCTTAATAATAAGCACTTTTTTAAGTAAAAATAAGTTTTTTTGCCTTTTGACGGTTTTTTTGCGTGTACCAGTGGTGGTACACGCCTCCAGAGCATATTTTTTTACTGAGGTGGTCGTGTGGCCCCAAGAAAAAATTAGTCAAACAATTATTTCATTTTAAATTTATTGTTTACTGATCTGTAAGCGAGTATAATGTCTTCACGAACAACAAGAATTTTTACTTTTAGTAATAAATCAGTCTCGAAATTAGTTTCAGAGGATTGTTTACAACTAAGAAATTTTTTTTTTGTATGGCACCAAGAAAAGTATATGTTTTATTTTAACATTTAAGATATAAATTTTATATAACAACAGATTTCTATTTTTTTATAATCGCATTTTATTTTCTATGATGCAACCATATTTGTGGACGAGTACGCAAACGATGGTACACTAATAATTTTAAACCTTTCCTCCAACCGTATGTCAAATATCAAAACCCTATCTCATACCTGTACAATTCTACACTCTTAAAAGTTCATATTGATTAATGGCCACCAGTGGCACGTAATGGCTACAGCAGAAATGTCTGGTGTACCATAAGTGGCTCGTGTCGTCGCGAACATATTAAGGAGAGAGGGGTGCCCAAGCCACGATGGGACGAAGAAACGAAATACTCGGGTGTACTAAGGGTAACGAATGGAATGTTGAAGAGAGTTTGGAAAAGCAATGATGGCAGAGAAACCAAGGCCCAACTGGTACTCTCAAAGAAAATGGTTGCCGCCCTCCTGACCGAAGTACATATAGGATTACCGGAGGTTATTCGCGCATGAATAAGATTCTGGATAAAATTCGACAACGATATTACTGGTTAAATTACTTCGAAAAAGTATATCCTGGTCACTATGGATTATTTTAGCAATTGGCCTGAGACAGATGCCGCACCTAATCATGTGGCAACGGCGCTGGGAGAACAGCTATTTAGCAGGTTTAGTGTGACTTTGGAGTTACATTCGTACAAGAGCGTAACTTTGAATCCAACGTATTCCAGAAGATCTATACGACACTGGGCATCCAGTAAACAAGAACCACCTTGGTGGAAAGATTCAACATCTATCGCTCAGCTGTTCACAACAGTATATGAGTGAGTCCAGGCTACGACTTTCTTCTGATTTAGCCTTTGGCTCGCCAGAAACACAACCGGAAGTTAACGATTATGCCGACAATTAAAATTCTTCTTTTATAGAAAATAATACAATAATAGTCATGTCTAAAAAGATATTTCCGCTTTGAACCTGGCTGTTAGGTCTTAGAATTTTGCATTTCACCAGCCCAGCTGGGTTAGTAGTTAACTAATGCTTACCTAATATGTAGTCCTAACACACCAGTTAAATGTATATTAATATTATGGATTATGGACAAAATAATTACACATCTCTTAAAAAAACAATTCAATAATAGACAAATTAAATTTATTTATTATTATATAAAACGAAGTGAGCTTTAACGTATGTTAAAGGATATTTTTACCATTAATAATTCCAAGAAAACAAAAGAAGTTAAAAACCAGATAGCAAGCTCGGGAATCAATGAAAACCGGTCTATGTCTTTGCCACCTTCTTTCTTGGGGCATAAATATAAGGATTAATTATAGAATCTAGGATATGTAATAATTTTTAACTACAAGCCTGCGCTTCCGATTTGCTTCTTTAAGAAGGACTTTTGCCACGATGATGTCCTGAATTGCGCTTTTCAAGCGGTAACGTTTCAACGGGGGTTTAATGATGTGGTAAATTTCGGTATGGAGGAGTTCCAGATTAGAAACTTCAGATCCCAATCTAGTAATTTTAAACCCAGATATTTGAAGCGATACATTCCTACTTAGGGAATGGGGTGCCATTTATAAAAAAGATACTCTTTTTAATGCTGTATAGTTTTTTTTTCGGTTGGGCACCGCCCTAAGGGACAAGACCAAACATTTATTATCTCTGAGGGTAATGCCAGCATCTGCAAAAAATCGTTTGTTATTGCCTTCGTTATTTTAGTAGACGAGAACAGGAGAATAAGGCCATTAGCCTAAACATCAACACTGGATATGTTTTGCGGCGGGGGATGCTTTCAATTCAGTGGATCTAGTAATTCATCGAAAAATATGTTAAATAAAAGTAGGAACAAGGGAGCCGATTGTCCAAATTGATGTTAATATTAGTAGATCGATGTTTTGGCGTTTGACAGAGAGGAAATAATATAATTTAATGGTGGACTTCAAGTATGCTGGATATAGTCGACGAACTAGCCTGGATGCAAATGTTGACCAGTGATCTAATGAACACACGCTACGATCTTATGGGAGATGTAGTCGGGTCCCAAGAGAGACATAATGTCTGGCTTAACATTCCCCAGATTGACAACACCGGCTTGGGATGGGACAAACCGTGGTTAAAAGAATCAACGACTTGGTCTATTGCATTCGCCGGAAACATAGGGTCAAGGTGAGGGAGTTCGATTTGGATACAGTGGCTCCCTATCATAGAGAACTCGTTTCTGATCCAGACGATTGGAACTAAAGGGGGCGGGGTAGTGTCACAACTTGTAACTTGATATTATGAATAGTGGAATTCTTTCGAAATTTATCACGGTAATATAAAAACTAATACACCGCACAAAACAAACGTTTAGAACAAACGTATTTGCTTAACGAAACATTGCGGATATAAAGGGACCGAAATTTCCAGCATTAACAGGATCCTCGAGACCTTTATTTCATATTCACTAAAGGATGATTTTTATTGATTTTGTTGGAATTTTGTGATTGTTGAATTTACTGTAGAATGATGTGCTGAAATAACAAAATGGTAAACACGATGTTGTGAAACAACGATGTCAAGTAACGTTTTACCAGAATGTCGTTGTCAAAACAATTCTGTGATATCTTAGTCAGTGTAGCGAATAATTCAACATTACTTTAATATTGGATTTAGTCCTCTATTTTGACCACAATGTCAATTAAATTGAGTTTCTGTGATATTTGTTTTATTCTTGTGACAGCAATTGATTCAAGAAGCAAGAATTCTTCGGGGTTATCAGTTTCTAAGTTTGTTTATTTTTAAGCATTTATGTGAATTATTAACTTTTTTAGTTCAATTCTCTCAGTGAAGACCCCTGCATAACTCTGACAAAAGTTCATGCATATGCTCATTTCTGTTGCAGAAGAACATCATCAATGATTATATTAATGTTCATATTGCAGTTCTATAGCTATATTTGTTCTATATTGTTTCGGGTACTAAATGGTACCAATTAGTAATTGATCCTTCCTAGAATAATCATTTGTAAAATGACTTAACAGGTCTGTTTCTATTGCTCTCGTATCCGCCTGCTTATCACTGGCCCACAAAAAAAAGATGTCAGTACTTCGCACATTACTTCTTATATATTTTTTGGCGCTGAATCCGAATTTGCATTAAAAATATACCCTTCCCCTGCTTTATTAGGGGTTTCAATGGAAAACCTCATTTTTCGAGATTTGTGCGTGGTGTTTTGAGTCTAGAAAAAACAGAATGTGAGGTAGGATTTATTTGACTTAAACATCGATTTCTACGGAAAGAAAAGTGGTAAATCAAACATACAATTTGGTGATACGTGACTGGAATGTTTTTAGGGTTACGTAAGTTGTATTTGATTTGTCCAAAGCTACATATATATATGTATATAAACTAGGCTAGATCCGCTGCTTTGCAGACACGCCCACGAAAACGCAACCAATCACAACACAACCACTTCATCACAAGACATCCCCCTCTAACCGACCGATAACTATAAATAAAAGAAGCAGAGCAGATTCAAATTCAGTTCAGTTACCTAGTGACTCTTGGGAAGTAGGCAGATTGAAGCCCCCAGTTCGATCTAGACTCTGAAACTCTTTTTACATTTGTCTATTGAGAATGGGTCCAAAGCAGGAATCGAAACGTTGATCATTTAATAAATTCAGTTTGGGTTCTCACCCCGAACCTAGTCTGTTCATAATAAAGACCGCGAAAGCCTCTCAGAACATTTACATATATATATATATATGTTATATAAGTTTATACTATGAACTTAGCACGAACTTATATCGCAACGACAATTCAACTTTCCCAGCTGACTAAGCGACACGTGTGGTGTCAGATTACGGCGCCGCCGACATCCGTGAGAAACGCCGTGTCAACTATGCCTATTCAGCATCTTTAAACTTATATATTGTAGAATTTCTCTTCCAACTGTATTCATTATTACTCAGTCTGTTGTTAGTTATTATTGTCATTATTTCAATTTTGTATTTTGTATTTTAAAAAGTTATAATTTTGTTAAAGTTAATAAAAATCTTTTTTAAAAAGTTTAATTTGAGAAGTGTGATATAACAAATTGGCGCAGTCAGTAGGATCCGTCAACGTTACTAGAACACGAGCTTACTTCTAACTGGTATCCTATCCCTCAACGGAGCAAAGAACCTGGAAGAAGTCCCAACTGCGATAACAAGGAGAACACGGATCTTCCAATGTTCCTGTTGATGTGAGTAGTAGTGAATCGTCTAACGTTTAAGTTTATTAATAATTGATTTTAATATTTGATTGATTTGATATTTTGATTATTTGATATTTTTTTATTCAGTGAATTGAATCACTGATTTATTATTTGATTGCATTAATATTTTATGATTTAATTGATTATTTTGATTTTATTCATTCGATTGAGTGAACTATTTGATTTATTGATTTTATTTACATTTTATTAATACCATTCTATCATCCAAATAACTTTGGTATTTCCCCATTTACAAATTTATTGATTTTTACACCATTTATTTTTATCCCATTTTATTATTTTGATTTGAACCTTTCTCGTTTTGAATTCTATTAAATCAAAATGGCACAAGCACAAAACAACACTGTTGCCGAAGAAACTGAAAAATATAGGTTGTCGGAAATATTTTCAATAATCCCAGAGTTTGAAGGCCACCAAATTTCTTTGGCCACATTTATTCATGCTTGCAATTGTGCATATAACATGTCAACTGCTGAACAAAAATACTTGCTAGTAATCCACATTAAAAATAAATTAAGGGGAAAAGCGGCGCAGTTAATCAACTCGAGGAATCCTGCGTCTTATCTCGAAATAAAACAACTTCTAACTCTTCATTTTGGGGATTCTCGTGATCTTTCCTCATTAATACACGACCTTCAACGGTTAAAACAATTATCCAATGAGTCTCCCCTAACATTCTATAATAGGCGAAAATGCACTCATGTATCCAAAAAGCTCCTAGTCTGAGCACCGAGCAGAAAGACGCTCAAACCACTCTCGTTGACACCATGGTTTTAAACACATTACTTACCGGTTTAGAACCTCGATTAGGCCAAATTATCCGTGCCAGTAATCCGAAGGATCTTCTTGAGGCACATTCACGGATAAGAAGAGAACTTCAGCTATCCTATTTTGAGGAACAAAAGATACATAAATCTGTTCCACCTAAGCCATCTTTTTAGGCTAGAAAACCAACTCCACCTCCTAAATGCTTAAATTGTGGGCGATTAGGCCACATTGCTGCGGATTGTCGCCTGAAATATCAAAATAACCCTCAGCCTTTCAATCAAAATAACAGACCAAATTTCGTTGGGCCGAATCAATCTTCGAGGCCAAATCCAATCAATAATAATAACAATCATCAAGGTCAACAATTCCGACCAAATAATTTTCAAAGACCTCCTTTCAAGCCTAACAACTTTCGACCGTCTGTAATACAGACAAACCCAAATTATCGTTCCGAAAGAACCCACCATTTTAACAACCATCATAATGTCAGCTATCCCGAATATTCTGCAAATGACTATGATTATTATACTGATAATAACCAGCAGAATTTCGATTATAACGACCAAAACTATGAAAGCCCTGAGTTCGACCAAATAGTAGATGATACCCCTGTCGAACCTTTCAGTCCTCACGAATACCAGGATTTTCTAGCGCTTCCGAGCCTAGATCAGCCCCCGATTCGACAACTACCCTCTCAGAAGTCCAAACTCAAATACAGAACTTGAATTTGGAAGACTTCAATCCCGATCTGAACTTCCCAGAACAAACATTTCTTTAAGTCCCCTTCTGACAGTAAATTCCAAGAACCTCTATTATATCAACGACGCTTCTGGAAAATTTAAACTCCTAATTGATACCGGAGCTGGTATCTCCATTTTCAAAGAAAACACTGTCAAAAACTTCTCACAACGATCTCCCGAAAGAGTAACAATTCAAGGCATTACTCATGAGAAAATCCCGATCTCACAATCCACCCTCATTCCTTTCGCTCTAGGCAATCCACACAAGGTCTTTATCTACGATCTAGATATTGAGTTTGATGGAATATTAGGTCTTGATTTTCTTGAGCATTATGAATGTATCGTCGACTTAAAATCCAAACAATTAATTACTAATTTTAAAACTATCCCCCTACATAAAGTGCCCGACCACGACCAATCTAATACACAACCAACAGACACCCCCAGTACTAACGCACAACCTCATACGCATAACAATCACATAACAATCCAGGCACGTACCGAACAAAATTTCAAACTAAAATGTGAACTTAGAAATACTGACGCAATTTTACCGACACAAGTAATTGACAAAGTACGACTTCCCAACGCGGTTGTACGTGTTAATTCAAAGGGAGAATTTCTGACTTCGATAATAAACGCGAACGCAATGCCAAAAACTGTTAACTTTTCCAATCTTCATTTAGAACCCCTTGACAATACACACCCTCTCTTAAATCTGAATACACACGATTACTCTGAATCTACAAACTTAGACAGAAACTTTACAATCAGAGAACAAATTCGGACAGAACATCTTAACGACGAAGAGCGAGAACTTATCATGAATCTCTGCTTAGAATTCGAAGATATTTTCTATCTCGAAGGCGATGTTTTGACGTTTACTAACGCCGTCAAACACTCTATTGACACCAATAATGCCAAGCCCGTTTTCACGAAATCGTACAGATATCCTCAAGTGCATAAGGAGGAAGTGAAAACCCAAATTTCCAAAATGCTTGATCAAGGCATTATCAGGCACTCTTCTTCTCCTTGGTCCTCCCCCGTATGGGTCGTCCCTAAGAAACTCGATGCTTCTGGTAAGCAAAAGTGGCGAGTTGTTATCGACTATAGGAAGCTAAACGAACTAACTGTAGACGATAAATATCCTCTGCCCAACATTTCTGATCTCCTCGACCAACTTGGTAAGTGTCAATACTTTTCGACACTGGATCTCGCTTCCGGGTTTCACCAGTTGGAAATCCTTGAGGAAGACATTCCCAAGACCGGTTTCTCTGTTGACAATGGCCACTACGAATTCGTTCGTATGCCATTTGGCTTGAAAAATGCACCTTCTACTTTTCAGAGGGTCATGGACAACATTCTTTTGGGCATCCAAAATGAACGTTGCCTTGTTTACATGGATGACATCATAGTCTATTCACCAACCATCCATGAGCATATGTCCCGTTTGACAGAAGTCTTTAAGCGTCTTAGACAGTCAAACTTGAAAATTCAACCTGACAAGTGTGAGTTTCTCCGTAAGGAAGTTGCTTACCTAGGTCATCTGATCACCCAAGAAGGAGTAAAACCAAACCCTTCAAAGGTTGAATGCATTCAGAATTTTCCTCAGCCCCAAACTCCTAAAGATGTTAAATCTTTTCTTGGTCTCGCCGGATATTACCGACGTTTTATCCCCAACTTTGCTAAAATCTCAAAGCCTCTAACGAAACTCCTGCAGAAAGACGTCAAATTCATCTTCGACGCAGATTGCAAGTCTTCCTTCAACGAACTGAAGCAAGCCCTTGTATCTGACCCTATCTTGATCTACCCAAATTTCGAAGAACCATTCCTGCTCACTACTGATGCTAGTGCTTTTGCAATTGGAGCGGTTCTCTCACAAGGCCCCGTAGGAAAAGATCTTCCTATAGCATATGCTTCCCGTACACTCTGCGGTGCAGAAACTCGATATTCCACTATCGAACGGGAACTGCTAGCCATTGTTTGGGCGGTCAAGCACTACAGACCGTATCTTTTTGGGAGAAAGTTTACACTCCTGTGTGATCACCGTCCGCTTACTTGGCTCTTTTCGATCAAAGACCCTGGCAGTCGTCTAGCCAGATGGCGCCTCAAACTAGAGGAGTATAACTATAAAATCGAATACAAGCCCGGCAAGGTAAACTTGAACGCAGACGCTCTTTCCCGTATCAAAATTAATCACTTCAAACAATGCACCGACTTTATTTCTAAAATCAACATCTTTGCAAATAACGAAACCGACCCAGAACAACCAGATTCCGATAATGATCAAGAACCCGATGATCATGACGAACGAATAACAGGAGAATTTAATCGATTTGTTCTATTATATAAAACCGAGTCGATAATCGATTACTCAAAAATAGAAATTTCTAACGCCCAACTCCTAGACAAATCTCACAAACGAATAGTCACTTTCTTCTGGCAAAATAAACTCAATGACTTGCATGACAAAATCATCGAAGACATTTTCGAAGAAGACCCAAATTTCACTACCGACACATTAAACATTCTAGCCAGCAAATCTGTCCGGCATAGAAAATATTTAATTGTCCCTTTACCATTCGATCCCGAAACTGTTGTCTCGCATCTTTTTAACATCCTCTATAATAACCAAGATCAGTTCGACGAATCAGAAACCTTCTGCATTGAAAACAACGTCGAACTACCTATTCTCGAAACACTATCTTTCATACTCGCAGACAAAGACATAAAACTAAAGATTTGTCAAAACATTGTAACAACCCCTTCTCAAGACGAAATTCCCATTATACTGCAACAGTACCACTGCGGCAAAAATAACCTACACCGTGGAATTAATGAGACTATTCGACGTATTAGGGAAAAGTATAACTGGACTGGAGCAATTTATCAAGTCTTGCGAAACTTGCCAAAAGGTAAAGTTTTGTAGGAAAAACTTAAGTGCTCCTTTTGTCATAACCGAAACACCAAAAACACCCTTCGAACGTATCAACATTGATATTTTCGAATATCCAACGAGAAACTACGCACTGACTATTAGGGATGAACTCACCAAATTTACTCAAGCTTACCCTATTGGTGACAAAACAGCTAAAACAGTCGTAAACACCCTCTTAGTATTTTTCCAACATTACGGTACCCCTCTTCGCATCCATTGCGACTATGGACGTGAATTTGACAATACTCTAATAAGGGACCTGTGCGAACTATATGACATAAAGTTATCCTTTTCAAGCGTCCACCATCCCGAATCAAACGGTTCTATCGAAAGGTTTCACGCGACTTTAGCGGAAATGATAAGGGCAAATACAGCCGAACATCCGAACGAACATCCATTCAACGTCCTCCCTTACGCAGTTATCTGCTACAACAACACTAAAAACAAGACTACTGGTTTCACGCCCTACGAACTCATATTTGGGCACACTTCTAGTAGACCCCCCGAAACCATATACGATCAGGAAAAACTCATTTCCAAATATGTTAGGGACCTTAACAACAGAATGAACTACTATTATAGACTTGCCCGCGCAAAAACCGACCAACAAAAACAAAAATCTAAAGTTAGATTTGACAAACATGTTTCGACTAACCAACCAGAATACAAAGTAGGCGACAAAGTTTACGTGAAAGAATCTCAGATTAAAAGCAAATCTGAAAACAAATTCAATGGACCTTTTGAAATTACCGCGATTAGAAAAAACTCTGCCACAGTTATAAACTTACAGACTAACCAAATCAGTAAAATTAACTTTGACAGACTAAAACCATATTTTGAATGAATCCCTTCTTTTCAGATTCTGTGGACTGTTTTCAGTCGTGAACCTCCAACAATACTCTCTTACACCCGTTAACAATACAATAGGAGTTTTCTTCCATGAAGAAGGCACACTTAAAATTTCAAACGACAAATGGTCACTTCTTGTCTTCAAAGACCTTAGCCCTTTCAGAGGTGCTATTTCAAATAACGACGCCATACTAAACCGAATTTTAGAGACAATTAACGAAAACACAACTAATACAAAATCATTTAAACCAAAAATACAAACACATGTTAGCCTCTTGAAACAAATTTCTAAATCCGTTAACTCTAAATATACAGACATCTTCGCTGACACTCAAACTTACCCTACTAACAGAAAAAAACGCGGACTTATTAACGGACTGGGATCAGTTTGGAAAGCTATTTCAGGAAACTTAGACGCAACAGATGGTGAATACTTAAATGACTGTATAACTAAAATTACTAAAGACCAACACCAAATTCAGGACTTAGTAAAGAAACAAATATCTGTAACAACCTCAGTCATTACGAGCCTCAACAACACTTTACAAAAATTTCAATCCGAGGAGAAATTATTCTCGAATAACATTGAAAAAATAAGGCAGTCAATTTTATACATTTCAAATGATCTTGATTTTCATGAATTTCAAATCAATATCTTGGATCTGTGTGAAAGCCTAATGGAGAGTTACATATTTATCGAAAACACTCTCGATGATGTTTTAACTGCAGTCTCTTTCGCCCGCTTAAAAATTTTACATAGTTCGATCATAACCCCAGTAGATTTGGTCGATTCCCTTCAAAAGATTTCTCAGTCACTACATGAAAATAATTTACCACTTCCTGTTTACAGTTCAAATGTTGCTCAGTACATTGATTTGATAGAATTGGAAGCTTTTCAAATCAACATCAAAATCATTTTTGTACTCAAAATTCCTTTAGTTGATCCTGAGATTTACACCCTTTACCACCTTTATCCGATCCCAATTTTGGATGATCGAACAGGGTTTCATCATATACTTTCAATAAAGACAAAATTTATCGCGAGAGATGACGATTCGTTATTATACACATCTTTCGAAGACCTGGGTGACTGCAAGCCTTTAACTAAACATCATAAGATTTGTTCCAAAGCTATATCACATCCAATAGACAAAGATGCCATCTGCGAAGGTCAGCTTCTCAGACAGCCAGCCACACTTCCAGCAACCTGCAAAAGTTTGATATTATATGCAGCAGACTATAATATCCAGGAGATTGACGTAAACTTTTGGTTGATCTCGATTTCAAGACCCCTGGCCATCACCATCAAATGCAAAGGGCAAGATGTCGTGACACAAACCATATCGACAAATTCAGTGTTGCAAATCCAACCCGACTGCAATGCCTTTATCGACAACACAAGGGTCCACGCTACAAGAACTTCTAAAAATGTCCAAAACATCACATACAGAAACCACCCAGTGGACATTCCTTTCAACTGCTGCAACGGCATGCCAGCCGCCAATGAGATGCCAAACCTGACACCCCTACAGCTACAAGAATTAGATGTACAAGACCTAGATGTTGCCAACCATAAGCTCTCCCAATATTCTAAGGAACTGGAAAAGCTGATGGAACAACCACCCTTAGAAAAGCATACGTCCTGGCTCACAATCACAACGACCACCTTAGTAGTTATTGTGATTATACTCCTCACAATGAAGTCAATCCAGAAGAGGTTCAAGAATACCACTACACCAAACTCCGCTGTCCAGCAGACGCCACCGACAGCACCATCAAACCCTAAGCCGAAAGGAAAGCTACACAGCCTCCTGAATCCAACCGACGATACAGAACTCCAGAACTTGACGTAAAAGTTGATGCTATACCATCAACTTTTTCATATGGATGGGAGTCGTTATATAAGTTTATACTATGAACTTAGCACGAACTTATATCGCAACGACAATTCAACTTTCTTAGCTGACTAAGCGACACGTGTGGTGTCAGATTACGGCGCCGCCGACATCCGTGAGAAACGCCGTGTCTACTATGCCTATTCAGCATCTTTAAACTTATATATTGTAGAATTTCTCTTCCAACTGTATTCATTATTACTCAGTCTGTTGTTAGTTATTATTGTCATTATTTCAATTTTGTATTTTGTATTTTAAAAAGTTATAATTTTGTTAAAGTTAATAAAAATCTTTTTTAAAAAGTTTAATTTGAGAAGTGTGATATAACATATATATATATATATATATATATGTATGTATATATATGTATATGAAGAAATATTTATCCGGGAATACATCCGTTCGTTACATTGATTCATCTTTGAATCCTGCAGACGTTTCGCCAAGGTCTCACTTGGCATTCTCAATGCGTAGTTACAGTTCACCGTAACTACGCATTGAGAATGTTTTGAAAATCACTTTGATTTAGTTGATAATTATGAATATGTATTTCTTTAATGGATATTAGATATTTCCTTTCCTTAATTACTTTTGTGTTAATATCTCGGTAGGTATTGAAGTAAACAATATCAAACCCGATATTTTTGTAATCGCAATAAAATGATTCATCAGAAACTAAAATACTACACAGGGTATTTCATTGCAAATTTTAAAATCGACATTACTTCCGGTAAATTAGGAAGTTCTAAATTGTAAATTGAAACAAACAGGCAATCTACTGCAGTATCCACCTTCCAAATTTCACTTTGATATCTCTAATACTTCCAGAGATTTTGCATGGTTCCACACATTTGCCCATCACTGTATATTTGAGATAATAGCGATAAGCAAATTTATTTTATTTGCATCGCGTTAATGATTAACCGCTGTAATTATTTCAGTGTTTGATGCAAGTTCTAAAATACCATCTGGAGTCCTAGAGAGCACCTATTATGATCTTGGTAATTTTGACGAATGCTATGAATATTCAGCCATTACAAAAAAGCCCTTTGTTGGAAAATATTGCTTGGGAATTATGAACATTGATACATATTTGAATGGAACAAACTCAACCACCGTAAGTAATTCATTTTATTCCGTACTCTACTAGAGAAAAATAAGCAAAACTATGTAATAGCTTAGACACATACCCACTTATAAATCTAATAGATATGATTAAGTTGTTTTGTGATAATTTTGTGACAAGAGTCTTAATGTTTTTTTTTTTTCGTTAGTGCGCGTTTACACAGGATAAACTATTGTTGGTACAGGTATATGTGCAGACTTCTGAAAACGTACAGGTCACGGTTACATCCTGGTAGAGGTACAACCGTTTATGCATCATAGAACAAAACTCCCGCTAGATGGCGCCACTGTGCTCGAAATCACTCTCGACGGTGACAGGCTGTTAGTGTGACGTCAGGCCGCAGACATCTGCGTTTGATAGCTGATGTGTGCCGCGAAGAGTATGATGTCACGGTGTGATGGAAATGGGTTCTAACCAAGACCTAATGGCCGCGGCAAATATGACTTCAAACGACAAACGTGAAAATTATATGGACTAAAAAATATTGCTCTCAGGGAGGAATCGAACGTAGGTTGATCGTTTCACCGTATAGTTTGTGAGTAATTGAGTTAGCGCGAGACCCCAAAGGATGTAAATTTGTATTGAAAACAAGCCAACATACACAGGGGTGGGCTCTTGTTGGCGGACGCTGTCTTCCCAGGCTTAGGAGTACAAGACAAGGGGTGGGTGTGCCGTTATCATCGGATGTTAGGGCTACAGGACAAAGGGGTGTGCTGGTAAAATCAGAGTAATTTTAGGGGGAATGGAGATGAGATGGGATTAGGTTGAAAGCAGTTAATAGATCTCTCTCTCTCTGTCTCTCTTTCTCTTTCTCTCTCTCATTTAAACTGTCATTTCTATTGAAAAAATGTTTGTAATTTTCCCAATAGTTTTGTTTTATTCTTGTATGTCAATATATCATAGAGCATTCTATGGTTCAAAATACACCACCACTTACTTTACTTTTTTTTACAAGTAAATTCAAAATGCAAGAAAAATGTGTGGTTTTGGATGTACCAAATAAACTTTATGCATTTGTCGTTTAAAATACTAAACCCCATAAACTTAAATTTAATTAATTCTATTAATACCTTAAATTGTTCTAATGAGCCTAATCAGCCCCCCCCCCCATTAAATTTAAAAATTTATATGAGCCAAAAACCTGCAAAAATATATATAACTTAATAATATTGAATGTGATTACTAACCACTAACAGAATCCAGCCGTTAGAACAGTTCCTTGAATCCCGTTCTTTTCGTTCAACGTTCGCATTTCCCACGTGATTGCTAATGACCAACGAAATCCAATCCTTAGGGTAGTTCCTTGAACTCCTGGTATCCACTCTTTGTTGTTTAACCTTCCAGTCTACCACCTGATTACCAAGGTGAACGAAATCCAGCCAGTAGGACCGTTTCTTGAATTCTTGGTATCCAGTTTTTGCCGTTCAATCTGTCGGAATACCACGTGATTACCAACAGCCAACGAAATCCAGCTGTTAGGAAAGTTCCTTGAGCTATTCCTATACTGTTCTTGTTGTTCAACCTCAACTAACACTGAATTCACATAAATTCATCTACACAAAATATGTGTTGTTTTGGATGTACCACAAGAACTTTAAAATTATGTATACATTTCTAGATTAAAATATTAACCCCATAAGATGGATATAAGTAACTCCACGAATGCCTAGTATCTTTCTTATGAACTTAATACGTCACCGTAAATTTATAATATTGGATGTGCCAAACTTGCAAAAAATATGCAACGAAAAAAAAATAACTTATCTCATAGTCGAAAGGAATTAAATTCTCTCTTGTTTAAAGAAAATGTCTAGTACTATTGAAATCCTGCACATCACACTGAAAACAGATTTGGGAAAAACACATCTGCGTTTATCTTGAAGTTATTTCAAAATGCATGAAAATTGTAGTTATGGATATACCAACTTTAAAATTATGTATGCTTTTGTCGTTTAATATTTTAACCCCAAAAACTGAAGTTTAATTAACTTTATTAATAACCTATATCTTTTTCAGATGCCTAATCAGCCCCAATTAAATTAAACAATTTGTGTGTGCCAAACTTGCAAAAATGTATAATTTTGAGTAATATTGCATGTGCAAATATATAGATTTTGAAGAACAATACTTCAGGCAAAAACAAATCAAAAAGCTTTATAACATTTTCTAAAATAAACTATAGTTTTGCCAAAAAGAACACATAAAGTTAGATTTTATGTAGCCCTTGCTACAGTGAATAATACAATAATTTCGATTTCAAAATGTCGGTAAATCTAAATATGTAAATACTCAATAGCTTATACATCTTTAATAGCCACATTAAAAATGAAAATTGATTATTTAAACTCGAAATATGCTTTTATAATTTAGTGTAAGTTTCTCCGAATAGATATAGCAACGTGGCATACAGACCAACTTGTTTACTACATTTTTTACTTTAACGACGACTGAGAGTTACGATTGTTTTTTGCGATTTCGCTTCTTGTAAATAAGAATAGATAAACGGTAAAGTGATTTGAATGATATCTATTTGAGGTAGACTTCGTGGTTTGCTTTCCATTTAATATATTTTTTAAATAAATAAAATCGGTTGTGATTAGTGTGTAAGTTCGAAAATTAAGAATAGTGCGACAGTATTTATTTGTGATAAATAATGGCCGATTATACAATTAGGGAAAGACATGACATGCTCTTAATTTATGGGGAAAGCAGACGTAATTGCAGAATAGCAAGAATGTTATACAGGGAAAGGTTTCCAAACAGACGCCTGCCCAATGCTAGGACATTCGTAGCTGTTTCGCAGAGGCTTCTGGAAACAGGTAATACCACAAATAAACAATGGCGGACCACAGCGACATAATCGTATCTTAGCTGCTGAGGATCAAATACTAGACCTTATCGATATCAACCCATATCGTAGCACACGGAGTATTGGAAGTGAGCTGCAAATTTTTCACACTGTTGTTCATAGAACATTACGGGAACAATTGCTCTATCCATATCACATGCAGCGGGTTCAAGGGCTTTCAATTTATGATTTTCAATCAAGACTCAATTTCTGTCGTTGGTTCCTCAGAAAACATCGACAATTTACACGACTCCAATTATTGACGAGAATGACCTTAGACAACGCATTTTTGACGCTGCTGACGAAATCCGAAATATTCCAGGAATTTTTTCTCGCATACGTGAAAATTGGATTAAACGGTGTCGTGCTTGTGTCGATAGTAATAGTGGGCATTTTGAACATTTGTTGTGAATAATCCGTTGTTTCAACTCAGTTCTATCATTATAAAAAATTCGGTAAGTAGGATTACATATTTACTTGTCTAATATAAATAATATTAATTCAATCAGTAATAATGACTCTTCCAATAATTTAACTGGTAAAAAACTACATATACAGATCTCTTGAGTTGATATCATATGTATTTACCCAACTTTGTATAATTGCATAGAAGAAACCGCCAAATACAAATTCTAATTGCAATACCTTGTATTAAAAAAGTAAATATTTTCAACAAAATATTTCATACATTTTTATTTAATTCTAAGGTCAATATCATCAGTCAATACAAAAACACAGGTGTTTATTTTTTTGTCGGCGTAGTCATTCGCGCAAAGAGTGAATCTGCTTCGAACGCGAGCGACGTTGCCGGATTGTCAATAATTTACTTAACATGTTTTAGGGATTTTCTTGGTTATTAAGGCCTACTGACCATAGTGGTATAAGAGTTTTTTATTTAATTTGGTGTATACTACCTCCACCTAAAATATATGCACTCAAACTATTTAATTTACACCCTGTATATATATATATATATATATATATATATATATATATATATATACCAAATATAATTTTATAAATCACGGTCCTAGATTAAAATCGTTTAAACTCCTTTACGTTACGTTGCACCAACAAGTTTTGAGAGCATCAGAAATTCGGCCAGTTACCAATAACATCCTGCTCAGAACAGTCACGGGCCAGTCCATGTCAATACAGGGTGAGGCAGACGTCGTGCTACAGATAGGGGACAACATAATCCGGCATAGGGTCCTGGTAGCGAATATTGAAGACGATTTTATACTGGGACCTAATTAGCCAGCATGGATTTATGTTCGACCCGAGATATGATGTTCTTCGTTTCCTAACTGAGGAATTTGTATTGACACGGCCCGTCAACAGTTCAGTCACATCCATAAAAATTGTGCCAAAGTCTTCAGTTAGAATTCCCGGTCGAACGGAACAGATTATTCATGGGCAGCTAGACAGCAATCCTGGGAGCTGCGTTGGAATGATGGAGCCCGTACACTCAGCTCATGACTACTTAGTTGGACGGGCTATAGTTAAAACCGGACGAGATATACCAATCAGAGTCTTGAATTTGTCCAACATCGACATCAGAATTGCCAATGGTCAAGGAGATAGCTTGTTTCGAAGAAGAGTACCAGACGTCGGTGAAGGAGACAGGACCCAGTAAAGAGTTCCTACAACAGTTTGCTGACCATTTGACACACCTGACACCAGAGAACCAGAAGAAAGCAAACAATTTATCACAAAGCACTGGCAAATTTTTAACAGTCAAGTGTAATATTACATTTTTGCCGCAGAGTGTAACTAGCAGTGTATTCCATAAACCCGTAAAAGAACAAGTAAACGACGTAATATCTGAGGTTTGAATTATGCTAAACGTATTTTAAATAGCCTAAACTGGACGTTGGATGTGTCATTTATCTACAATAATTGTTTTCTTGTAACTAAAACATGAGTATTGACTTCGAATATTAACACCAACGGATAGGATAAAATTATCTTCAAACGTAAACACGTACCTTTTTTATTATTCTGTAGCATTTTTGTTATTGCGATAGGCTTATTGGGTTTTTCGTATTGGAAATATTCTCGCTTTGTATTTGGTTTGGATTTGTTTTGATGTTGATTTATTCTAGGTTAAGATTGTTGGTTAGATTTTCTTGACGTTCGAGACGATTTGCCAAGGGCGGAATCAGACGTTCTAAATGGGTTAATGGCATCTATGGGAAGAAGAGGTAGAAATGTAGAGTCGAGCACGGGACATTTCGAGCATTGATGTTGTAGGATGTCGTAGAAGAAGAACGTTGTATGTAGTGAAATTTAGACGATGTTGGTATTAGAATTGAGAAATGGGTTGGTAGGATTTTTTGGAGATGTCAGTTGTCGGAGGGGAGTTGGCCGCCGACCGTCCTCGTGAAAGGTTGTTGCCTGTTGACCGTCCTAGTGTAAGGATGCGTGTAGTACTTGGGAAGAGAGGTTATGGTGAAATGTGAGGATAGATGTCTACAAGTGTTATCTGAATTTATAATGGCAATTATGTGCCATCCATGTTTGGGATTTAGTTGGATACACTTTAATATTTGGTTCCGTTATTGGATTTGTGATATTTTTGGATTTTTAAGACAAGTTCATCACTCACTCTCTCGTGGATCTGCAGTTTCAGCAACGTTTAATTGATGTTTCCATTGGCAGTTTGGTGATATTTTTGGAAATTAGTGGAAACACGTTCTCATTAGTGAGGATTTGATTGCTGAATATTTGCATGTACTCCCGTTGACCTTCCTGGACGACTAACTGGTCAACCACCATCTGAACATCGTACGTAAGAACTTTAGCCCATCCAAGACCTTGTTTACCTTCAGTGTATGGGGCTATCAACTTCACTTAGTTTGCCGAAGTTTTGGCAAGTCTTATAATCGAGTTCCATTTTGGTTTATTGGGAACAGGAAATCTTTGTTAGTTGCCTTATAGCAACGACGGCGTAGGTTTGCTTCGATTCTACAGAGGACAGCTGAGAGTTGTGACATAGCATTTGAACAATGGTACCTTTGTAATTTGATTCAGTGTATTTGTTTTGCTCATAATTTGCTTTTCACATTGAGAATTGATTTATCTGAATGACATTTTGAACTTATTGAATTTAATAAAGAACCTGATTATTTAGTCAAACTTTTGACTGTTAATTTGCTCATATAAATTTGATTTTTATGCATTTTCTATAGTGTTAAATTTTGAATATCAATTCATGATTACTGTTTTATTGGATATTGATAATATTTGGTATCTTGTGAAAGCGTCGTGAGAGCTCGAAACGTCGACTTGTTAATTGAATTATTTTGGATGTTATAAAGATAATATTTGTTTCTAGATTTATGAAATCATTATTGATTTTTCTAGGAGTTTAAATGTAATGAAACAGTTTTGTCAGTAACTGAATTTTTGGCTTCAGATTTCAGAATAACAGTACAGTTATTGAAATTGATATAACTTTGAATTATTCACAGTTTAGATGTCATTATTGACTTTGATATTATTTTGAATATTGTGCATTCAAGTATCTCATTTCCGATTTATGATATATTGTGCATGTTTACGGATCACAACAACATTTGAATATTTTGATTAATGCTTTTGATAACATTTGTTTATATTATCTAGGTTCACTTGATCATTAATTGATTATAACATTTGTTGATTTTGGTAATTGATTATTACATTTGTTGATTTTGGTAATAATTTAAACTTAGTGTATCAGGTATGTAATGTTGATTCTTGGTTGAACTATAGATATGTGTATGTAGGTACATGAAGTTGGCTACAGGTCGACTTGTGTTTGATATTTTTGCAGGATTGTATTCAATTAATTTACAAGTTCATTAAATTATTTACTGTTTTATGAAGAGTTTTATTGAAGTAGGTTTGTTGTGACATAACTGACAATATACTGAGGTTCTATTAGCCATGGAGCCCTTGTCTATAGACTTCTTGTAGCCGCGGAGGATTGTTAGGTTATCTTAGGCGGTTTCCTGGGGTAAAGAGGCAGAGAATCTACCTGGCGCACAGAACATCTTTATATTGTAAAGTTAACTTACAGTTGGCTTGGCCCTTGTTTGTTAACCCACTCCCGTCTCCACTGAAGCTGCCGTGCACCCTGGTGTGTCAACGTTTACCACGTGGGCCGTAATAAGGTGGTAGCTTAGCCATTACATCTAGGCATTAACCGGACGTTTTTGACATTACACAAGATGGAACCACCGGTCGCACCAACATCATCCAGCATCAAATAGATACCGGAAAGGCTTAACCCATCAGAATACCACCTAGACGACTACCATTGGGGCAACAATAGGCAGTCGAGGAAAACATCGAGTCCATGTTACAAAATGGAGTTATTTAGCCATCCATCAGCCCATGGTCTGCTCCCGTCGTGCTAGTTAAAAAGAAGGATGGAACCACCCGATTTTGCGTGGATTACAAAAAGCTGAATGATGTCATGAAGAAAGACAGCTATCCACTACCCCGAATCGATGACACTTTAACCACACTAGCAGGCTCCCGTTGGTTCTCCACACTAGACCTAAAAAGTGGATATTGGCAGGTTGGTCTACACGCAAACGACAGAGAGAAGACAGCGTTCCCCACCAGTAAAGGGCTGTTTCAGTTCACGGTCATGCCCTTTGGGTTATGTAATGCACCCGCTACATTTGAGAGGCTAATGGAGTATGTACTGAGCGGGTTAACATGGAGGACGTGCTTAGTATACCTCGACGACATTCTAGTCATGGGTCAGACATTCGACGACCATCTGAAGAACCTGGACGAAGTATTCTCCAGAATTAATAATGCCAACCTGAGACTCAATCCGCAGAAGTGTTCCTTGTTCCAAAAAGAAGTAGAGTTTTTGAGCCACGTAGTGTCCGAGTCAGGAATCCGCACCAACGAAGACAAAATAGAAGCCATCCGTGATTGGCCAGTTCCAAGAGACAAACAGGAATTCCGAAACTTCTTGGGCCTCTGTTCATACTACCGGCGTTTTGTTGGGGGATTTGCCACCATCGCCGCCCCTCTACATCGGCAGACCACTGAGAAAGAGACCTTCCATTGGAATCAGGATTGCGAAACATCATTCAGGCGACTGAAGGCAGCACTATGTTCCAGCCCAATCCTAGCCTTTCCTACACAGTCCGGCAAGTTCATCTTAGACACCGACGCCAGCAACACAGGGTTGGGGGCCTTCCTATCCCAGGTGCAAGATGGTGAAACCGGAAAGAAATTATTGCGTCACCAGAAAAGAACTTCTTGCAATAATAAGGGCTGTTGACTATTTCCACAAATATCTCTATGGTCGTCATTTCTTAATCCGAACAGATCATGCCGCACTCAAATGGCTGCTGAACATGAAGACACCGGAAGGACAACTGACCAGATGGATGGATACGTCTTCAAGATGGAACACCGTGCCGGCCGTTTGCACAATAATGCTGATGCCCTATCCAGAAGACCCTGTAGAGCGGAATGCGGAGATTGTCTGAAGATGGAACAGCAAGAGGGTATCTCCATCAGGCAGATCCGAGTGCAGGACAATGAAGACTGGACAACGGAACAGTGCATCCAGGACCAAATGGCTGATCCAGACATCGAACCAATCCTGTCACTCAAAACGAGAGGGGCACCTAGGCCACGATGGGACGAGGTAGCTAGATACTCCGGCGTGCTGAAATCGTTATGGGCTCAATGGGACTCTCTAAGAGTAGACAATGGAATGCTTAAGCGAGTTTGGGAAAGCGCTGATGGACGAGAAACCAAGTCCCAACTGGTAGTTCCGAAGAAAAAGGTACCAGCCATCCTGACTGAAGTAAATGATGGAATTACCGGAGGCCACCTGGGCATTAATAAAACCCTTGACAAAGTTCGCCAGCGGTACTACTGGGTGAATTACTTCGAAGGCGTCAGAGCTTGGTGTCGGAAATGTGCCATCTGTGCAGCCAGTAAGGGCCCGAAGACCCGGACCAAGGGCAGAATGTAGCAGTACAATGTGGGCGTCCCATTTGAAAGAATTGCCATCGATGTAGCCGGTCCGTTTCCCGAGTCTGAGAGAGGGAACAAATACATTCTGGTCGCAATGGTTTACTTCAGCAAACGGCCTGAGGCATATGCGATACCCAACCAAGAGGCAACCACGGTAGCGACGGTGCTAGTAGAACAACTATTCAGCAGGTTCCCTATGGAATTACATTCAGACCAGGGGAGTAACTTCGAATCGAATGTATTCCAGAAGGTCTGCACGATTTTGGGGATCAGGAAAACGAGAACAACACCATTACACCTACAGTCAGACAGAATGGTGGAAAGATTCAACAGGACCTTGGAACAACACCTATCCAAGGTATTGGGACGTATTGAAAATATGGCTGGAGAAGATCAAACCCAGAAACAACAGAAAGCTGAAATTTTGGCGGAAGCACTTACCCTTATGTCTCGTTTTGATGAAAGAATTGAAGATACAGAGGATTCTGACGAAGAGAAACCCCACAGTTAAGTTTGCTAGAAGAAAGATTGCGTTCTGCTTTCTTCCAGGCAAATGTTCATCAGACGATACGTTCTTCCCCGTCCAAAGATCCACTGGAACCTCAACCAAACTATGGTAAAATGATACCTCCCTATAAGTGGGGACTAGAGAAATTTTCAGGAGCTTCAAAAGGAATTTCAGTCACTGCTTTCTTCGAGCAGATAGAAGAACTTCGTAGTGCTAGACACGTACCTAAGAATATTTTGCTGGATTCTGGATACGATTTATTTTCGTGCAAGGCGTACCAATTCTATAAAGAACGTAGATCGAGAGTTACAACCTGGGATGAATTGGTCTCCGAATTTCGTAAAGAATATATTACCGCGAATCATAATGATGTACTGTTTGCAGTACTTCAAAAAAGAACTCACCATCCCTCTGAAAGCATTGGAGTTTATTTAGCTATTATGTGCAGTTACTTTAATCGACTTGGATGCCAGATGTCCGAAAGAGCTAAACTATCGATCATTCTAGATAGACTTCGTGAACCACTTCCCACCTCGATTAATGAACTTCGTGATGTTTGTCGGACCACGGAAGCCAGAAGCGATCGTATTATTAGTTATGTAGAACCCTCGAGTAGAAGATCGAATATAATTGAAAAAGACCTAGCTTATGTTGACTCGTCGGAACAATTAGATAGACTCGATACAGAATCGCCGAACGGTGGAAGTTCAAGAACCTCTAGAGTTGTGAGATGTTACAAATTTAACGAGGAAGGACATTTTGGGAAAGGCTCTGCTAAATTACTACCAACTAAAGTTGGCAGTACTGTTTTAAGTGTAAGAAACAAGGATATACAACGAAAACTTGTCCTGCTTGTTGCAAGAAGACGGAAAACATGCAGGGACGCTATTAGATGGTCGTAGGAGTTGCTTCTTACCTACAGTTTCGACCAAACCTCTAGAATTTCAACCAATTCTTAATCTTAAGGATCATACAGGGAGGTTAGCAAGATAGGCAGTGCGCTTCCAAGAGTATGACTTCAAAATAATCCATCGTAAAGGAAAAGAACATGTCGTACCAGATGTCCTTTCACGATCTGTTCCTGTCATCGAGATGATCAGCAACCAAACTTTAGTAGAGAATAAATGGTACAAGAGAATGTTAGCGAAAGTTGAGGAGAAACCTTTGACTTTTCCCCAATGGAATATCAGGGAAGGAAGATTATTGAAACACGTCAAGATTGGTTTCCCAGAGATTAGAAATGAATACGATTACTGGAGAGAAGTGTTACCGCAGCCGGAGAGATATGCTGCTATTCGTGAGTCGCACAATCCGGACATGCAGGTGTTTTGAAAACGTTTGGTAGAGTCGCTCAAAAATATTACTGGCCAAAGTGCGGTCCGATGTTGCTAGATATGTCCGCAACTGTAATGTGTGTGCAGCTCATAAGGGAGAGACCAAACAACCGCGAGATCACATGATTCCCCAACCTAGGGCTACTCAACCTTGGGAAGTTGTCGCTACTTATTTAATGGGCCCGCTTTCTCGCTCCACAAAAGGACATCAGTATATTATTGTCGTTATTGATATCTTTAGTAAATTCGTGTTGACTTTTCCTTTAAGAACCGCAACAGGCAAGGCAGTCGCTATGAAGATTGAAGATGAAGTGTTTTTTAAGTTTGGCGTTCCAAACTTACTATTGTGTGATAATGGACCTCAGTACCGCTCTAATGAGAAACCTGATGGTGGAATATGGAGTAAAGATCAGATATAATGCAAACTATCACCCTCAAGCTAACCCTACCGAGAGGTATAATCGAACCTTGAAAACAATGTTAGCAATGTATGTTTCCGAAAACCACAGGACTTGGGATGTGAACTTGACGAAGATTACTTGTGCAACGAACACAGCCATACATGAATTAACAAATCAGACTCCCTATTTGGTCAACATGATAGGGAAGAAATGGTCAGAGATATGGAACCTAAAAAGGAAGCCATGAAGCAATTATTCCCAGACATCAGGTCCCGGCTAGATAAGGTAGCGCAACAGTCTATGAAAACATATAACTTAAGACGAAGACCTGAAGAGTTGCAGCTAACGCAAATGGTTTGGCGAAAGAACTTCGTATTATCGGATGCTTCAAAGTATTTTTCGAAGAAATTGGCACCTAAGTACATTGGGCCACTTTATGTTAAGAAGAAAGTTTCGACTTGGACCTATGAATTAGAAGATGCAGAAGGAAATCCAAAAGGTATATGGAACATCAAAGACCTAAAGCCAGCTAGCGCTGATGAAAATTTCTCGAGGTAAATTTTCTTGAAATAGAGGGGGGAAATGTAACATTACATTTTTACCGCAGAGTGTAACTAGCAGTTTATTCCATAAACCAGTAAAAGAACAAGTAAACGACGAAATATCTGAGGTTTGAGTTATGCAAAAGGTATTTTAAATAGCCTAAACTGGACGTTGGATGTGTCATTTATCTACAATAGTGGTTTTCTTGTAACTAAAACACGAGTATTGACTTCGAATATTAACACCAACGGATAGGATACAATTATCTTCAAACGTAAACACTTACCTTTTTATTATTCTGTAGCATTTTTGTTATTGCGATAGGCTTATTGGGATTTTCGTATTGGAAATTTTCTCGCTTTGTATTTGGTATGGATTTGTTTTGATGTTGATTTATTCTAGGTTAAGATTGTTGGTTAGATTTTCTTGACGTTCGATACGATTTGCTAAGGGCGGAATCACACGTTCTAAATGGGTTAATGGCATCCATGGGAAGAAGAGGTAGAAAAGTAGAGTCGAGCACGGGACATTTCGAGCATTGATGTTGTGGAATGTCGTAGAAGAAGAACGTTGTATGTAGTGAAATTTAGACGATGTTGGTATTAGGATTGAGAAATGGGTTGGTAGGATTTTTTGGAGATGTCAGTTGTCGGAGGGGAGTTGGCCGCCGACCGTCCTCGTGAAAGGTTGTTGCCTGTTGACCGTCCTAGTGTAAGGATGCGTGTAGTACTTGGGAAGAGAGGTTATGGTGAAATGTGAGGATAGATGTCTACAAGTGTTATCTGAATTTATATTGGCAATTATGTGCCATCCATGTTTGGGATTTAGTTGGATACACTTTAATCGTTGGTTCCGTTATTGGATTTGTGATATTTTTGGATTTTAACGGAAACCATACTCGTGTAAGAAAAGTTCATCACTCACTCTCTCGTGGATCTGCAGTTTCAGCAACGTTTAATTGATGTTTCCATTGGCAGTTTGGTGATATTTTTGGAAATTAGTGGAAACACGTTCTCATTAGTGAGGATTTGATTGCTGAATAATTCTATGTACTCCCGTTGACCTTCCTGGACGAAAACTTTAGCCCATCCAAGATCTTGTTTACCTTCAATGTATGGGGCTATCAACTTCACTTAGTTTGCCGAAGTTTTGGCAAGTCTTGTAATCGAGTTCCATTTTGGTTTATTGGGAACAGGAAATCTTTGTTGGTTGCCGTATAGCAACGACAACGTAGGTTTGCTTCGATTCTACAGAGGACAGCTGAGTGTTGTGACATCGCATTTGAACAAGGTACCTTTGTAATTTGATTCACTGTATTTGTTTTGCTCATAATTTGCTTTTCACATTGAGAATTGATTTATATGAATAACATTTTGAACTTATTGAATTTAATAAAGAACCTGATTAGTTAGTCAAACTTTTGACTGTTAATTTGCTCATATAAATTTGATTTTTATGCATTTCCTATAGTGTTAAATTTTGAATATCAATTCATGATTACTGTTTTATTGGATATTGATAATATTTGGTATCTTGTGAAAGCGTCGTGAGAGCTCGAAACGTCGACTTGTTAATTGAATTATTTTGGATGTTTTAAAGATAATATTTGTTTCTAGATTTATGAAATCATTATTGATTTTTCTTGGAGTTTAAATGTAATGAAACAGTTTTGTCAGTATCTGAATTTTTGGCTTCAGATTTCAGAATAACAGTACAGTTATTGAAATTGATATAACTTTGAATTATTCACAGTTTAGATGTCATTATTGACTTTGATATTATTTTGAATATTGTGCATTCAAGTATCTCATTTCCGATTTATGATATATTGTGCATGTTTACGGATCACAATAACATTTGAATATTTTGATTAATGCTTTTGATAACATTTGTTTATTTTATCTAGGTTCACTTGATCATTAATTGATTATTACATTTGTTCATTTTGGTAATTGATTATTACATTTGTTGATTTGGTAATAATTTAAACTTAGTGTATCAGGTATGTAATGTTGATTCTTGGTTGAACTATAGATATGTGTATGTAGGTACATGAAGTTGGCTACAGGTCGACTTGTGTTTGATATTTTTGCAGGATTGTATTCATTTAATTTACAAGTTCATTAAATTATTTACTGTTTTATGAAGAGTTTTATTGAAGTAGGTTTGTTGTGACGTAACTGACAATATACTGAGGTTTTATTAGCCATGCAGCCCTTGTCTATAGACTTCTTGTAGCCGCGGAGGATTGTTAGGTTATCTTAGGCGGTTACCTGGGGTAAAGAGGCAGAGAATCTACCTGGCGCACAGAACATCTTTATATTGTTAAGTTAACTTACAGTTGGCTTGGCCCTTGTTTGTTAACCCACTCCCGTCTCCACTGAAGCTGCCGTGCACCCTGGTGTGTCAACGTTTACCACGTGGGCCGTAATAAGGTGGTAGCTTAGCCATTACATCTAGGCATTAACCGGACGTTTTTGATATTACATAAGATGTAACCACCGGTCGCACCAACATCATCCAGCATCAAATAGATACCGGAAAGGCTTAAGCCATCAGAATACCACCTAGACGACTACCATTGGGGCAACAATAGGAAGTCGAGGAAAACATCGAGTCCATGTTACAAAATGGAGTTATTTAGCCATCCATCAGCCCATGGTCTGGTCCCGTCGTGCTAGTTAAAAAGAAGGATGGAACCACCCGATTTTGCGTGGATTACAAAAAGCTGAATGATGTCATGAATAAAGACAGCTATCCACTACCCCGAATCGATGACACTTTAACCAGACTAGCAGGCTCCCGTTGGTTCTCCACACTAGACCTAAAAAGTGGATATTGGCAGGTTGGTCTACACGCAAACGACAGAGAGAAGACAGCGTTCCCCACCAGTAAAGGGCTGTTTCAGTTCACGGTCATGCCCTTTGGGTTATGTAATGCACCCGCTACATTTGAGAGGCTAATGGAGTATGTACTGAGCGGGTTAACATGGAGGACGTGCTTAGTATACCTCGACGACATTCTAGTCATGGGTCAGACATTCGACGACCATCTGAAGAACCTGGACGAAGTATTCTCCAGAATTAATAATGCCAACCTGAGACTCAATCCGCAGAAGTGTTCCTTGTTCCAAAAAGAAGTAGAGTTTTTGAGCCACGTAGTGTCCGAGTCAGGAATCCGCACCAACGAAGACAAAATAGAAGCCATCCGTGATTGGCCAGTTCCAAGAGACAAACAGGAATTCCGAAACTTCTTGGGCCTCTGTTCATACTACCGGCGTTTTGTTGAGGGATTTGCCACCATCGCCGCCCCTCTACATCGGCAGACCACTGAGAAAGAGACCTTCCATTGGAATCAGGATTGCGAAACATCATTCAGGCGACTGAAGGCAGCACTATGTTCCAGCCCAATCCTAGCCTTTCCTACACAGTCCGGCAAGTTCATCTTAGACACCGACGCCAGCAACACAGGGTTGGGGGCCGTCCTATCCCAGGTGCAAGATGGTGAAACCGGAAAGAAATTATTGCGTCACCAGAAAAGAACTTCTTGCAATAATAAGGGCTGTTGACTATTTCCACAAATATCTCTATGGTCGTCATTTCTTAATCCGAACAGATCATGCCGCACTCAAATGGCTGCTGGACATGAAGACACCGGAAGGACAACTGACCAGATGGATGGATACGTCTTCAAGATGGAACACCGTGCCGGCCGTTTGCACAATAATGCTGATGCCCTATCCAGAAGATCCTGTAGAGCGGAATGCGGAGATTGTCTGAAGATGAAACAGCAAGAGGGTATCTCCATCAGGCAGATCTGAGTGCAGGACAATGAAGACTGGACAACGGAACAGTGCATCCAGGACCAAATGGCTGATCCAGACATCGAACCAATCCTGTCACTCAAAACGAGAGGGGCACCTAGGCCACGATGGGACGAGGTAGCTAGATGTTCCGGCGTGCTGAAATCCTTATGGGCTCAATGGGACTCTCTAAGAGTAGACAATGGAATGCTTAAGCGAGTTTGGGAAAGCGCTGATGGACGAGAAACCAAGTCCCAACTGGTAGTTCCGAAGAAAAAGGTACCAGCCATCCTGACTGAAGTAAATGATGGAATTACCGGAGGCCACCTGGGCATTAATAAAACCCTTGACAAAGTTCGCCAGCGGTACTACTGGGTGAATTACTTCGAACGCGTCAGAGCTTGGTGTCGGAAATGTGCCATCTGTGCAGCCAGTAAGGGCCCGAAGACCCGGACCAAGGGCAGAATGTAACAGTACAATGTGGGCGTCCCATTTGAAAGAATTGCCATCGATGTAGCCGGTCCGTTTCCCGAGTCTGAGAGAGGGAACAAATACATTCTGGTCGCAATGGTTTACTTCAGCAAACGGCCTGAGGCATATGCGATACCCAACCAAGAGGCAACCACGGTAGCGACGGTGCTAGTAGAACAACTATTCAGCAGGTTTGGCGTCCCGATGGAATTACATTCAGACCAGGGGAGTAACTTCGAATCGAATGTATTCCAGAAGGTCTGCACGATTTTGGGGATCAGGAAAACGAGAACAACACCATTACACCTACAGTCAGACGGAATGGTGGAAAGATTCAACAGGACCTTGGAACAACACCTATCCAAGGTCGTCACCAATAACCAGCGTGATTGGGATGAGCATATTCCCCTATTCCTGTTGGCATATCGCTCTGCTGTACATAAATAATAGTACAGGCCTGACCCCAGCCAGGGTCCTATTCGGAAAGGAGCTGCCATTACCCTGCGATTTGGCATTTGGCTGCCCCGAAGAACCTCCCCAAGACATCGACGATTATGCAGACCAGCTCCGATACAACATGCTGACAATACACGAATTAGCCTGAACGCAAATGTTGGCCACCAGTGACCGGATGAAGACGCGATACGACCTCAAGGCCAATTCAGTCGGGTTCCAGGACAGGGACAAAGTCTGGCTGTACAACCCCCAACGGAGCAAGGGTAAATCCCCAAAGCTTACACCCACCTGGGATGGTCCATACGAGGTGGTCAAGAGGCTGAATGACGTCGTCTACCGGATCCGTCGAAACCCCAAGGCTAAATTGAAGGTGGTTCATTTAGATAGACTTGCTTCCTACCATGGAGATGATGTTTCTGATCAGGACGATCAGAATTAAAGGCGGGGCAGTGTTACGAAATTTACCTAAAGCGGACCCTGTTTCATTTCAGTACGACAACAATCGCTTTGAGATAAAAAATGGTTCTCGAGAAGACTCGGCACCTGTAGGAGTGATGACTGATTTTACTGGAGAATTCGACGCTGGTTTTAGAAAGGAAGCAGGCCACGAGCGCGAGTTCTGTTGATGGAGCGAAGAGCTTATATGTAAAATTGTTATTGTGATATTTGAATCAGCTGTTGTACATTCGATGTAAATAAAAGTTTCTAGAAAAGTGAAAGTGAATATTAGTTTTATAATTTTAAATTGAACTCACGGACTTTACAGCAATATTGTTATAAAATTTTATCCACTCCCTGGCGAAAGAACATAAAAACATTAATTTCTAGAGTCGTCAAAATGAGCAAAAACTATCAATCTGGACGCTGTGCGAACAAAGGTAGAACTTCGCTATAAAAGGCGATATTAATTTCAGTATTTAGTTAGTAGAGTTTACTTATTGTTATGGTTTCGATGTTATTGTTTTAGAATCAGCTGTTGAAAATATGTGATGTTTACGTGTGAATAAAAGTTCTTGAAAGTGAGGTGTATATGTGTATATTTTTTTAATTAATTAATTGAACCCACGGAGTTCATAACAATTTGGTGATCAGAATTGAAGGATTAAGTGAAGATAAAAGCATAAATTGAATTATGGCCACAATGCGTAATATGAAAAAAAAGATGAGACAACAAAAAAATGTATTCAAAGAGAGCTGGGCTAGACGAAAAAATAGTTCAGATCCTGTAAAAACGTAAGAAGGAGAAACAACATCAAGAAGAAATTCAACAAAGGTTAGTGAAACCGCAAAATAGAATTAGAAAATCTTGTCATTGCCATGGAAGAAAAACAAGAAAATCTTGTTTCTACGATGAAAAGCGAACAACAAAATTTTGTCACTGCCATGGAAAATAAACAACAAAATGTTGTTTCCACGATGAAAAGTGAACAACAAAACTTAATTGAAGGATTACTCTCGAAATTTGCAGCAAAACAAGGCCAAACTGAAGAAAAGAGGCAACTGCAATTTGAACAATTAATGCAAATAGTAGCATAAGTTAATGAGACAGTTAGTGAAAGAATGCAAATAGTTGGGTCAGACATAAAAGAGATAAATGATGACATAAAGACCATAAAAAATACTCTTGAAAACAAAGTTCGATTCCATCCAAACCCAAGTAATATTTAAAATCAAGACCAAATCAGTTCCATTAAAAAAACATTATAAAGTGAATTACAAGATAAAATCAGTGCCGTCCAAAGCAAGATAGAATCAAAAATAAAAAATGCAACAGGACTTACAGCGAGTTAAACACCAGAACAACATGAGTATTACAGGTTCCGTTAGCAAACCACCAACATTTGATGGCAGTTTATTTTGGCCCATGTATAAACGGCAATTTAAAGCCGTGGCTACAGCTAATAGATGAGATCACCAAGAAAAATCTACGTCTCTTGTAATTTCCTCAAGAGGTCCGGCCTTAAAAGTCCTCCAAAGCATTCTTGTCGATGAACAAGGCAATTTTGACAAGATCATCGCCATCCTGAACAAAAGATATGGCAATCAATCCCTGAGTCAAGAATACCAGGTGTAACTAAGTGGAAAAACGCAAAAATCCGGAGAGAGCATTCAAGAATTCGAAGCAGAGAAGAGACGGTTAGTACACTTGTCCTACCCAGACCTGCCAGAGGAAACGAAAGACCAGTTGGCAACACAGAGTTCCATAAGCGGTACCAGAGATGTGGAAGTACAAATAAATCTAACACTTAGTGGCATCGAGAAGAGTAACGAAGCCGCCATCAACATGTCCAAGCCGAGGGTGCGAGCCGTTTCCTAAAACCAGGAAGAGTCAGAGTCACCATTTCTAGCGCTGCTGGTTGGTCTGAACAAACTATTAGAACGGTCACCAAGAACTGGCACCAGAGAGACAAGTTACCGCTGTGGACGAACAGGACACTCCCAACGACACTGCATAGAGGCTACCTGAACAGTCACTCACCAGGGGTAACCAACAAAACAACTACCTGTCCAGGGACCGTCAGCCAGTCAGCATTAAGAGGCGAATGCTGACTGACCCTCTAACAGCCCCCAAAACATTATGCATCCGGGGATTCTGCCGAGAAATGTAGCAGCCTAGTCATCAGGGGCACCATCAATGGCCGAGCAATTACCATCACCATCGACACCGGCGCCGCTGTGTCTATTGCCAAGGCAACGTAAATCCGGCCAGTTACCAACAACATCCAGCTCACAACAGTCACCGGCGGGTCCATGTCAATACAGGGTGAGGCAAATATAGTACTGCAGATGGTAGACAACAGAATCCGGCATATGGTCCTAGTAGCGGATATTAAGGACGATTTTATACTTGGTATAGACCTAATCAGCCAATATGGATTTATGTTCGACCCGAGATACGATGTTCTTCGATTCCTAAATAGGGAATTTGTATTGACACGCCCCGTCAACAGCTCAGTAACGTCGATAAAAATTGTAAATCTTTAACCAGAATTCCCGGTTGAACGGAACAGATTATTCATGGGCAGCTTGAAAGAAATCCTGGGAGCTGCGTTGGAATGGTGGAGCCCGTACACTCAGCTCATGACTACTTAATTGGACGGGTTATAGTTAAAACCGAACGAGATATATCAATCAGAGTCCTGAATTTGTCCAACAACGACATCAGAATTTCCAGTGGTCAAGAAATAGCTTGTTTCGAGCCAGTAGAGGGCATCATCAATTGCGAAGAAGAGTACCAGACGTCCGTGAAGGAGACAGGGCCCAATAAAGAGTTCCTACAACAGAAAATAACTCCTTGCAATAATAAGGGCGGTAGACCATTTCCACAAATACTTCTATGGTCGTCATTTCCTAATCCGCAGATCATACCGTCCTCAAATAGTAGCTAGACATGAAGATACCAGAAGCACAACTGACCAGGTGGATGGAGAAATTACAGCAATACGACTTCAAGGGTGAACATCATGCCGATCGTTTGCATAATAATGCCTATGCCCTATCAAGAAGACCCTTTAGAACAGAATGCGGCCATTGTCTGAAGACGGAACAGCGAGAGGGTACCTCCATCAGACAGATTCGAGTGCAGGGCAATGAAGACTGGGCAACGGAACAGTGCATTCAGGACCAAATGGCTGATCCAGACATCGCACCAATCTTGTAACTCAAGAAGAGAGGGGCACCCAGGCCACGATGGGACGAGACAGCTAGATATTCGGGCGTGCTTAAATCGTTATGTGCCCAATGGGACTCTCTAAGAGTAGAGAATGGAATGGTCAAGGGAGTTTGCGAAAGTACTGATGGCCGAAAAACCAAGTTCCAACTGGTAATTCCGAAGAAAAAGGTACCAGCTATCCTGACCCAAGTACATGATGGGATTACCGGGGGCTATCTGGGCATGAACAAAACCCTAGACAAAATTCGCCAGCGGTACTACTGGGTAAATACTTCAAAAGCTTGGTGCCAGAAATGTGACACCTGTGGAGTCAGTTAGGACCGGAAGACTCGGACCAAGGACAGAATGCAGTAGTAGAATGTGGGCGTCCCATTTGAGAGAATTGCCATCTATGTCGCAGCCACGGTAGCGACGGTGCTAGTAGAACAGCTATTCCGATGGAACTACATTTTAACCAGGGGGGGTAGCTTCGAATCGAATGTATTCCAGAAGGTCTGTACGATGTTGGGAATCAGGAAAAGGAGAACAACACCATTGCACCCACAGTCAGACGTAATGATGAAAAGATTCAACAGGACCTTAGAACAATACCTATCCAAGGTCGTCAGTAATAACCAGCGTGATTGGGATGAGCATATTCCCCTATTCCTCTTGGCATAGTACAAGTCTTACTTCAGCCAGGATCCTATGCGGACAAGACCTACGATTACCCTGCGATTTGGCTTTTAATTCCCCCAAGTACCTTACCAAGACATCGACGATTATGCCGACCATCTCCGACATAACATGCTGGCAATACACGAATTAGCACGAACGCAGATGTTAGCCACCAGTGACCGGATGAAGACGCGATATGACCTCAAGTCCAATTCAGTCGGGTTCCAATAGTGGGACAAGTCTAGCTGTACAACCCTTAACGGGGCAAGGGTAAATCTCCAAAACTTACACCTGCCTGGGATGGTCCATACCAAGTGGTCAAGAGCATTAATGACGTCACCTACAGTATCCGTCGGAACTCCAGGGCTAAGTTGAAGGTGGTTATGTTTCTGATCGGGACCATCAGAATTAAACAGAGAACAGTGTTATAAAATTTTATCCATCCCGTCCCTGGCGAAAGAACATATAAACATCAATTTTTAGAGTTGTCAAAATGAGCAAGAACTATCAATCTGGACGCTGTGCGAACAAAGGTGGAACTACTAGAAAATTCGGCATAAGATATAAAAGGTGATATTAATTTCAGTATTTAGTTAGTACTTATTGTTATTGTTTCGATGTTATTGTATTTGAATCAGCTGTTGAGAATATTTGATGTTTACGTGTGAATAACAGTTCTAGAAAGGGCAGTGTATATGAGTATTTTATTAATTAATTAATTGTATCCACAGAGTTTATAACAATATTAAGTAATTTTGAAAACTAATATATTGCGATATATTCAAATATTTAAAGACAATGGAGCTTTAACTGACATTTTTATTCTATGCTTTAAAATTCTATTGCCAGACCCAGAAAAATTTGCTGTAATATCATTCCTATAATTCTCTTAATATTAATATTCAGAACTTTCCTTAAATTTGAAGCTATTGTTTTATGATTTCGATTACTCTAAAATAGTTTTTATTATAGTGTAAATGTACCCCGAGTCACCAAATTTCATTATGTGTAGATAAGACATTTATTGGAAATATATACTAAAAAGTCCTGTGAAGTGTAGAGTGATTATAAATTCGAGTTGATTTAGAATTTTTAACGATTATCTATTATTTTTGCGTACATGCAGAATAATGAGTTATCTAATAATTTGAAACTGAAATAACAAATATGTAAAAACGCTAAAACGGCAGTTTTATAAAGTTAACAAATAAAAATCGTAAGATGCCACTATGTCTTTCTTTCGGGCCCATTTTTCTTCTTGAACGTCTTATATCACAATAAACTAGCAGACCTTTTTGCCTCATCCCAACAGAGGAACTGTTGATCTCTCCCAAACAGTGAACAATTATTTTAATACCTTTATCCCCATTTTTAATTTTATTGTTTCTTGTCCAGGTGTTTGTTCTATGATCATTATATAAATGTTTGTTTCTGTAAGAGTATAATTATACCCCACTAATTTTAAATAAATAGTAATTACTAGCAATAGTAGAAATTTAAGGAACAGTTCTAACGGCTGGATTTCGTTTGCCGTTGGTAATCGCGTGGGAGACAGGAAAGTTGAACGTTAAGAACGGTTCCAACGGCTAGATTCCGTTGGCAGTTCGTAATCAAGTGGGAGACAGGAAAGCTGAATGATAAGAAGAAAATACTAGGGATTAAAGGAATGGTCCTAACGGCTGGATTCCCTTGGCCGTTGGTAATCACGTGGGAGACGGGAAAGTTAAACGATAAGAACGAAATGCCAGGAATTTAAGGAACTGTCCCAATGGCTGGATTCCGTTGGCCGTTAGTATTCACGTGGGAGACAGGAACGTTGAACGATAAGATCGGTCTTAACCGCTGGATTCCGTTGGCAGTTGGTAATCAAGTGGGAGACACGAAAATTGAACGATAAGAACTGGATACCAGGAATTCAAGGAACGGTCCTAACGGCTGGATTCCATTGACCGTTAACTATCACGTGAGAGACAGGAAGGTTGAAGTATAAGAACAGGATAGCAAGAATTCAAGAAACGATTCTAACGGCTGTTGGCAGTCACATGTGAGACAGGAAGGTTAACTGATAAGAATGGGATAGCAGGAACTCAAGGCAGGGTTCTAACAGATGGATTCTATTGGCCGTTGGTTAGGGCATGAGAGACAGGAAACTTGGACGATAAGAATGGGATATTAGGAATTCAAGGAACGGCCCAAACGGCTAGTTTCATTGGCCGTTGGTAATCACGCGGGAAACAGAAAAGTTGAACAATAAGAACGTTCTAACGGTTGGATTCCGTTGGCCGTTAGTAATCATGTGAGAAAAAGGAAGGTTGAACTATAAGAATGGGATAGCAGGAATTTAAGGAACGATTCTTACGGATGGATTGTGTCGGCCGTTGGTTATCACTTGGTAGACTGGAAGATTGAACGATTGCAACAGGATAGCGGGAATTGAGCAAAACACCTACTATTCCCCCCGTCTAATTAGCATAGCTACGTTATGTTGCCACTGGACCATAGAAATGATGATGGCAAAAAACAGTCAGAATTCAGGCAATTTATTTTAAATATATAACTAATGAGAGTCGTTAAACTGCTAACAAAAAATTCCTGACACAGGATTTCAGCACGTTGGCCCATTTTAATTTCCTGTCGCTTATCGAGGTAGAGAGAAACTTGTTTAAATGAAAGATAATAATGCAGATTATGCCCTAGATACCAAAAAATACATACAGGGTTTCTATACTATTAATGAAGAAATTCCTTAGATCTCTAAAAACCACAAACTTGAGTGAACTGGTTTATATGATAATGGTAAATTACTTCAAATATAACACGTGATTACCAACTGCCAACGGAATCCAACCGTTTGGACCGTTACTTGAATTCTGGTATCTCGTCGTTATCGTTCAACTTTTCCCTGTCCCCCTCGTGATTACCAACGCGCTACTGTAGCCCGACACCCTGCATATTTCTAATATTTATTGGTCACCTGACATTTTTCTATTTATGTATGAGCCACCAGTATATGTTTTTTATATGGCATGCATCATTTATTCCATATTTTTCTACACATGTGTCATAATTTTTTGAGCATATCTATACTATTATAAAATTGTAAGTTTGTCTGTTTGTTTGTTTGTTTGTTTGTTTATTTATTTGTTCGGGCATCACCTAGGAACTACTGAAGTGATTTTCCTGAATCTTTTTTTGTTGCAAAGCCTATAGTTTTCCTTAAAATCTGGTAGACATTTTATCTCTCTAAATTGACAGAAACGGTAGATATAGCGAAAAAACTACCATGTTGGGTAATACAATTACTCAATAGGTTACACCGCATGCACAAAATATTAGATACTGGCATCAGCTTAGCTTTTATTCTAAATTCAGAATGTGCAAATGTAACATGTTTCGATTTAAGAAAAATCAACTGATATAACAAGCGTAATTTCACAGGGTGTTCTGTATATAGGAAATTTAGAGCGGAGTAGAATTAGGTGGTTCTAAAAAATCAAAAAAAGTTCTATTTGGTGTCCAATAAGCAGCTGCATATATAATATGTGGTGGAAATAAGGGGGAGTGGAATTAGTTATATGGGGTCGCCCAAAAAAGTTATATTGAGTGGGCCATAAACAGTTCCAAATACCAAGTAATTGAAAAATGATAGAATATTTATACAGTTTGAATAAAAAATCTAAAAAAATGTGTTAGATAAGCAGTTAGGAACTTTGAATTATGTTCATAAGATTAGTATAGTAATAAAATGGGTTGACTACATGTTAGAAGCAGTTGTTGATACAAAGTGTTTGAAATATTAGTTAGAGTGGAATTATTTACTTGTGGTTAAAAACTTGTTTTATATCCACAAGCACAAATATGGGATGGTTGAAATATGTAGTAGAGTATAATAACAGCTATACAGGTAAGTTTAAAAAATATTATAGAGTAATGTTACGATCTACAAATTGTTCCATTTACCGGATGGTTGACATAAAGGGTGGTGTAGGATTCTAAGGATACAGGGTGATACAAAAACATTATATTTGGTGGCAAATGAGTAGTTGCATACAAAAGGTTGCTGAAATATGGGGTGGTGTACAGTTATAATTATACAGGGTGGGTAAAAATGCTATAAAAATGTAGTTGTACAGTGTCATTCGAACAAGGTTAGAAAAAGTTGTAAATGAAGGGTGGTTAAAATGAAGTGTAGAGAGAAATTATACTTTAATATGTCTTAAAAAATATGAGGAAAAATTGTGAATTAGCGTAGTTCTTAATAAGTTGCAAAGATAGGACAGTTGAAGTATAGGATGAAGAAGTGAATGATAATTATTTTAAAAATGTTATATTGGTTGACCAATAAACAGTAGCGTATACAGGGTAGTTGTAATACATACAAGGTGATTCAAAAACATGTTGAACAAAATTGTTATATTTGGTGCCCAATAAGCAGTCGCGGTTTTGGTGAAATATATTAGACATAGATATATAGTTATACAGGATGGTACAAAAAATATTATACTGGGTGGCCGATAAGTAGTTGCAAATACAAGGTGGTTAAAATAGCGGGTGGAGTAGATTTATAGTTAAACTGGTTGGATACTGTTTTTTGTAGGATAGAAAATGCTGCTGTTGCGTATATGCAATATCTGAAACATGGATCGAAGTAGAATTACATGGATTTAAAAAATCTATAAAAAGTTATATTTGGTGTCCTATAAGCAGCTGGATATAAAAAATGTGGTGGAAATAAGGGGGAATGCAATTAGTTATACGGGGTGGTCCAAAAAAGTTATATTGAGTGGACAATAAACAGTTCCATATATCAAGTGGTTGAAACGGGTAGAATATTTATACAGTGAATAAAAAATCTTTAAAAAATGTATTCATAAGACTGTCATACTATAGTTATGAAATGGGTTGAAGAAATGCTAGAAGCAGTTGTTTATACAGGGTGTTTGAAATATAAGATGGAGTGGAATAATTATAGTTTATGTTGTGGTTAAAAACTTGTTTTATATCCACAAGTAGTTGCATATATAGGATGGTTGAAATATGTAGCGGAGTATAATTACAGCTATACAGGTGTGTTCAATAAATATTATAAAGTAAAGTTATAATCTACAAGCAGTTCCATGTACCGGATGATTGAAATATAGGCTGGGGTAGGATTCTAAGGATACAGGGTGTTATATTTGATGGAAAATAAGTAGTTGCATATAAAAGGTTGTTGAAATATAGGGTGGTGTAGGTTATAATTATACAAGGATGGTAAAAAATGCTAGAAAATTTTTGTTATATATATAGCAGTTGCATATATGAACCTGAAATATGGTGCGCAGTAAAATAGTTATACAGTGTCATTCAAAGAAGGTTAGAAAAAGTTGTAAATGAAGGGTGGTTTAAATGAAGTGTAGAGAGAAATTATACTTTAATATGTCATGAACAAAAATAACGAAAAATTGTGAAATAGCGTAGTTCATAATAAGCATTAAAATGATGAGTTTTTCTAGGAATTGTTGAAGATATTTGGAAATTTGGGTTTTGCTGAATTACTGGGGGTCTTTTTGAAATTGACGTGGTTGAGAAGGATTTGGTTTTTGTTGTTGTTGTTGTATAAATGGTCTTTGAAAATTCTGTTGTTGAAAATTTGAAGTTGAATTTTGTCTTTGGCTATATTGATTATTATTTGAGGTGCTTGGAAAATTCTTTCTGAAACGACATTCATTTTGCGTGTGTTCCATGCGTTTGCATACTGAACAAAGTTTTTGTATTTGTCGTTGAGAGTTACTTGGAATATTTTGTTTTGGAAATTTTTGCAATTCAAAATAATTTAATTGTAATTCGCGTCTAATTCTGCTTATTGCGGCGAGGTTTGCAAGCTCGAATTACCTGACCTAGCTTCGGTTCGCAGCTTTTTGTTCTCCGGTTAAATTTTGCTTATTTATAGCGGCATACAATTTTGGCTTCATGTGTCTGTAACTTTGACCCGAAAGTGGGTGCTGATTCTGAATTTAATTGTTTTAATCTCTGTAGATCTTGAATGAGAGAAGTTAAATCGCGAGAATCGCCAAAATGGGTATCTTATAGAGTTTTTATTGTTTCCCATGAGTTTGGATTTCTTGAATTAATTATTTCTGCGGCTCTTCCTTTTAATTTGTTTTTATAAGTAATGTTAGAAATACATTTTGATCTTAAACTGCAATTTGCATTGCGGTGTTGCAGGAATTTATGAAAGTTGAAAAGAAAATGGGGTTGCAATCGTATTCGGGAATTAGAGAGAATATTTCACCAAATTTGTAGGGTTTGACTTCTTCGCCTTGGATGGACACTATTTATAAAAATTAAATTATGTGGGGAAAACTTTCAGAAAAACTTTCTGGATTGTTTATTTGAGTTATAAATCCAGTTTTAAAATTATTCAATTGCTTTAAATTATTCAAAAATATAACTTTAAAAATAAATGATCATGTCACTTACATTAACATTTTCTGATTCCTCTGCGAGGTACTGTTGGCTTTAAGGGCTAGGGTCCACCCTTGGTACCTCTGTCGCCTGGTTCGTCTGGTGGGATCTGGGCCGGTGTTCCACCACAATTCTACATCAGCTCGTTGGGTCATCGCTGTTTCCCAAAGTTCTTCTTATCTTATTGACTGCGCCAATTTTGTTGCGTGGGTCGATCAAAATTTATCTTTTAAAAAATATTTATTTCATTCTAAAAATTACACGATTTTAATTTTCGCGGGCTATAGATACAAGTTAACTATTAGACAAGTAAAAGTAACAAAACGCGTTCTAATTATTATTACACATGTATTTAAAAGTTAACCACCACCAACTAGGTTTGCTGAGGTTTCACAGAGTCTGCAGTGTGCGATGTTCCGAGGAAACAACATAGCATCTATTGCAAAGATAATACAAAGAGATCTATTGTTTACTGTATATACGTGTGACCTTATTTATTATAAGACGTAGTTTAAATTGGATATAGCATTCATATATTTGATCTTTCAAACTAAGTATGTAAGAATACATAAGTCGGTTATCGGTTAGAACAGCAATAATATTCTTGAGATAAAATTGTGACATTAACTCACTGAGTATAATTAATCATAAGTGATGTCCAGGTTTTTTGAAATCATGCATAATTCCTAAATCGTACTGATTATGGGCTATTTTCAAAACACAACAGAGTGACATCCTAATCTAGTTTATTTTTTAGGCTCAGAAAAGAAAACTCTTTTCAGCATTTTGTTTACCCAGTATTTGTTCAATAGACGATTTTAAATTACTTTTTTACCGCCATAATTTTGAAGAAAATAGATGCTATTCCAAAGCAGATGTCACAACTTATAGTATATGGTTAAAAATTACGATGTGAGTATATTATCCATTTGATTTAAGGATTCATTGCTATATAACCAAACGTTAATCTTAAAAAAACGAGAAATTGGAAGCATTGTTAAGCAAAAAATCTTTTTATAAATTAACCCTAATGTAATGTACTGGGTATGCTATAGATTCCATTCCAACTAGTGCAGTCATTGAAGCTGAAAACCAGGAATACATGTAGTTCTCTCTCCGTGTTGCCAAAAAATAAAGGTGTCGTCGATATAGCTTAACCAGAGCTTACGGTGCTTGTCATGCCCCTTTAGTTATATTCTTCACACAATCCCATGTTAGCGATGGTAGGAGATAACGGGGAAGCCATCGACAATCCAACTTCTTGCATGAAGGCCCAATCCTGCTCCTAAATGTAACAATTGTTGAAGCAACATTATAATAAGTCTATGATTGACTCTGTTGGCAGATCCGTCCCCTCCATCAGGGTTTCGTTCCCAGTAAGTATTTTTCTCACTATGTCGAGGGATTCGTCTAATGGCACATTCGTGAACAGTTGCTCAACGTCGAAACTTACTTTGCGATGTTCTGCTACACGCTCCACTCGATGATTTTGACAAAATGCGTTGTATCCTTGAAGTGCTATAATGTTTTGCCGTCCAGAGGTTGGATGACTGAAAAAAGCAATTTTAATAATCAGCTGTTGTTGAGTTACGTGAGCTTGTAATTGGTCTGAGCAGTACTTCAGCCTTGTGTAGTCAATAACGATGTGATAGTTTGTTGTGATGTGATATTAATTTACTTCTGATCTAGGTGTAACATATTCAGCATGAAATCTCAAAGTTTTGAATATTTTCCTTTTTATTTTGGAAGTTCGATAAGTGGGAAATAACTTGTATTTTCCCTTCGTGAGTACGTCGTCGATTTTCCTATTGTGTTCCGTTCTGTCAAAAGGGTGGAATGTCGTTTGTCAGCTGGTATAATAATGTTTGTCTTGTCCTTAAGTGTTTTTATTACAATAAATTTCGTGGGTTTTCAATTCATGTAGTACAGATATTCGCTTTTATATTAGAATCGAACTCTCTAGCAAATTTCGGGGTCATCTCGCAGCTCGCGTAGCATTTGCTGGAGTCTTACCGATATTCCCAGTCCACTTGACCTTGCGCAGGATTCCCGTTTTTAATTACTCCAGTCGGCTTAAACGTTTACGACGTTTTAGTCGAAATGATGACTTCAGAAGGTTGGTTAATTTTTCCAGTGGTGGCGCATGTAAATTTTATGACATTGTGATTCTCGTTTTGGTTTCGTTGATTCTGTTTGAGTTGTTGTGTTTTCTCATTTGCGGTTGTGACTTTCCGTCTAATTTCCTACAGTGGCGGTGTCTCTTAGCTGCTTATTACTGAATCCTGCGAACTCATTGTGTCTAATACTGACATTTTTTGAGAGCTACAGCGTAGTATCGACCATTAGAAGGCAATGTTTTCTCAACTGCGGTGAGAGTTCTGGATGACAGTTTCTCCACTGTTATCTTGTAAGTTAAACTCAGCCAGAGGTGTTGCCAAGTAATAGAACCAACAGGAAAACACAGATAAAACTGTCACCGCACTTGATGATACTTGCTTTCTAGGAGTGTAAACGACGCTCTGGCTCCCAAAAAGGATACCATTGAGAATGCCAAGTGAGACCTTGGCAAAACGTCTGCAATCAATATAACGAACAGATGTTTTCCCGGATAAATATTTGTTCATATATATATATATATATATATATATATATAGTGGTTTCGGTTTAAGGGATATTGACTACTCTCTTGTGATTTTTTGTATTCTTTATTTTCAAACTTAGCTTTCGAAACGGTTTGTTTTGTCTTCAGGGCAGCAAAATTAAGACTGAAGATCCATTGGTATTAAGATACAATAAAATAATCAAATAATCAATAAAACACAAAACTAATTCAGGACCGTAACGTTGTGCTTTGTCAGTTTATCTGTCAACTGACATTTTTGCGTCATTCACCTGTCTGAATTTATTGATGTATATCCTGTGCCATAGATTGTTGTATTCTAGTATTCTTCTTACTCATCCAGCTGTACATCTGAGAGCAAATAGGTGTATATACTGCTCAAGTTATTAGTGTCTGCTTTTTTATTCATTGGATAGGATTGTTTGTTGATGTGGGTCATCTCGAGTATCAACCTCTTTTACTGCTTACTTTCATCAAGTATCTTAACATCATCCAAATTTATTGCATGTTTGAAGTGTTGGGCATGTGAGGTTAATGCACATCTTTGATTATTTTTGTTTATGTCACTTTTATGGATGGCTAAGCGACTTTTAAGCCACTGCCTACATAAGTTCACACAAAGTTTCAAAGTCAGAATAGACTTGAAACGTTTGGTTTTCCTTCAATATACGTCGTTTTATTTCGATTGTGGTGTTATTGCCCCCCCCCATATATATATATATATATATATATATATATATATATATATATATATATATATATATACATGTTATTGTCTTCTAAACGTTGTTTGTGGCATATTCTTGATTACTTTTATGTTTTTTTGGGGCAATAACACCACAATCGAAATAAAACGACGTATATTGAAGGAAAACCAAACGTTTCAAGTCTATTCTGACTTTGAAACGTTGTGTGAACTTATGTAGGCCATACTTTGCAGTGGCTTAAAAGTCGCTTAGCCATCCATAAAAGTATACACACACACACACACACACACACACACATATATATATATATATATATATATATATATATATATATATATATATACATGAAAAGATATTATTCTTTTCGTTTCCGCAATATTTAATGATTACTAACTGAAACCATGTTTATATTCCAGCATCGTTCTAGCATTTATGACAGCACTTGTTACAATATCAACAGCTTACGATTATTCGACTAATAACACAGTGACAGGTGAGCTTATTTGTTATATAAGTATTTAATAATATTACATATTTTTAGGTATTGTAAAGATGGTTTCCGCAATTCCAACCTGCAAACGTTTGTTTTCGACAAAAATTAAAGCAGAGGATATAACATCAATATATGGAATAAAATCCTTCTCTGCTCTTTGGGTTATCTTAGCTCATACGTACATGTTCTTTAACACAAGTCCACTTCTAAGTAGAACAGATTATACAACGGTAGGAAACTTAACAATTGTGCAAAAGTTATTATTATAATTCTATTCTCAAACTGTTTCGATTCAAGTTCTTAATTAAATAACTCAATATTGGGCAATATAACCTTAACACAATTATTTTGCAGTATATCGTTTCATTTGAAAATATGTATATGACATTCAGCGGTGTAAGCATGTGTTCTTTCTTCACTATTAGTGGCATATTGCATTCCTACAACTTCACAAACAAGCAGTTAACCACGATTGAAGTGATTTTAAATTGCTTTCGTCGATATCTAAGGTAAGGTACAAGAGATATTTACTGACACAAGTAAGTTTTACGTCGTACAAATATTGTTTCAGAATATATATATATATATATATATATATATATATATATATATATATATATATATATATATACAGGGTATTCCATCTCAAACAAGCCACCTTGAATATCTTGGTTATTTTCATAACTATTGCAATCAGATTTTTTTGTTTCAAGGGGGAAATTTTTTGAGGCCAATTAGCACTTGCGCGCATTCATCATAAACAGGCCAAATCAATGACCTTGAGATTTGAGATAGGGAAATAGGTGTTGTCGTATATCATTTGAAAGCCAGTTTTACGGACTATACCATCATAATAAAACTTTTTATTGCAATTTCTGAACATGTAATAATAAAAGAGTATTAAAAAAACAAATTTACATTACAATACAATCTAAAGCTTATGTTCAAAGTGTCTTCCATTGACATTCATACAATAGTACAACCTTGAATGAAAACCGTCTCTGACATGGTTCAGTATAGTCAGTGTTATCTGACGACACTCCGCTATAATTCGTTGACGTAGTTCGTTTAAATTCTCAGGCTGAGACACAAAAATTTTGGATTTAACATGTCCCCACAAAAAAAATCTAAAGGGTTCAGATCAGGTTATCGGACTGGCCATTCTATAGGACCTCTTCTTGTAATCCAGCGACCGGGGTATTCCATATCGGGGTAATGACGAACTGGTGCGGCGTAGTGAGGAGGAGCTCCATCTTGTTGGAAATGCAATTGCTCTTCATGTAGTAGATGATCATTTTCTACTTTTTCTATTACCAATGCATTAATTTCATTTTCCAATATATTGTGATAAATTTCACCATTTAAATTAGCAGGAATAAACAGGGGTCCAGTTAGATGATTTCCCAAAATTCCTGCCCAAACGTTTAGTTTTATCGGATGTTGACTATGAGCTTCTCGAAATAAATGAAGATTTGTATTGCTCCAAAATCTACAGTTACGTGGGTTAACCTCCCAATGAAGTGAAATTGTGCACTCATGCGAAAAGCAAACATTGTACCAGAAATTTGCGTTTTCGATCATAAACTGGGTCATAATTTCTCAAAACTCTTGCCTTCGATCCCAATCATCCTCATTCAATTCATAAAGTAATTTAATTTTGTACGGATGGAATTTGTACTTATGCAAAATTCTAAAAACGTTTTTTTTTTGCTAATACCGGAAGCTGCAGAGATTTGCTGGAAAGACTGCGTGTTTGGTATAAGTTGGCTACATTGGACGTAGCCACAGCTACCGCTTCATCATTTACAATTCCAATGGGACCTCCTGTTTTATTCATTACCGAGCCTGTCTCAACAAATTTTAAAATCAACTCCATTACGTATTTATGACGAACCTTACGTACGGGATGGTTTTGGTTAAAATTTTCATTTTGGTAATAAAGACTAACCAGCTCAACACGCTCTGGCAATATGTATACCATAATTATCTTTTGAATTTTCAACAAATCAGTAAAGTAATAACTGGACAGATAAACGTTCAATGCTTCAAATGATCGAATAAAGGTCAGAACAGATAAACTTGCTTTAAATATCAGCAAAAACTAAATGAATGTTTACATTTAATGTTTTTCTTATATTGTGTGTTATTACATGGTGCGGCAGTGAAACAGGATGGTTTAAGAGGGAAGTATAAAAGAACTCCTTTTTAATATTCTTTCGTGCAGTAAAAACTATAATCCGGTTTTACTACTAGGCCCGTTAGGTTTTCTGCTGTAAAAAAGGCTTACAAATGAAATACGACAACACCTATTTTCCCTATCTCAAATCTCAAGGTCATTCAATTGGCCTATTAATGTTGAATGCGCGCAAGCGCTAATTCACCTGAAATAATTTCCCCCTCGAAACAAAAATGGACCTGTTTTGTCTTATTGCAATAATTTTGAAAATAACCAAGATACTCAAGGTGGCTCGCTTGAGATGGCATACCCTGTATATATTGCTTTACATTAACTTTTAAATGAAAATGAAACATCTGTAAATAGCAGAATATTGCTAGAAATATCAAATCATAATGTATGCATTCCAACGGTAATTGTTAAGATAAAATATGTGAGTGTCAATAATAAATGATAATTATAAATGAAAAGTTTATACAGTTGTCTCTGTAATTGGATTTGGTTTTAATACTGGCCTTAGTTTAGGCAGCATTCTTAGAGACGATGCAAGCGTCGTCGGTTGGTTGGTACTTTCTTGGGTTTTTGGGTGCTCTTCCATTTTCATTTTGATGGTTTGAAAGTCATGATCGCTGAAATCATCATGACGACAGCTATAGGCGGAGAGGGCAGTTTCTTTTCCAGACTCAGCCTGGATGTTAGTGACACATATCAAGGCACTACAGTCCGATTGAAGTTTAGCTAGCGTTAAAGTACTTGCGTTCTTTTGACTGCAACTCACCACAACAAGTAAGGGTTCGGAGATAACGACAAGCCACATATTTTGTTCCAGTTCTGGTACCCTGACTAAAAATTACGGTACTTCTGCAATATTCCGGCACATTTTGAATACTTTTCAGAATCTGAACCTCGCAGGGTGCGTTAGAGTCTATAGGATATGACTATAGATCGGGACACAATTTTTGTCCGATAGCAAGCGATTTACAGGCGCTCACTCCTTAATTATAATAACATTAGAGAATCTTTGTTTTTCGCGAGATACTTTTGAGTGAAAGACAAAAGGTAACCCAATTCTGTCATCGTAAATTGGGATAGATATAACCGGAAAAGAGTATATGGTTATTGTTCTACTAATGGAATTCTTAAGACAAAAATAAGATAAAGCTTCTAAATCGATAATTTCCAAGTACTCACCAATGCTTGAGTATTTTATTGGTAGTGGAAAATTGTTTTTAATTAGGTTTTGTGATATTTCTTGCAATGCCGTAATGAGATGATCGGGCGTTAAATAGATGTGTATGATTTTAAGACGCGCGAAAATAATTGAATTTACACATCATTTAGGCTATTTTTCAAGTGAAGTTAATTCTCCATTATTTTCTCCCATAATTTGAGCAACATAAGTTTCGTTCCAACATAACTGGTGCGTTCCCGCATTTGTTTAGTGTATTGTGTTCAATTTGATTGAATTACTTCATTGATTTTTAAACTTCTGCACCTATTCAAAAACATTCCGTCGCGCTAATGCTAATCGTAAAAGTGTGTTTTTGCGTGTAAAATATAGACAGTATTCGTGTTTCGTGTTTTGGATCCCGAGTTATTAAGACGCTTGGGAGTTTCGTGCAATGTACTCCGAACTTTTCGGTGGCTTTGATTACGTCTGAAGAGACGCCGCTTTTTGTTGTTTCTTTTGCGTTACGATCCGCGAGTTCTTTAGCTCCATTCGTGACGACCGCTAAACCGCTGTCATTTTGTTTCTTTTGTGTTTACAAAAGCGCATCATTTGTTGTTAAACCCGCATTTTTTGTATATTCAATCAATGAACATTACGTCGCTATTTTTTGTGTAACGTGTTGTCCAGACGAAGCTCTAAGAAACTGTTCCTGTTCACGGGGCTAGCCTCAGAAGAAAGAAAAGACCAGAGCTTCGACTTAAATATTAGTGATTAACTTTTATTTGGTGAATTACTTTACGTGTTTATTGATTGTTCCGCTAAAGGTCCTTCGTCAATTATATACTTGCATTGAACCAGCATTGAACTAAAACCGCAACATCTATTTCATACATTTTTTTGAATATTAATCTCTATATGTAATGTTTATCGAAGACATTACATAACATTTGGTCCTTCGAGCCGGATGCAATTTGAATTAATTTCGTGCAAAGATTATGGAACACATTACATATCATTTGGTCCAAGTACGAGCCGGATGCAATTTGAGTTAATTTAGTGCAAAGATTATCGAATAAATTACATAATTTGGTCCAACTCCGGGCCGGGATACATTTGAGTAAATTTCGTGCAAAGTTTAATGATCAAACCATTGATTTTTCATTGCAATTATTGTTGAAAACCGCATTGAATTTTCGTTTCTTTATTTGTTAGAAGAGAAAGCAAGTTCGGAATATTCACTAATTCCGTTGGAAATAAAACGCAATTTTTTTGCCGCCTTAAAAACTTACAAGAGCTCGTTTTGTTTGTTTTGGTTATTTGCTAAATTGTTTTGAATTTATTTGACATTTGGTCAGATATTTTACTACTTCAACAGTAAAAAATTGTACATTTTTGGAATAGTATTTTGATTCGTTCTATCGTGTTAGATTTGTTCAGTGGCGTTACAGTGATTTTGATTTATTGTTAAGATGTCAAAAACCGCTGAAAATTTACGAAAATTTAAAAATCATCGACAATCGGAGTTTAAAAGATTAGAAGATATTTATTTTGCTGCCGAGAAAGCCTTAAGAGGTGACGACGTTGAATTGTTTTTTAGCATGATTGATATGGTTGATTCAATCCATTCCGAATTTTTTAAACACCACAATTCCATTGTTGGATTAATTTCTGATGCAAACGATGATTTTGACTTTGAGGATGACATTCGCAATAAATTTGAAAAATTGTTTTATTCAATTAGGTCTATTGTTGCTAAACTGAAATCTGTTCAGAATTCTACGCCACAAAATACAATTCGGGAACAGGAAAGTGTTGCTTTGCCGCGAATTGATTTGCCTTCATTTAGTGGAGACATATTGGAATTTGGTACTTTTATTGATTTGTTTGATTCATTAATTCACAATAACTTCAGATAGCCCTTCAGAGGTTCGGAAGTTATTGGATGACTTCAGTGATAACTTGGAAGCACTGAAGAATCTGGGTTTACCAGTAAATCAATGGGATTTTTGTATCGTTCAGATGATGTTGAAACAAGTTCCAAAGAATTTAGCCGCTAAGTTTGAACTTTACCATGGTACTGTGACCGCTCAAGATGACTTTCCGATCCGTTCGGAAGTTGTTGATTTTTTGTCGAAGCATTGCGATGCCTTTGAACATGTTGAATTATCCCGCAAGGCAAAGCGAAGTGTTGACAAAAAGTTACCATTGAATTCAAAGCAACATTCTTCCCGGTTCACTACATCTTTGTTTGTCACTAAGAATAGAAATTGTTTAGTTTGTAAATCCGATCATGCGATTTACAAATGTTCTGAATTCTTGAACAAATCAGTATCCGCGCGGTTTAAGTTTGTTAAAGATTTTAGACTTTATTTTAACTGCTTAGGCGATTCTCATCAGTTGAATCGCTGTAAATCTTTATCCACTTGCTGCAACTGCAAACAACGCCATCACACATTGCTTCATTTTGTAAATCGTGCTGATTCAGGTATTCGGTCTGAATCTAAAGCTCCCCCCGCAAACCTGGCTTCCACATCTGGTGGATCCAGTGCCATTGATACTGTTGAAAGTCCCGAAACTTCTCTACCGCAGACTTCTTGTCATAGTTCACTTTTGTCATACAATTCAAATGTGTTGTTATCTACCGCTTTAGTTGAGGTATTAGATAAGCACGGTTCTTATCAAACTTTGCGATGTCTGCTAGATTCTGGTAGCATGACATCATTCATTGCGAGCAAGGCTGTGAAACGCCTTGGCTTCCGACCTATGCCCGCTTCGATTCAAGTCAACGGGCTAGGTTCTATGCAGAGTCCCTCTGCTGAGGGCTCTCTTACCCTTTCTCTTCGCTCTATAGTAAAGCGTGAGTGCAATTTTGTTGTTGATACTATTGTTTTACCCCGCATTTACAATGATATGCCTGTTGCGCCCATTAACATGGCTAATATGGCATATCTAACCAATTTGAAACTTGCTGATCCTGGTTTCAATAGCCCAGGCGCTATTGACCTTTTGTTAGGTGCCGATATATTTTCTCAAATTTTGTTGGATGGACGCCTTCTGGGAAACGAAGGTGCTCCTGATGCTATTAACACTGTGTTTGGTTACATCCTTATGGGTAGAGTGTCTTCGAGTTCTGTTAACTCTCACTCTCAGTCAGTCATAAACCCAACTTCGCTTTTTTGTCAAATTGAAGATGTAGTATCATTAGATGATTCACTCCAAAGGTTCTGGACAATTGAAGATGTTCCTACCGCACTGGTTCAGTCCTCTGATGATCTTATCTGCGAAAAAATATTTTCCGAGGGATGCAGGAGATTGGATTCAGGTAGATTCGTTGTGCCTCTTCCTTTTCGAAATACACTTCCTGCTTTTGATGGAATGTATAATCTTGCCGTACAACGTTTCTACTCTTTAGAAAGACGTCTTCTACAGCAACCAGATCTCTACAAACAATATTGTGATTTTCTCAAAGAGTATTTGGAGCTGGATCATATGGAGTTGGTTCCTGATCCATCTACTTTTTCTGATTGTTACTACATACCGCAATCATTGTGTTTTGAAACCTGATAGTAGCACAACCAAACTTCGTGTAGTGTTTAATGCATCCGCTAAGATACCTCATCGGTTATCTTTGAATGATTGTTTATTTATCGGTCCCAAATTGCAGCAAGACATTATCGCTATTTTGTTGACCTTACAGAATTTAGTTTTGCCTCACCTGCTTGCTATAGAAAACTTTTCTAGTTGTGAACTTCACGCATTTGGTGATGCTTCTGAGAAAGGTTATGCCGCTGTTGTTTATTTTGTGTTCGAAACCGCATCTGGATTTCGTCAAAGTTTTTTTGTGTTGTCTAAATCGAAAGTTGCCCCTTTGAAAACTTTGTCACTTCCCAGATTGGAACTGTGTGCTTCAGTTCTTACCGCTAAGTTGGCTCATTATGTTTATGAGCAATTCAATAGTCGTTTGTTGTTCAAGGTGATTCGTTGCTGGTCAGATTCCACGGTAGTCCTTTCTTGGCTTAGTTCTTCCCCGCACCGTTGGACATTTGTCAGTAATCGAGTTGCTTACATTCAGGAAAAATTTCCTTCTTCGCATTGGTTTTACATCCAATCTTGTGATAACCCCGCTGACTTGGGTTCCCGCGGCACTTTGCCATCAGAGTTGTTAGGCAATACACTTTGGTGGAAAGGCCCACAATTGTTGATTACCGCTTGTTTGCCACATGTTTGCTCAGAATCAAGCATGTCACCGCTAGTTATGACTGAAGCCCGTATAGTGGCGCTTCAAGTCACCGCTTTACCAAATTTATTTGGTACTTTGTTAGAAGAACATTCTTCTATTAATCGCATTACCCGCATTATAGCTCATATTTGTCGCTTTGTTGATAACGCCCGCAATCCAGACCGTAGGGGCTCTGGATCATTTTTGGCTGCTGAGTTATATCAGGCTCAGCTTCGCATTGTTCGCTATGTTCAAGATCAATATTTTTCTAAAGAGATTTCCCTTCTTCGAAAACGAAAACTTTTGCCCAAATCGCTTCGTAAACTTTCGCCGTTTCTTGATGAACAGGGAACTCTTAGAGTTGGTAGTAGATTGGCTAATGCTCCATTGCCGTTTGACACTAAATTTCCCGCACTGCTACCAAGTAAAAGTCGTTTGACTAATCTAATTGTTGAAGATTGTCATGTCACCAATCTTCACGCAGGAATCCAAACCGTTCAGTTTCTTTTGCAGCAACGATTTTGGATTCTATCCGCAAAGAAAGTAATTCGTAGTGTTAAAGCTCACTTAAGACGTGTCCTTAGAGATCAAATCCTAACCTACGAAGAACTTTCTACTGTATTTGCACAGGTCGAAGCAGTTTTAAACTCGCGACCTATAACCCCTTGTAGCAACGATCCATTGGATCTTACCGCCTTGAGTCCTGGAATGTTTCTTACCATGGAACCTTTAACAGCACCTCCTGAATCTGATTTCTTATCTGTCCCATCTAATCGTCTCAATAGATGGCAGTTACTGAGTCGTTTGCATCAGGCATTCTGGAAACGTTGGTCGCAAGAATATTTACATACTCTTCATCAACGGAGTAAATGGACTGATCCCTCGGAGGTTGTTAAGCCAGGTACTCTTGTTATGTTGAAGCAAGACACTTCACCTCCTTTGAATTGGCCATTAAGGCGCATTATTGACGTACATCCTGGAGGTGATGGTGTTGTACGCGTTGCTACAGTTAGAACTGCAAGTGGTACTTTGAAGCGACCTCTTGTAAAGCTTTGTCCACTGCCAGTGGACCCTTAGTTTTGAAATAAGTAATTCAAGGCTGGCGGAATGGTGCGTTCCCGCATTTGTTTAGTGTATTGTGTTCAATTTGATTGAATTACTTCATTGATTTTTAAACTTCTGCACCTTTTCTAAAACATTCCGTCGCGCTAATGCTAATCGTAAAAGTGTGTTTTTGCGTGTAAAATATAGACAGTATTCGTGTTTCGTGTTTTGGATCCCGAGTTATTAAGACGCTTGGGAGTTTCGTGCAATGTACTCCGAACTTTTCGGTGGCTTTGATTACGTCTGAAGAGACGCCGCTTTTTGTTGTTTCTTTTGCGTTACGATCCGCGAGTTCTTTAGCTCCATTCGTGACGACCGCTAAACCGCTGTCATTTTGTTTCTTTTGTGTTTACAAAAGCGCATCATTTGTTGTTAAACTCGCATTTTTTGTATATTCAATCAATGAACATTACGTCGCTATTTTTTGTGTAACGTGTGGTCCAGACGAAGCTCTAAGAAACTGTTCCTGTTCACGGGGCTAGCCTCAGAAGAAAGAACCACCAAGAAAAGACCAGAGCTTCGACTTAAAGGTTAGTGATTAACTTTTATTTGGTGAATTACTTTACGTGTTTATTGATTGTTCCGCTAAAGGTCCTTCGTCAATTATATACTTGCATTGAACCAGCATTGAACTAAAACCGCAACATCTATTTCATACATTTTTTTGAATATTAATCTCTATATGTAATGTTTATCGAAGACATTACATAACAATAACCGACCTTATCGTTAATTTTTCCGTTTGTAATTTCTAGTTTTTCCATATTGCTGTTAAATATTTTGTCGTCAATTTGACGTTTCTGGACGGTCTCGTTGAAGTTTTTAATAAAAGATTTGGTTTTTGGGTAAATTTTTTATTTGTAGTTCACTTTGATTAAGCATAATGATACCATCAGAAAAATATTTACCGTCAGCCGCGTCTAAGTTTCCGGAAATCGCTTTGAAAAGAATACCTGTGCCATCAAATATGCTGGGTTTTGGTATTTTGGTGTCTATATTTATTTCCATAAATTTGTCTTTAATTGTGGTAGATATTTGGTTCAGAAGATTTATGTTTGTTTGTACATCTGAGTGGAAATAATTCATTGCGAAAGATTTAAAGTTAACAGTTTGGATAAGGGTTTGTTTGTTTTGTTGTAGTCTATTATTTGTCGTGAAAACATGTTCGAGGGCCGAAATATTTTTGTGGACTAAAGTGTCCATTTATTATTAGAAACACGGTTATTTGGGCTTCGATGTCTTTCGAAATTTACTTTAGATTTTTGTTTGGTTTTTAATTTACAAATGTTGTGGAATTTTTGTGAATCTCCAGGATTTCGAATGAGCCACTGAAATTATTTTGGAGTTTGTCCTTAATTGGGGATGCTTTAATATAGACATTTTATCGCCTATTTGATAATTTGATAGATTTTCGGAAACATGTTCATAAAATCTGACTTTCGCTTGGTGTTTTTGGATTTCCGTGCTTTCTCGAGCAATTTAAAATTTGAGAAATAAGATTGTTGAGATCTCGGGTGTATTTAGTTATCAGGGCTTGTTAGTTGTAGAGGATTTCTGGAATCCTACTCGATATATTTCCGTAGACAAGTTCGTAAGGGATGAATATATGAGTTTTGTTTACAGAATTGTTATGTGCAATGATTGCCTAACGGAAGATGTTCGTCAGGATTTTCCAATTTATGGATTCTAATCATCTCTAGTAAAGTCGAGTGGAATCGTTCTAATGGATCATTTGATTGGGGATGTTCCACACTAGAATATGATAGTTTGATGTCAAATAGCTTATATAAGTCTCTCATTAGTGCGTTTTCCAATTCCCTGCCATACTTACAGTGTATCCATGATGGGGTACCCAAGTGTTAGAAATAAAGTAGTCAAGTAATATTAACGGTTTTTGCGGATTTGCCGCTTATGGGGTAGGACAGAGAATTTTGGTAGTTCGTCCCGAACAATGCATTAAGTATCCGGATAGTTAATGCATAGTTTTTTGTCGGAACTTCTAGAATGTCAATGTTGACACGCTCAAAAAGTATCCGTGAATTCTCGGTGATGAACAGTTTGCAGTTTTTTCGGTAAACTTTTGTTCTCTGGCAAAATTGACAGTTTTTGACAAAATTGTCAATGTCCTTAGTCAGTCCTTGCCAATTGTATTTTTCTTTTATTCTGCGGATGGTTTAATTGATACCTCGATGAATATCATTTTTGGGGTTATGGAATTGGTCTCAACCGTTTGGACAATATTTTGGCAAACTTTCCACATGATATTGATTTCGAAAAAGATGAACGAAAGTATTACCAGAATGGACAAATCAATGTTATTCTCATCACAGTATACTTCGGTAAACACATCTCTAATATTATATAAAGATGGGAAAAGAATCTCATAAACTACGTCAGGGTCAGAAGGGAGAAGGACGATGTAATAGCGTCTCTTTCTGAGACTTTTACATGCATTTACTCTTACTTACTTACTTCGATTATGTCATGGTGGAAATCTTTCATGAGATCCTTGGGTAAATACTAGAATGTTTATGTTTTTTCGGTCTATGGCAATTAGAAGAATGAATTTTGTCGTAATCTATGAATGAAACGGTTTGATATCGCTCGACAAAAGTTCTAAATTTGTTAGAGATTAATGGCCCTTTTTGTCTCGGATTCTCGTGAGTCATCGTCAGTTTCGTTTGTTGGGAGTACTGTGAACGTTGTTAGATGATTGTTTGCTTGACAGGATATATATTCATTAAAGTTGTAACTTTAGTGCGAGAAAGAGCGTCAGTATTTGTATTTACTCTGCCGTGTTTGTAAATTATTTGATAGTTGCACTTCTCGAGCTTAAGGAGCAAGTCTACATCCAGGATCCTTTATAGAAAACAGCCAAGTTAACAGGCGGTGGTTGGTAAAAAGTAGAAACGTAGCATTGCAGAGAGTTCTGGAGGCATAGGCTACGAGCAAATCTTTACCTACGGGGCCTTGAGAGAGGACTGTGCCGTTAGCAAATTCGTCTAAAGATCTGACCCATTTGGAATCGAACTCAAAAGGAACGTCTTTTTGAAGTAATCTTGTCAAAGGTTTTGAAATCTTGGCGAAATTGGGGATAAATCGCCTGTAATAACCAGCTAAGCCTAAGAAGGACTTGATGTCTTTTGGGTTTTTTGGTTAGGGAAAATCTAGGATACAATCTACCTTTGAGGGGTTTGCCTTTACGCCTTCCGGAGTTATAAGGTGGCCTAGATAGGAGAACTTTTTGCGAAGAAACTCGAATTTGTCTGGTTGGATCTTTAGATTAGCTTTTCGCAAGCGTTTAAAAACTTCAGAAAGCCGGGCTAAGTGCTCATGTATAGTTGGAGAATAAACGATAATGTCCTCCATATAGACTAAACATCTTTCGTTTTGAACACCTTAAAGAACATTATCCATTACCCTTTGGAAAGTGGATGGAGCATTTTTAAGACCAAAGGGCATTCTAACGAATTCGAAATAACCATTATCGACTGTATAAGCTGTGTTTTGAATGTCTTTTTTCGATTTGGTGAAACCCTGAAGCGAGTTCGAGAGTGGTGAAGTATTTGCATTTGCCAAGTTGTTCAAGTAAATCCGAAAAGTTCGGTAGGGAGTATTTGTCGTCAACAGTAAGTTTATTTAGTTTTCGGCAATCGACGACGACAGGCCATTTTTGGGTACTAGAAGCGTCTAGTATTTTGGGAACTACCCAAAGCGGGGATGACCCTGGCGAGTTATGGGGACGTATAATTCCTTGGTCAAGCATCTTTGATATTTGATTTTTTACCTCTTGTTTTTGAATTTGGGGGTACACATATGATTTTGTAAAGCAGCGTTTCGCATTGTTAGTATACACTGAATGTTTAATTTCGTTTGTAAAGGTCAGTTGGTTGCCTTCTAAATAAAAGTTGAGAAATAAGTTCTGCTTCTTCGTGTTTCGGATGTTCTAACCAAAGTTGTTCCATAACTCTGGTTTCCCTGTCAGGTTGTATTAAGTTTTGTGAGTAATGTCCAGAAAGGATATTTACGGAAAAATTGTTTATCGGTTCGATTTTCAAATTGTCGAAATGAACAGTTCCCTGGATAGCATTTGCATTCAAAATTGAAATAAGAAATTCAACTTTTTCATTAACTTTAACCAAGGCATGGGGAAGATAAAGCCTCCATATTGGTGAGATTACATTTTAATTTACATATTTGTACTGTTCGGGGTTCTAAAGAAATTGTATTAACTGGGATTAAGTTATCGACAGTATTATCCTTAACTTTGTATAAAGGTAAGATTTTAAAATTTGTCACAAGTTGTTTCCTGTTAAAGTCTATAACGACATTATAGTGTTTAATGTCGATGTTACAAATATACACCTTTTGTGAGTCAGTGACATTAAAAGGTACAAGGGTGTGGATTCGTTTATTATGATTTTCTGATATGTGATTCCTTGTATGACTACGGGAAATTTTTGTTTGGCAAGTTTCCGGCCTAAATATTGACAATCTTGAAGTGGCTTTACAGAAAAATCTGTTCCGAAAATTTTACTTTTGCATTGAAATGGTCCAAATTTATTGTTTAAATATGTGCCTGAAGATTGGATATCTCGCTTTGCTTGAACAGGAATAGTCTGAAATTTTTATTTGGAGGAAAACTGTTCCTTATCCTAATTTTTGATTATAATTATCACTATAACCATTTTCTTTTGAATAATATGCTAATGTGTCATATTTTTGTTTATCATAGTAATAATTGTCTGATGCGGTTTTGCAACCAGTTGGTGTTTGAATACTTTGTTGCTTATTGTTAGACAAATTATAGTTATGTTCATACGTATCGAATTGTTGGTTGTTTAAGTGATGAGTTTTCTGTTGTTGTTTGAAAAAACTCGGATTTTGCTTGAAATTACTAGAAGTTGGAGTTGATCTACTTGTTTTTGTTTGTACAAAAATTGAGGCCTATTATTTGAAGGTTGATTACCAGTCGCAAAATATGGGCGACGCGGGAGTAATTTGGATGAGAATTTTGGTTAGTCTGGGATTGTCTCATTGTGATGAGGCATTCGCTGCTGGAATGTCCGATCTTTTTGCAAAACGAACATTGTTATGGTGTATGGACCATTATTCGGTTTACGAGACGGGGTGGGGTGGATTACGGTTGACTGCAAATTTTTGATTCATAGATTAAACAACTGCAATTCTCTTTTAATACGGAAAATTGCCGTCAGGATATCTTTGGGCTCTCACAATTCGGCGAATTTTCGCCTCTTGACCGGTAAGTAGGCTAGTTAGAGACATTAACTCCGTTAAGTGAACTTGGGCCTGTTTCTCCTTGACAGTTAGATTTTGTTTATTAACAGCTGTTAACATTTTAGCTTGGAGCGTTTGAAGCCTAGCTGAAAATATAAGGCCAGAGAGATCTCTTAGATCTTCAAAATGATTTTCTAATAGACTTTGAATATCCGCTAAATGGCTTGGTCACTTGAATTAACTAGCTCCACGGAGTTTGTTCTTAATGTGACGAAATAACAGAACTTGCAGATTATCAGATGACATATTATATGCGGTATTGCATGAACCGATAAATGTCAAGACACGAGATGTAAGACCGACATCTAGGATTTTCGAGAAAAGTAGCACACAGAGTTCCGTGTAATTGCTGTCCAAATAAATACATTTATTAAAAGCCAATTTTAAACTTAAATCAGACCCTATAATCGAATATTAAGTTTTATATATATATATATATATATATATATATATATATATATATATATATTACAAATACAACAACAATATAAAACCCAATGTTTCACATATAATATTAATAATACAAATTTATAAACATAAAAATCTATAAAAACAGCCCCTCAAAAAATTTTAGCAAACCCAACGTTTTCTGAAAGACAAAATCAGTTAGCTCCGCAAACGAAATAATAATTCTCAGATCAGCCCCTCCAAAAATTTAGGCCAACCTTAACATTTTCTTAAACGAAAAAATCAGCTAGCTCCGGAAGCGAAAAAATAATTCTCAGAACAGCCCCTGCAAGAATTTTAGCTAACCCAACATTTTCTTAAACGAAAAAATCAGCTAGCTCCGCAAGCGAAATAATAATTCACACAACAACCCCTCCAAGAATTTAGGGCAACCCAACGTTTTCTTAAAGGAAAAAATCAGCTAGCTCCGCAAGCGAAATATTAATTCTCAGAACAGCTCCTCCAAGAATTTAGCCTAACCCAACGTTTTCTAAACGAAAAAATCAGCTAGCTCCGCAAGCGAAATATTAATTCTCAGAACAGACCCTCCAAGAATTTAGGCCAACCCAACATTTCTTAAACGAAAAAATCAGCTAGCTACGCAAACGAAATATTAATTCTCAGGACAGCCCCTCCAAGAATTTAGGCCAACCTTAACATTTTCTTAAACGAAAAAATCAGCTAACTCTGCAAATGAAATAATAATTCTCAGAACAGACCTTCCAAGAATTTTAGCTAATCCAACATTTTTTTAAACGAAAAAATCAGCTAGCTCCGCAAGCGAAATATTAATTCTCAGAACAGCCCCTCCAAGAATTTAGGCCAACCTTAACATTTTCTTAAACGAAAAAATCAGCTAGCTCCGGAAGCGAAATAATAATTCTCAGAACAGCCCCTCCAAGAATTTTAGCTAACCCAACATTTTCTTAAACGAAAAAATCAGCTAGCTCCGCAAGCGAAATATTATACACACACTTATCAATAATTATTAACAAAAGTTAGTATAAGTCAATATAAAGGATTCAAATATAAAGGTTGAAATTAAAACTTATTTTTTATTAACTAATGTAAATTGTCGGTTAACACTGCAAAATATGTCTAAAAAGTATATTTTTTATGTTAAATTTATTATATTTTCAATAATTTATATTTAACAAATTTAATATTAATTTTTATTGGATCTCCTAGGACAGAATGACACGATAAAATTTTTCACGTTACTTCACCTGTCAGATATATATATATATATATATATATATATATATATTCACATAAACAAGTGTTTGAGAAGAGATTCAATTGTGGGAAGCGCAACTGATGAAGGTTCCCTAGCCAGAAACAATATATATTACATATATTGTCTTTCGTACAAAGGAATGACACCTCGAAGAGAGTATTCAATATCTCTGACAGTAACTTGAAAAATTCTATTGTGACATTCTGTCCTAGGAGTTAAGGGAGAACAGTAATTACACGGAACGGCTCCAGATTCGGAACCTCTGTGTGCTACTTCTCTCGAAAATCCTAGATGTCGGTCTTACATCTCTCGTCTTCAAATTTAGTGAGATGTATCAAATACATAAAGAAGTGTTCGAGAAGACATTCAATTGTGGGAAGCGCAACTAATGAAGGTTCCCTAACCAGCTATTAGGTAAATTTCGTAACAATATTAAGCACCTCAATGTTTTTTACTGTGATTAGAATTATTTTGTTACTAATTTAATTTGTATTTGAATCTCATTCCGAATTAATTAATCATAATTAATTGTTAGACTTTCTGTTACTGCAACACAAACTCTTCATAATTATAAATTAATTTCTACTTTTTAGTTCGATATAATATTAAAAGGTGTTAATTTCGTTTTTTAATTATAATTTATTATGTAGTATAAAATATGAAAAGTCTTAACGAGAGAAGAAATTGTTTTGGTATTGGAAGAGTGTCATATCAAAACGCTATAGATCTTTTCCATGTACAATTTTCTAATACGCCTGTAGTGAAGGAAGCTTTGCGAAAAGTTACTAGTTACTCGAATGCCAGTATTCGAGTAACTAGAAGCGAAAGCGGAGTGCTGCGGGAGTTATGCGAGCCGACTTGAAGAGGGCAGATGTGACTCTGCCGAAACGTCGTCATTTTACCATCGATCCCGGCAGGGATCAGTTGTCGACTGCGCGGATGGGTTCCCAGAAGCCACCTGAAACATATATATACAGGGTGTAAACGGTTTGAGTGCAAAGATTTTGAAGAACAATACTTCAGGCAAAAACAAATCAAAAAGCTTTATAACATTTTCTAAAATAAACTATAGTTTTGCCAAAAAGAACACATAAAGTTAGATTTTATGTAGCCCTTGCTACAGTGAATAAAACAATAATTTCGATTTCAAAATGTCGGTAAATCTAAATATGTAAATACTCAATAGCTTATACATCTTTAATAGCCACAATAAAAATGAAAATTGATTATTTAAACTCGAAATATGCTTTTATAATTTAGTGTAAGTTTCTCCGAATAGATATGGCAACGTGGCATACAGACCAACTTATTTACTACATTTTTTACTTTAACGACGACTGAGAGTTACGATTGTTTTTTGCGATTTCGTAAATAAGAATGGATAAACGGTAAAGTGATTTGAATGATATCTATTTGATGTAGACTTCGTGGTTTGCTTTCCATTTAATATATTTTTTAAATAAATAAAAACTGTTGTGATTAGTGTGTAAGTTCGAAAATTAAGAATAGTGCGACAGTATTTATTTGTGATAAATAATGGCCGATTATACAATTAGGGAAAAACATGACATGCTCTTAATTTATGGGGAAAGCAGACGTAATTGCAGAATAGCAAGAATGTTTTACAGGGAAAGGTTTCCAAACAGACGCCTGCCCAATGCTAGGACATTCGTAGCTGTTTCGCAGAGGCTTCTGGAAACAGGTAGTGTAATACCACAAATAAACAATCGCGGACCACAGCGACATAATCGTATCATAGCTGCTGAGGATCAAATACTAGACCTTATCGACGTCAACCCATATCGTAGCACACGGAATATTGGAAGTGAGCTGCAAATTTCTCACACTGTTGTTCATAGAACATTACGGGAACAATTGCTCTATCCATATCACATGCAGCGGGTTCAAGGGCTTTCAATTGATAATTTTCAATCAAGACTCAATTTCTGTCGTTGGTTCCTCACAAAACATCGACAATTTCCTAATTTTGTGAACAATATTTTAACAACAGATGAAGTAAGTTTTAATAGGAATGGTATAATAAATTTTCATAATACGTATTCGTGGTCTGAGTTAAATCCGCACGAAATACGCCAGTCAGTAATTCAACACCAATTCTCAGTTAACGTGTGGGCTGGAATAGTTGGTGAATACTTGGTTGGGCCATTTATACTGCCTGCATGTTTGACAGGTGAGAATTACCTTTATTTTTTGAACAACACGCTACCAGATTTGTTAGATGAAGTGAACCTACAGACACGTTCCAATATGTGGTACTTACATGACGGAGCACCTGCCCATGCAAGTCATCTAGTTGTCGACTTCCTAAAAAGAACATTTCCCCGTCGTTGGATTGGTCGAAACGGACATATACGTTGGCCAGCAAGATCTCCTGATCTCAATCCTTTAGATTTCTACTTATGGGGACACATGAAAAGTAAAGTTTACACGACTACAATTATTGACGAGAATGACGTTAGACAACGCATTTTTGACGCTGCTGACGAAATCCGAAATATTCCAGGAATTTTTTCTCGCATACGTGAAAATTGGATTAAACGGTGTCGTGCTTGTGTCGATAGTAATGATGGGCATTTTGAACATTTGCTGTGAATAATCCGTTGTTTCAACTCAGTTCTATCATTATAATAAATTCGGTAAGTAGGATTACATCTTTACTTGTCTAATATAAATAATATTAATTAAATCAATAATAATGACTCTTCGAATAATTTAACTGGTAAAAAACTACATATACAGATCTCTTGAGTTGCATATCGTATTTACCCAACTTTGTATAATTGCATAAAAGAAACCGCCAAATACAAATTCTAATTGCAATAACTTGTATTAAAAACGTAAATATTTTCAACAAAATATTTCATACATTTTTAGTTAATTCTAAGGTCAATATCATCAGTCAATACAAAAACACAGGTGTTTACTTTTTTTGTCGGCGTAGTCATCCTTTATTATTCGCGCTAAGAGTGAATCTGCTTCGAACGCGAGCGACGTTGCCGGATTGACAATAATTTACTTAATATACTTAATATGTTTTAGGGATTTTCTTGGTTATTAAGGCCTACTGACCATAGTGATATAAGAGTTTTTTGTTTAATTTGGTGTATACTACCTCCTCCTAAAATATATGCACTCAAACTATTTACACCCTGTATATATATATATATATATATATATATATATATATATATATATATATATATATCCGTCATAAACCACACTTGGAATATTTACACCGTAGCTACAATATAATAATCATTTCTCATAAATATCGTATTACATCTCATATTTCACGATATAGCAATTCCCACGGACAACGCATCGCTTCCTCGCACGTGTAATCTGCTGATGCGTAGCTTGCAAAACCAAGATTATAAATTCACATGCGACGACAGCGAGCGTCATTAAGTGTTTTAAATTTATTAAGTAATATTTTATTTCAACATTGTTATTTTCAAGTATTAATGTTTGTATTTCAAATAAAATAATAATAATAATAATAATAATAATAACAAAGATGTTAAACTCTACTGGAACAGAAATATTATTACAGATAAAACAACCCCATATAACAAACCAGATATCACTTTCATGCACAAGGCCACCAAGACAACATATCTAATAGAAATATCCATCCCAAATACATCTAATCTACAAAAGAAAACAGGTGAGAAAATCGAAAAATACATACAACTGGCCGAAGAAATAAAACAAATGTGGCATCAAGATAGAGTCAATATAATTCCCATAATCTTGTCAACCACAGGAGTAATACCTAGAATCCTGCACCAATCATTGAAAGTCCTCGAACTTCCGGCTAACATTTACCTAAATTTGCAAAAATCAGTTATCCTCGACACGTGTTCACTCACAAGAAAATTCCTCAACTGCACAGATCTCTCAGAATAAAGTCTATGCTTGATATTTATCCGCTTAGAACTTTAATAACACCCATTATTAATGGAGAAAATGCAAAAAATAATAATAATAATAATTGCGTGTTCAGTGCTCAGTTACTCTTTTGGTATAGTTAATTGGTGCAAGACTGACATTGAACAATTACAACGAAAAGTTCGAGTACTACTAACAAAAGCTCAAAATCACCATCCAAAGAGCTCTGTCGAACGTACAACTTTGCCACGGTATGAAGGAGGAAGAGGATTGACAGATCTAAGTAAACTATTAGATCAACAAATTTCTATTTTGCGTAGTCATTTCCAGAAACTCGCAGAATTTTCTGATCTACATAGAGTCATGTGCCAGGTTGATGACTCAACACCACTGCGACTGACACAACAACATGTTCAATTACACCACCAGACCACAGATCAGAAACTGCTGAAATGGAAAGAGAAGCCCCTTCATGGAAGACATATAAATGACGTCAACCAAGATTATGTCGACAGTGCAGCGTCGAACTACTGGTTGATCTCTGGTCATATGTTCCCTGAAACGGAAGGCTTTATATTGGCAATCCAAGATCAAGTAATTCCAACTAAGAACTACCTAAAGTACATCGTTAAAGACCCTTCCATTAACAACGATAGATGCAGGTACGGTTGCCAAACATCTGAATCTATCCAGCATGTCACAGGAGGTTGTCAAGCGTTTGCTGTAACTGAATACAAAGAACGACACGATGTTGTGGCAAAAATACTTCACCAGGAACTAGCACTGAAACATGAATTATCACAGTCGGTAAGATTACCAAACTATAAATATAATCCAGAATCTGTTTTAGAAAATAACAACTACAAGCTGTACTGGGACCGCACGATACTGACCGATCGGTCTGTTGCTCACAATAGACCAGATATAGTTTTGGTAGATAAAGTCTCTCGAAAAACAACTTTAATTGACATAGCAATTCCCAACAACAATAATATAAATATTAAGCAGGCTGAGAAAATAACCAAATATAGAGATTTGGAATTTCAAATAAAGACTTAGTGGAACATGAACAACACACGAACTGTACCAATTGTAATGTCAACAACAGGACTAGTCCCAAAACAACTATTAAACAACTTAAAATACCTCGGTCTGGACGAACATCTTTACAAACAAATGCAAAAAGCCGTCTTGTTAGGGACAGCCCGGACGGTCAGGAAATTCATGGGAAACTGCCGCCACGTCTCCAACCACGGGCCTGAAAACCTGGCAAGGGCTCCCACAGAGCTATACCCTTTTGATATCTAGGATATCTGGGGTTTAGTGAATTTTCCCCTAAAGGCACTCATTGTGTGCCTTAGAGGGAGTGTGATGCCATACATTGTATGGTCAAGTCGGGGATAATAATAATAATAATAATAATACCACCCACACAAGATGCCTAGTTTCCTTACGCATGGTGCTACATACCTCTTACCAAAGGACGACCTATGTGCACAGGACCCAGCAAAGTACCGACCACTCACTTGCCTTCCAACCTTATACAAATTCATAACATCATGCATTAATCTTCGCATTTTCAAACATTGTGAACTGAACAACATAATTACTCAACAACAAAAGGGATGCGCGAAAAATTCGATGGGTTGCAAAGAACAACTGATAATTGATTCCGTTGTCTGCAATCAAGCCCACGCCAAACGACGTAATCTCTACATGGCATATGTGGACTACAAAAAGGCCTTTGATTCAGTTCCACATGATTGGCTCATTAAGGTGCTGAAACTCTATAAAGTGAATAATTGTATTATTAACTTTTTAGAACATGCCATGGCCACCTGGCAAACCAAAATCTCACTGAATGAAGCCAACTGTACGATACAAACTGACCCTATTCCAATCAGAAGGGGTATATTCCAGGGAGACTCTCTTAGCCCGCTGTGGTTCTGCCTTGCCATGAACCCTCTCTCAAACAAACTGAACTCAACTAATTTTGGGTTCAGTCTCAAACACAACAACGTACAAGCATTAAAGATAAACCATTTGTTATACATGGACGACTTAAAGTTGATGGCAGCTACAAAACAACAGCTGCATGATATGCTTAAAATAGTAGAAGGGTTCTCTAGTGACATCCATCTGAAATTTGGCCTAGACAAATGCCGAATTATTAATATAGTTAATGGCAAAATACAGCAGGGGCACTTCGAAATGGGAGATGGCACCTCAATTGAATCTATGGGGGAAGGTCATACTTATAAATACCTTGGAATAAAGCAGGCTCAACGTATTGATCACATGACTATGAAAAAGGACTTAACAGCAGAGTTTTATAGAAGGGTAAGACGACTGTTGAAAACCAAACTAAACAGTAAAAATCTATTTCAGGCTATTAACACCTATGCGTGTTCAGTGCTCAGTTACTCTTTCGGTATAGTTAATTGGTGCAAGACTGACATTGAACAATTACAACGAAAAGTTCGAGTTTTACTAACAGAAGCTCAAAATCACCATCCAAAGAGCTCTGTCGAACGTACAACTTTGCCACGGTATGAAGGAGGAAGAGGATTGACAGATCTAAGTAAGCTATTAGATCAACAAATTTCTATTTTGCGTAGTCATTTCCAGAAACTCGCAGAATTTTCTGATCTACATAGAGTCATGTGCCAAGTTGATGACTCAACACCACTGCGACTGACACAACAACATGTCCAATTACACCACCAGACCACAGATCAGAAACTGCTGAAATGGAAAGAGAAGCCCCTTCATGGAAGACATATAAATGACATCAACCAAGATTATGTCGACAGTGCAGCGTCGAACTACTGGTTGATCTCTGGTCATATGTTCCCTGAAACGGAAGGCTTTATATTGGCAATCCAAGATCAAGTAATTCCAACTAAGAACTACCTAAAGTACATCGTTAAAGACCCTTCCATTAACAACGATAGATGCAGGTACGGTTGCCAAACATCTGAATCTATCCAGCATATCACAGGAGGTTGTCAAGCGTTCGCTGCAACTGAATACAAAGAACGACACGATGCTGTGGCAAAAATACTTCACCAGGAACTAGCACTGAAACATAAATTATCACAGTCGGTAAGATTACCATACTATAAATATAAACCAGAATCTGTTTTAGAAAATAACAACTACAAGCTGTACTGGGACCGCACGATACTGACCGATCGCTCTGTTGCTCACAATAGACCAGATATAGTTTTGGTAGATAAAGTCTCTCGGAAAACAACTTTAATTGACATAGCAATTCCCAACAACAATAATATAAATATCAAGCAGGCTGAGAAAATAACCAAATATAGAGATTTGGAATTTCAAATAAAGACTCAGTGGAACATGAACAACACACGAACTGTACCAATTGTTATGTCAAAAACAGGACTAGTCCCAAACATCTATTAAACAATTTAAAATACCTCGGTCTGGACGAACATCTTTACAAACAAATGCAAAAAGCCGTCTTGTTAGGGACAGCCCGGACGGTCAGGAAATTCATGGGAAACTGCCGTCACGACTCCAACCACGGGCCTGAAAACCTGGCAAGGGCTCCCACAGAGCTAAACCCTTTTGATATCTAGGATATCTGGGGTTTATTGAATTTTCCCCTAAAGAGGGAGTGTGATGCCATACATTGTATGGTCAAGTCGGGATAATAATAACAACGTGTGGTGGCCAGGTTAGAATAGCACCACGGTATCCACCGCCTGTCGTATGAGGCGACTAAAGGGGCAGCTGTCCGCTGACCTACTACCTAGCTTTCCTTCCTTCTCCACAACCCGCACGGGATGGTCTGGTTTAAATCATTTCATCTGGGAAGTGACCACCCCACGGGTCCGAGTTACCTGGGTCACCAGGGTCAATTGGTGACAACACCCATGAAAATGGAGCTAAGGAGTAGATTCCTCGGAAAAGAGCCGCTGCCTGGGGATCGCCAGGGCATGTCTGGAGCCGGCGCTGGACATGACAGCATGCGGGACGTCGGTGGCAGGGTGCTGAGGAGGCGGGCCCCTGCCGTTCAAAGAGCTACAGCCCAAGAACCAGAAGAACCACAACAACACTCACCAATACAGTCACAACAACAACGTGACCATCACCAACGGTGTCAAACGAGAACGAGAACTCCACCTGCAGAAAGTGTTGCGCAGGATCAACAGCCAGCGCTCACTCAAGCGGGACTGATAGAACAGCGCATGAAATGGACTGGCGCCATGAATGAATTTATAATGCGCACGTTTTACAGAATTACGAACCTTGGCCAGGACAAGACTGGATATCGCCAAATATTCTATCAAGAGTTCTGTCGTGAGTACCAGAGCTTCAAGTTACTGAACAGAGAGTCGCAGATCAATATCGTGTCATCTTGAGAAATGGCCTTATTTCGCCGGAACAACTGGACACAATAAAGAGCGAAGTGGAGCGCGAACTATTTGGTCGAAATACAATAGATCCAGAGCCTGAAACACCTTTGGCACAAAGAGCGGACGAGACTCAAGAACTACAGCAAGAACAGCCAACCAACCCTGACCTGCTTGAGAAGATCCAAGCAGAAATGGAAGGAGCTCTTAGAGAGTATAGTGGAACAGATCCATTGACTAGACCATCTCTTCCCAAACTAAGATCTTCTAAGAAATTGGGTATCGTCTTGCAGGCTATGAAAAAATTTATCTTGCCAAACTATGTTTTAGGTGCTAATACGTTAGAGTCGCTACACACAATTATCTACTGTGCTGGAACTTCCATCTGCAGAACAATTGGGGTCGCAGTAAGACCAAGGCAAGACCCTCCCCAATTTAGACAAACCCCTCGAATACCACCTTGGCAAAGAAGACGTGAAGGAAAAATTAATTCTCTTCGGAAAGACGTTGGAAGACTGACCGAGTACCAACGAGGAGTCAGGAACAACAGAATAGAAAGGCTTGTCAAGACTATCATGGACAATAACCGAATACACTCCCAGTGGGATGGAGAAAACATCACATCTCAGCAGTGTCTGGACAGTCTACGACAAAAGCTCTAAGTCTACACAAGTCGATTGAGAAGGTACAAAACCAGTAACCAAAGGAAACTAGACAACACACTCTTCCGACAATCAGAAAAAGGGTTTTATAGAAAACTTAACAACAACTATAATAATGAAGCCCCTAGTTACCCCAGTAAAACAGACATCGAGGAATTCTGGAAAACACAGCTTTCCACAACAATCTCCTATAACTCCAGAGACAGCTGAATTAATGAGGAGGAGGCTGCATCTCAGAACTGTGAGGCCATGCAACACCAACCATTTACCACGGAAGATACATCCAACATAATGAAGAACCTCCATAACTGGAAAGCACCAGGACCAGATGGTGTACAAAATTACTGGATAAAGAAACTGTTCGCAACCCACGAAACACTAACAGCCCTTATAAATGACATAATTACCCACCCACACAAGATGCCTAGTTTCCTTACGCATGGTGCTACATACCTATTACCAAAGGACAACCTATGTGCACAGGACCCAGCAAAGTACCGACCAATCACTTGCCTTCCAACATTATACAAATTCATAACATCGTGCATTAATCATCGCATTTTCAAACATTGTGAACTGAACAACATAATTACTCAACAACAAAAGGGATGCGCGAAAAATTCGATGGGTTGCAAAGAACAACTGATAATTGATTCCGTTGTCTGCAGTCAAGCCCACGCCAAACGACGTAATCTCTACATGGCATATGTGGACTACAAAAAGGCCTTTGATTCAGTTCCACATGATTGGCTCATTAAGGTGCTGAAACTCTATAAAGTGAATAACTGTATTATAAACTTTTTAGAACATGCCATGGCCACCTGGCAAACCAAAATCTCACTGAATGAAGCCAACTGTTCAATAAAGACTGACCCTATTCCAATCAGAAGGGGTATATTCCAGGGAGACTCTCTTGGCCCGCTGTGGATCTGCCTTGCCATGAACCCTCTTTCAAACAAACTGAACTCAACTAATTTTGGGTTCAGTCTCAAACACAACAACGTACAAGCATTAAAGATAAACCATTTGTTATACATGGACGACTTAAAGTTGAAGACAGCTACAAAACAACAGCTGCATGATATGCTTAAAATAGTAGAAGGGTTCTCTAGTGACATCCATATGAAATTTGGCCTAGACAAATGCCGAATTATTAATATAGTTAAAGGCAAAAAAAGCAGGGGCACTTCGAAATGGGAGATGGCACCTCAATTGAATCTATGGGGGAAAGTCATACTTATAAATACCTTGGAATAAAGCAGGCTCAACGTATTGATAACATGACTATGAAAAAGGACCTAACAGCAGAGTTTTATAGAAGGGTAAGACGACTGTTGAAAACCAAACTAAACAGTAAAAATCTGTCTCAGGCTATTAACATCTATGCGTGTTCAGTGCTCAGTTACTCTTTCGGTTAATTGGTGCAAGACTGACATTGAACAATTACAACGAAAAGTTCGAGTTTTACTAACAAAAGCTCAAAATCACCATCCAAAGAGCTCTGTCGAACGTACAACTTTGCCACGGTATGAAGGAGGAAGAGGATTGACAGATCTAAGTAAACTATTAGATCAACAAATTTCTATTTTGCGTAGTCATTTCCAGAAACTCGCAGAATTTTCTGATCTACGTAGAGTCATGTGCCAGGTTGATGATTCAACACCACTGCGACTGACACAACAACATGTCCAATTACACCACCAGACCACAGCTCAGAAACTGCTGAAATGGAAAGAGAAGCCCATTCATGGAAGACATATAAATGACATCAACCAAGATTATGTCGACAGTGCAGCGTCGAACTACTGGTTGATCTCTGGTCATTTGTTCCCTGAAACGGAAGGCTTTATATTGGCAATCCAAGATCAAGTAATTCCAACTAAGAACTACCTAATGTACATCATTAAAGACCCTTCCATTAACAACGATAGATGCAGGTACGGTTGCCAAACATCAGAATCTATCCAGCATATCACAGGAGGTTGTCAAGCGTTCGCTGCAACTGAATACAAAGAACGACACGATGCTGTGGCAAAAATACTTCACCAGAAACTAGCACTGAAACATGAATTATCACAGTCGGTAAGATTACCATACTATAAATATAAACCAGAATCTGTTTTAGAAAATAACAACTACAAGCTGTACTGGGACCGCACGATACTGACTGATCGATCTGTTGCTCACAATAGACCAGATATAGTTTTGGTAGATAAAGTCTCTCGGAAAACAACTTTAATTGACATAGCAATTCCCAACAACAATAATATAAATATTAAGCAGGCTGAGAAAATAACCAAATATAGAGATTTGGAATTTCATATAAAGACTCAGTGGAACATGAACAACACACGAACTGTACCAATTGTTATGTCCACAACAGGACTAGTCCCAAAACATCTATTAAACAATTTAAAATACCTCGGTCTGGACGAACATCTTTACAAACAAATGCAAAAAGCCGTCTTGTTAGGGACAGCCCGGACGGTCAGGAAATTCATGGGAAGCTGCCGTCACGACTCCAACCACGGGCCTGAAAACCTGGCAAGGGCTCCCACAGAGCTAAACCCTTTTGATATCTAGAATATCTGGGGTTTAGTGAATTTTCCTCTCCCCTCGCCTTAGAGGGAGTGTGATGCCATACATTGTATGGTCAAGTCGGGGATAATAATAATAATAATATAAAAATTGGCGCAGTCAGTTCCAACACGGCAAGAACACGAAGAATTCTCACTCGTCGTGGTGGTTTCTAAACCTTTGTGGAACAACGACCTTCGAGCTGGAGACACAACTGCGAGTAAATCAGCACCAGGAACAATCCAGGCTAACCAGTGCAGTCCTCACAGAACAGTCCATGCCGAGATTTGTACTGCAAGAATCACGTTTAATTTACACTTAATCACTATTTTTATTTTATTTTGGATCGAACATTTCTATTATCAAAGATAATTTATTTTAGCAAATTTATTTATTTATCTACTGATTTATTGATTTTTGATTTCCTTTTTAACTAATTTACCATTCCCCTACACTACATATCGATAAAATAATTCGCAATATATTAACAAGGTTTTAAATATTTTTCACAACAAATTATTATTATCCCTTTTTGGTAACATTTTATATACTTTAATCTGATAGTAGAATTCTCATTCTGCTATTGCTATTATTTTTGTGTTGTTCAATTTTCTAATATTGTACAAAAACCGTATTCTAAATACAAAATGGCAACGACTAGACAAGGTGCCACAACCCCAACGGTAGAACCTTACAAAATTTCAGAGATATTTGCGATTATTCCTGAATACGATGGGAATCCCATTTTCCTTAACACTTTTATTAGCTCTTGCACAACAGCACACAACATGGCTGTTGCTAATAAAATAGCCTTATTAATCCATCACATAAAAAACAAGTTGAGAGGCCGTGCCGCCAAACTTGTAAATTCCTGGAAACCATCAAAACGCTTCTTGAAACACACTTTGGTGATTCACGCGATTTATCTGCATTAATTCAAGATCTTCAGAGAATGCGGCAACTTCCCAATGAGTCCCCATTAACTTTCGCGGCCCGCCTTCAAACACACGAAGCCAAAATGAACGCGGCCGTCAATAAACAAAACATAACTACAAAAGAAAAAGACGCACAAATTTCTCTCATTGACTCTATGGCTCTGAACAGCCTTTTAACAGGTCTTGAACCAAAAATAGGGCAAATTATACGTGCCAGCAACCCTAACGGCATTATAACTGCCGTTTCTAGAATAAAACGGGAGATACAACTGTGTCACTTAGAAAATTAAAAGTTTCTAGTGACATGTAACCAACATCAACAAAAACGACCAAACACTACAACTTTTATAAAGCAATGCTCGTTTTGCAAACGAACAGGCCATTCGTTTGCGAATGCTTAACTAGACAAAGGCAACAACAGCCAAACTCGAATTTTAACAATAATAACTTCCAACAATTTCGACCTAAACGATTTTCTCAGCCCGCAAACCAAATGAGACCCAACTTTGACCAGAATAGACAACAATTTCAACAAAATCGACCCTCAACTAGCGGACAAAATCAAAACAGCTGTCGACCCAATCCAAACTTTTTCAGAAATCAGCAACAAAGAGCCCATCACTTTAACTAGTCAGATTTTTATAACACTCCCAATTACACAAATGATCAGTCCAATAATTTCTATTACTATGATTACCCTCAACAAAATGAATACTCACATTTGAATACTCAAACACAAAGTAACGATTTGTATTACTCTCAGGTTCACAATAATGAAAATTACTACAATTATGAAAATGTTTACCCAGAATTCTGATCTGATATACCCGATAATTCTCAGCGAAATTTTCAAACGGCTCTCACCGTAGACAAACCACCGGACACTCAAATCCTCAATCTTCAGTCCCAATTCGAGACAATGAATTTCAACGACAGCTTCAATCCAAACCTCAACTTCCCGGAAAACGCTTTCCTATAAGCCCCGCACTTTCTGTTCACTCAAAGAAACTCTTTTACATCAATGACGCTTCTAACACTTACAAATTGTTAATCAACACAGGAGCAGGCTTATCAATCTTCAAGCCCAAAACTTGTGAAAAATTTCCTCCAAACCGATCTCCTGAAAACGTTGTGATACAAGGTATAACTAACCAAAAAATTCTCATAAACGAATCCACTTTAATCCCGTTCAATGTAACAGGTTCACACAAAGTCTACATATGCGATCTAGACATCGAATTCGATGGCCTATTAGGATCCGATTTCCTGGAACATTATAATTGTGTAATAGACTTTAGTAAGAAAGTTCTCGTCACAAATTTCAAAGCCATCCCGCTCATGAAAGTTACTGAGGAGACATTATCAATCGACAGACTACTGCAGATAAACAACCAAACGAATTCAAATATCATCAGTATCGAACCGCGGACAGAACGCATTTTTAAACTTAAATGCGATTTACAAAATACGGAGGCCATTCTAACTTCCACCGTAATAGAAAACGTAAGATTACCAAACGCTTAAGTCCGGGTTAATGGCAAGGGTGAATTTTTCACTACTTTTTTAAATGCAAATGCAAATGCTTTCTATTAACCACTGCGAACAAATCTCTTTCGGAAACAGCTCTAACAAAGACAGACTAACAGAAATTCACAAACAACTTCGACTCGAACATCTTAACGAAGAAGAGGTAGAATTAATCCAACAACTTTGCATCGATTTCTCAGACATTTTCTATTTAGAAGGAGACAATCTTAGCTTCACTAACGAAATAAAACACTCTATTGATAGAAATAACTCGAAACCCATATTCACCAAATCTTATCGCTACCCCCAAATCCATAAGGAAGAAGTTCGAACCCAAGTCTCAAAAATGTTAGAACAAGGTATCATTCGCCCTTCAAATTCCACTTGGTCTTCCCCTGTGTGGGTTATCCCAACAAAACAAGACGCATCCGGCAAACAAAAGTGGCGTGTAGTCGTAGACTACCGTAAACTTAATGAACTCACAGTAGACGATACATATCCCTTACCTAACATATAGGACTTACTGGACCAACTTGGCAAATGCCAATACTTTACTACACTAGATCTTGCTTCTGGCTTTCACCAGATCGAAATTGAATCGAAGGACATTCAAAATACCGCTTTCACTGTAGGGAACGGTCATTTTGAATTCGTTCGCATGCCTTTCTGTTTGAAGAATGCTCCCTCAACCTTTCAAAAGTTGATGGAGCATCGGAATCCAGAACGAGAGATGCTTGGTTTATATGGACGATATAATCATCTACTCACCAACTATACACGAACATTTGGCCCGACTGACTGAAGTATTCAAACGACTTAGGAAGGCAAATCTTAAGATTCAGCCTGATAAATGCGAATTTCTCCGCAAGTACGTCGCATATTTAGGACACCTCATTACAAAGGCTGGAGTAAAACCGAACCCGTCCAAAGTCGAATGTATTCTTAACTTCCCCAAACCGCAGAACCAGAAAGACATTAAATCTTTTCTTGGTCTAGCCAAAATATCCACACCTCTTACAAAACTGCTTCAAAAAGACGTTTCATGTCATTTTAATTCAGACTGTGTTGACTCCTTTAACAAATTAAAACAACCTCTCATGTCCACTCCGATCTTGATCTATCCCGACTTCAACGAACCTTTTCTTTTAACTACAGACGCTAGTGCTTTCGCAATCGGCGCTGTACTTTCGCAGCGACCAATAGGCAAAGACCTGCCCATTGGATATGCCTCTAGAACTCTCTGCAAAGCAGAGACTAGATGCTCAATCATAGCGCGAACTTCTGGCCATCGTCTGAGCTGTCAAACACTTTCGTCCAATAATTTTTGGCCGCAAGTTTAAACTCCTGACCGATCACCGCCCGTTAACGTGGCTCTTTTCTATTAAAGATCCGGGTAGTCGACTTGCAAGATGGCGCCTCAAACTTGAGGAATATGATTACGAAATCATATACAAGCCAGGAAAAGACAACAAAAATGCCGAGGCCCTTTCGAGTATTAAAATAACTCACTTCAATGAATGCATCCATTTCCAGTCAACCAAAAATCTTCAATACTTTCCAATAATCCCCCTTAACCAAAACGATGACACCGACTCAGACGAACCTGAAATGAATAACGACGATGACCTAATATTTACCGAATTTCGAACGTTCGTAGAACGTTACAAAACAGTTTCACTCTTTGACTACAGTAAGATACAATACTCTAACTGCCAACTTCTTGACAAAGAAAATAAAAATATTCTATTTTTCTTTAAAACCGAAAATCTTAAAGAATTTCACCACCAAATCTTGGAAGATATCTTTGAAGAAAATGCCGACTTCGAACGACATAAAATTAACATATTCTCCAGCAAAAGTGTTAGAAAAAGGCGGTATTATATTATACCCTTACCATCTAACCCTGAAACCTTAAACGAGATTCTATTTGCTTCAATATTTAAAAGCAAAAATGTTCTAACCGAATCAGAACTGGATTGCGTCAAGAATAACTTGGAATTACCAATTTTAGAAATGCTTTCTTTTATCTTTGCAGAATTAAACGTAAAATGGAAAGTTTGCAAAAACATAACGCAAACTATCGAAAAAGATCAAGTGCCAATAATTCTTGAACAGTTTCATAACGGAAAAACCAACATACATAGTGGTATTAATGAAACAATTAGGCGAATTAGGGAGGCAGGGTCTTTCAAAAGATGTTGACAATTATATTAAGAACTGCCGAATATGTCAAGCAGCTAAAACATTTCGCAAAAACCTTGATAGCGCTCTGGTAATTACTAAAACTCCAAGAACTCCATTCGAAAGACTTAACATTGACATCCTCGAAGTCCCGAATAAAAACTATGCCTTGACCATACGAGACGAGTTAACCAAATTTTCCCAAGCATACCTAAAGATCTTTGTAAACTCTTCGACATTAAATCTTCATATTCAAGTGTTGGATACGCGCATTCCAATGGATCATTAGAACGATTTCACTCTACTCTTCTAGATATGTTACGAATTCATAAAGCAGAACATCCCGATGAACACTCCTTTTTTTGCCCTATGCGGTAATCGCATATAACAACTCTGCCAATAAGTCACATGGGTTCACACCCTATGAACTTATCTTCGGCCATGCTTCCAGCAGACCCCCAGAAACTTTATACAACGAAAAAGACCTGATAACAAAATACATTAGAGACCTCAATAATAGAATTTCCCATTACTATAAGATCGCCCGTGAAAGGACAGAACAACAGAAACAAAAAGCCAAAGTCCGATTTGACAAACACGTTTCGGGAAACCCTCCTAATTACCAAGTAGGTGATAAAGTGTACATAAGACAATCTCAATTTAAAGACAAACTACAGAACAAGTTTAACGGACCTTTCGAAATACTAGAAATCCATAAAAATTCAGCAATTCTATTAAACCCCCGAACTAACCAAAATACGAAAGTAAACTTTGATCGCATGAAACCACTCATAGAAGACTAATTTGTTTACAGGGTCATCCTGCTGTTCGGATCAGCAGCATCCCAGTTCGAAATAAAAACCATAAATAACACAATAGGAATTTACTATCACGAGGAAGCACGAATTGACGTTTCAAATTGCAAATGGACACTATTAGTTCATAAAAACCTTTCAACTCTTGAACACGTCTTCACTACTAATAACAGACTCCTTGACACATTAAAAAGATCTATTTCTTATAACCTCAACTCAATGAACCTATTCTGTGCCGACGTAGAACCTCACTTAAATCTACTTAACCAAATTTCGAAATCCATAAATTACAAATTTAGCGAAATTCATATGGATACCAGGAGATATAAACGCAGATTAATAGATGGTGCCGGTACAATCTTCAAGGCAATAACTGGCAACCTAGATGCTTATATATATATATATATATATATATATATATATATATATATATATATATATGTATATATATATTAGTAAAACAATTAACTTTTTAAAAAACTTTTTATTTGAATTTATAATCTTGGTTTCGCAAGCTAAGCATCAGCAGATTACACGTGCGAGGAAGCGAAGCGTTGTCCGTGGGAATTGCTATATCGTGAAATATGAGATGTAATACGATATTTATGAGAAATGATTATTATATTGTTGCTATGATGTAAATATTCTAAGTGTGGTTTATGACGGATATAACAACTCCCCTTACCAACGAAAAGTTGCTGTGTTACAGAGACTTTTTTTTCGCATAAAATAAGTACAAAAGCTAATCAGGAATAAAAATCTTAAGCTAATACAAATTTTCAAAGGAATATGAAACATAAGGTAATTAAAATAATAAAATCAATAATCTAAAGATAATAATAAATTTTCATACACATTATTACATAAAATAATGAAAATGGTAAAAGAGAAAACGTAATAATCAAAATTTACAAAATTATTTATTTACTTGAAGTTCGATATCTTCGGCAGTTTTCTCTTCTAGGATAGGTCTTAACTTTGATAAAAGTCTAGACAGTCTACTATGTGATGTAGGGTTTTCGTCCTTTTGGGCTGTGTGACCACTGGTCCAAAACGTTTTAAGCACGAAGGAGCAATAATAATAACTATGGAAATTATGGTGGCATATGTAAACCACGAAATATTTTTGTTGACGAATGGTTGGTTAATTAGTTCGTCCAACTCTTTCGAATACTCGTTCAACTTATGATTGGCGATGTTTAATTCATCCACATTTAAGTCGTTGAGCTTTAATGGTTTCAGCTCTGGGACTTGGATTTTCTGTGAAATCGTGTCACAACAATTGAAGGGGATGACAACTAGCTGGTAATTGTCTATTATGTTGATGGGTTTGAATGCTTCTGCTTGGACTTTAGTTATTCCAACAAAAGCACTGCATTCGCTCTGTTATTTTAACAAGGAATTGTTCTTAATTGTTAAAGTCTTTGCACTAATATTTGGACAACTGATAGTGATGCGGAGGGGTTCCGCAACCATGTCTAACCATACGTTGGTTTCTAACTTTTGAACATGGTAGCCTTGGGCGAGTATCACTGCACTTTTACAATTATCTGGTACGGTTTTAAAGTTTTTGAGGAGTTGGGCTTCACACAAAGCACTCAAGTCTATTGGGTATGCATAAAGTTCTGAACACAATTTCTTCCGGATCGTTAATGGTTTGCACTCACTTAAGTCTTTAATGGAGATATTCAGCAAAGAATCACCGTTTTTTGGCAATATAATTTTGGGTAAATGACAGTACATGATGCAAGCCAGTTCTATCATCGTAGACGGGAATAGGATATAGAAGGAAAGCAGTGAATGATTGTTTTTTGATTAAAGGTGTTCTTAATATAAAAACAAGGTCTGAGTCTGTTTGAAAAGCCTCCATTTCAGTGATTTCTAAATATCGCGCAATACTCCAATATTTAACAGGTAGAGGCTAATTATTCTTTACGAGATTTTGCGATATTTTCTGTAGGGCGGTTATAAACTGTTCGGGGGTTAAAATAGAAGTGTGAATAATTTTTAAACGGGCGAATGAAATTTAGTTTAACACGTCGTTTAAGCTATCTTCTAAGAGTAAGTAGTTTTCCATAAGTCTTTCAGACATTTCTAAAAATGAAAGTTTAGCTTCCACGTATGTCATTTTATCGCTTAGTTTAGGTATAGTATTTTCAATTTTCCGGATATTTTCATTGAACGCTTTTTACTCAAGTTGGATTTGTTGTATAGTATTGTTAAAGTTTTTTATCAATGAAGTTGTTACGCTAATTTTATTTTTCAAACGGTTTTCTACTTGAAGTTGTCCCTGATTTAATCTGTTGATACTATTTGTGAAATATTCCCCATCAGCGGCATCTAGGTTGCCAGTTATTGCCTTGAAGATTGTACCGGCACCATCTATTAATCCGCGTTTATATCTCCTGGTATCCATATGAATTTCGCTAAATTTGTTATTTATGGATTTCGAAATTTGGTTAAGTAGATTTAAGTGAGTTTGGACGTCGGCACAGAATAGGTTCATTGAGTTGAGGTTATAAGAAATAGATCTTGTTAATGTGTCAAGGAGTCTGTTATTAGTAGTGAAGACGTGTTCAAGAGTTGAAAGGTTTTTATGAACTAATAGTGTCCATTTGCAATTTGAAACGTCAATTCGTGCTTCCTCGTGATAGTAAATTCCTAATGTGTTATTTATGGTTTTTATTTCGAACTGGGATGCTGCTGATCCGAACAGCAGGATGACCCTGTAACCAAATTAGTCTTCTATGAGTGGTTTCATACGATCAAAGTTTACTTTCGTATTTTGGTTAGTTCGGGGGTTTAATAGAATTGCTGAATTTTTATGGATTTCTAGTATTTCGAAAGGTCCGTTAAACTTGTTCTGTAGTTTGTTTTTAAATTGAGATTGTCTTATGTACACTTTATCACCTACTTGGTAATTAGGAGGGTTTCCCGAAACGTGTTTGTCAAATCGGACTTTGGCTTTTTGTTTCTGTTGTTCTGTCCTTTCACGGGCGATCTTATAGTAATGGGAAATTCTATTATTGAGGTCTCTAATGTATTTTGTTATCAGGTCTTTTTCGTTGTATAAAGTTTCTGGGGGTCTGCTGGAAGCATGGCCGAAGATAAGTTCATAGGGTGTGAACCGATGTGTCTTATTGGCAGAGTTGTTATATGCGATTACCGCATAAGGCAAAAAAAGGAGTGTTCATCGGGATGTTCTGCTTTATGAATTCGTAACATATCTAGAAGAGTAGAGTGAAATCGTTCTAATGATCCATTGGAATGCGCGTGTCCAACACTTGAATATGAAGATTTAATGTCGAAGAGTTTACAAAGATCTTTAAGTAGGGCGTTATCGAATTCTCGACCATAGTCACAGTGTATTCTAATAGGTGTTCCGAATTGTTGGAAAAATAAGAGAAGAGTATTGACTATTGACTACTGTTTTAGCAGATTTGTCGGTGATTGGGCATGCTTGGGAAAATTTGGTTAACTCGTCTCGTATGGTCAAGGCATAGTTTTTATTCGGGACTTCGAGGATGTCAATGTTAAGTCTTTCGAATGGAGTTCTTGGAGTTTTAGTAATTACCAGAGCGCTATCAAGGTTTTTGCGAAATGTTTTAGCTGCTTGACATATTCGGCAGTTCTTAATATAATTGTCAACATCTTTTGTAAGACCCTGCCTCCCTAATTCGCCTAATTGTTTCATTAATACCACTATGTATGTTGGTTTTTCCGTTATGAAACTGTTCAAGAATTATTGGCACTTGATCTTTTTCGATAGTTTGCGTTATGTTTTTGCAAACTTTCCATTTTACGTTTAATGCTGCAAATATAAAAGAAAGCATTTCTAAAATTGGTAATTCCAAGTTATTCTTGACGCAATCCAGTTCTGATTCGGTTAGAACATTTTTGCTTTTAAATATTGAAGCAAATAGAATCTCGTTTAAGGTTTCAGGGTTAGATGGTAAGGGTATAATATAATACCGCTTTTTTCTAACACTTTTGCTGGAGAATACGTTAATTTTATGTCGTTCGAAGTCGGCATTTTCTTCAAAGATATCTTCCAAGATTTGGTGGTGAAATTCTTTAAGATTTTCGGTTTTAAAGAAAAATAGAATATTTTTATTTTCTTTGTCTAGAAGTTGGTAATAAGAGTATTGTATCTTACTGTAGTCAAAGAGTGAAACTGTTTTGTAACGTTCTACGAACGTTCGAAATTCGGTAAATATTAGGTCATCGTCGTTATTCATTTCAGGTTCGTCTGAGTCGGTGTCATCGTTTTGGTTAAGGGGGATTATTGGAAAGTATTGAAGATTGTTGGTTGACTGGAAATGGATGCATTCATTGAAGTGAGTTATTTTAATACGCGAAAGGGCCTCGGCATTTTTGTTGTCTTTTCCTGGCTTGTATATGATTTCGTAATCATATTCCTCAAGTTTGAGGCGCCATCTTGCAAGTCGACTACCCGGATCTTTAATAGAAAAGAGCCACGTTAACGGGCGGTGATCGGTCAGGAGTTTAAACTTGCGGCCAAAAATTATTGGACGAAAGTGTTTGACAGCTCAGATGATGGCCAGAAGTTCGCGCTATGGTTGAGTATCTAGTCTCTGCTTTGCAGAGAGTTCTAGAGGCATATCCAATGGGCAGGTCTTTGCCTATTGGTCCCTGCGAAAGTACAGCGCCGATTGCGAAAGCACTAGCCTCTGTAGTTAAAAGAAAAGGTTCGTTGAAGTCGGGATAGATCAAGATCGGAGTGGACGTGAGAGGTTGTTTTAATTTGTTAAAGGAGTCAACACAGTCTGAATTAAAATGACATGAAACGTCTTTTTGAAGCAGTTTTGTAAGAGGTTTGGATATTTTGGCAAAGTTTGGTATAAATCAATGGCAGGAGCCAGCTAAACCAAGAAAAGATTTAATGTCTTTCTGGTTCTGCGGTTGGGGGAAGTTAAGTATACATTCGACTTTGGACGGGTTCGGTTTTACTCCAGCCTTTGTAATGAGGTGTCCTAAATATGCGACGTACTTGCGGAGAAATTCGCATTTATCAGGCTGAATCTTAAGATTTGCCTTCCTAAGTCGTTTGAATACTTCAGTCAGTCGGGCCAAATGTTTGTGTATAGTTGGTGAGTAGATGATTATATCGTCCATATAAACCAAGCATCTCTCGTTCTGGATTCCGATGCTCCATCAACCTTTGAAAGGTTGAGGGAGCATGAGGAGCATTCTTCAAACCGAAAGGCAGTGAAAGCGGTATTTTGAATTTTTATTCCTGATTTGCTTTTGTACTTATTTTATGCGAAAAAAAAGTTTCTGTAACACAGCAACTTTTCGTTGGTAAGGGGAGTTGTAATATCCGTCATAAACCACACTTAGAATATATAATAATCATTTCTCATAAATATCGTATTACATCTCATATTTCACGATATAGCAAATCCCACGGACAACGCTTCGCTTCCTCGCACGTGTAATCTGCTGATGCTTAGCTTGCAAAACCAAGATTATGAATTCACATGCGCGACAGCGAGCGTCATTAAGTTATATTTTATTTCAACATTGTTATTTTCAAGTATTAATCTTTGTATTTCAAATAAAAAGTTTTTTAAAAAGTTAATTGTGTTACTAATAATATATATATATATATATATATATATATATATATATATATGTTATATAAGTATTTAAACAGACTTTATATTAAATTTACTTCTAATTGTAAGGTCAAATACTGTCATTATTCCCACATTGTAATATGATACTTGTTAGTCATTTTTATCACGTTCGACTTTTTACATTTATACTTAGTAACCAAATCTGTACACGTCTTATTTTTCAGTTCACATAAAAACTGATGACCATCCATTTTGAGACGACACGCTTAAATTGTCTTTGTTTAAGATGCGTGTCGACTCATCATTTTCTAATGTTATAAATACTAGTGTAGGACCTTCAGTCGTTAGATGATTAGTTGACTTATATTATTATAGTTGAAAGTTGTTATTATTATTTTTGTATTTAATTAAATAAATTGTTTTTAAAAAGTTAATTTTGAAAATCGTAATATAAAAAGTGGCGCAGTCAGTAGGATTCCATTACGCTGCTAGAACCGGCGTTAGAAGAAAAGCTTAACTGGTAGCGGTGGATTCCAATCCTTTGAAGGAAGAAAAGAACCTCGAGACGTCCCAACTACAACACGTAGAACACGGCAACTTCGATGTTTCGATTAATGTAAGTACAAACAATTAAGTAATCATCTCGCAAATATTTGTTTTACCAATTTGAATTTATTTTATCGATATATAATTTTGATTTTATTTTATTTTTACTGTTCGGACGTTCAATATCCCGGAACATTTTAAACCGAATTGTACTATTTTCCATTTGGGTTTATTTTACTTTGTGCATAATTTTGTAATCTTCTACATTCCTAAAACAAAAACGTGGTAAACGTTTTGATAATTCTAGATATTTCCTTTAATTTTGAACATTTTTATTACCGTATATTTTTAATCAACCGAAATAATGGCATCTCCCCAAACTTCAGCAGATCCGGAGACTGAACCCTACCGGCTTTCAGAAATCTTTTCCATTGTCCCTGAGTTTGAGGGCGATCAAATCTCGCTAGGGACATTCACTGATGCGTGCGACTGCGCGTATAATATGTCAACGGGCGACCAACGCTATCTTTTACTTATACACATTAAAAATAAGCTGAAAGGCAGAGCGGCCCAATTAATTAATTCACGCAACCCCGCGTCCTATTTGGAACTTAAACAACTTTTAAACTCTCATTTCGGTGATTCTAGAGATTTGACATCTCTCATACAAGATTTACAACGTCTAAGACAACTTCCCAACGAATCGCCTCTCACATTTTATAACAGATTGCAAGTACTTACTGCAAAAATGTATGCCAATATTCAGAAAACCTCGAATTTGAATGCAGATCAGAAGATAGCCCAAACGAGTCTAATAGACACTATGGCGCTGAACACTCTTCTGACCGGTTTAGAACCGCGTTTAGGGCAAATCATCCGCGCCGGAAACCCGAAAGACCTGTTAGAAGCCCACGTACGAATTAGGCGTGAATTACAACTGTCCTACTTCGAAAACCAAAAAACACCTAAACAAATTCCCCCTAAGCCTAATCAACCCTTTCGAAAGCCTAATCCGCAAATTAATAAGTGCCTATCATGTGGAAGATTCGGACATCACACGTCCGAATGTCGCTCTCGAAACTACCAGACACCAGTCTATAACAGTAGTAGCGGCAATAATAATAATTTTAGACCAAACCCTTTTACTAATAATTTCTCACAAAATCAGAATCAACAACCTAGGCAAAATCAGTCACCCTTCAGACAAAACCAGTTCTCTAACCAGCCAAGAACGTTTCAGCAAAGTACGCAACAACCACGCCAATCGGTCATCCAACGAAATCCCGGTTTTCGCCCAAATCCAAATAAAACACATCACTTAAATTATACGAATTACCCTAACCAAGAGGATGATTATTATACAGTTAATAATCAACCCTACGATGATTACAATAGCACTGATGATCAAAGGGAATATGATTATTATAGTCAGTCATGCAATCCAGAAGCAATTAATATTAATTATCATACTGCTGATAACTATCAAACTGTCGATTTAGATCCCTTAGAGAATCAAAACTATCAGGATTTTCTATCTCTTCCAAATTTAGACCACCCTCCAGACATAACGACCAGCCTCGCAACACAGATCCAAACTATCAATCTCGACGACCTGAACCCGAATATAAACTTTCCGGAACAGACATTTCTGTAACTACTCTCCATACTGTAAACTCCAAAAATCTGTACTATATCAACGATGCGACGGGAAACTATAAATTACTAATAGATACTGGCGCAGGAATTTCTATCTTTAAAGAGCATACCGTCAGAAATTATTCTGAACGATTCCCGGAAAATGTCGTTATTCAGGGAATTACAGACAAAAAGATCCCCATTTCTCAGTCAACCCTTATACCATTCACTCATGGTAACCCCCATAAAGTATTCATATGTAACCTCGACATCGAGTTTGATGGCATTTTAGGGTTAGATTTTTTAGAACATTATGAATGTGTAATCGATCTAAAATCTAAACAACTCAAGACAAATTTCAAAGATATCACTCTTCACAAGGTCTCCTCCTTGCCCCTTTCAGATATCACTCCCTCGACAGTCCCCAACACATCGTCTCTAAAAAATTTCTCAAACTATATTTCTATAGAACCTCGTACAGAAAAAATATGTAAACTACGTTGTCACCTTTCCAACACCGATGCTGTTTTACATACCATCGAGAAAGAGAAAGTCAGACTACCCAATTCCTTGGTATATGTAAACCATAACGGGGAATTTCTAACTTCAGTTATCAATGCCAACGCCATCCCAAAAACAATTAACTTTGAAAACATAACAATAGAACCCCTTGTACAAACACAACCCTGTTTTAACTTTAACGACTCGTACGAAACTCTAGATATCGACAGAAACTTACTCATAAGACAACAACTCCGGACTGAACATTTAAACGACGAAGAAAAAGACATGATTACCAACCTTTGCTTAGATTTCCAGGATATATTTTACTTAGAAGGAGACTCACTATCCTTTACCAACGAAATTAAGCATTCAATCGAGACTAGTAATTCCAGACCCATCTTTACTAAATCTTATAGGTACCCTCAGGTACATAAAGAAGAGGTTAAAGACCAAGTAAGCAAAATGCTCAACCAAGGTATCATTCGTCACTCAACTTCCCCGTGGTCTTCCCCAGTTTGGGTTGTTCCCAAAAAGCTAGACGCCTCAGGCAAACAAAAATGGCGTGTCGTCATTGACTACAGGAAACTTAACGAAGTCACAGTAGACGACAAATATCCATTGCCTAACATCTCCGATCTTTTAGATCAACTAGACAAATGCCAATATTTTTCTACATTAGATCTCGCCTCCGGTTTTCATCAGATAGAGATCGATTCCAAAGATATCCCCAAGACAGCATTTTCAGTCGAAAACGGCCATTACGAGTTTGTTCGTATGCCGTTCGGTTTAAAAAACGCCCCGTCCACATTTCAACGTGTCATGGACAACATCCTCCTTGGAATTCAAAATGAACGTTGTCTAGTATACATGGACGACATCATTGTATACTCCCCAACAATTCACGAACACATTTCACGGTTGACCGAAGTCTTCAAACGTCTTCGCAAATCAAATCTTAAGATTCAACCCGACAAATGTGAATTCTTAAGAAAAGAGGTAGCGTATCTTGGTCATCTAATTACGCAACAAGGTGTAAAACCGATCCCCGAAAAAGTCAGTTGTATCCAAAATTTCCCAGAACCAAAAAATCCAAAAGACATTAAATCTTTCTTAGGATTGGCCGGATACTATAGAAGATTCATCCCCAACTTTGCCAAAATGTCAAAACCACTTACAAAACTTCTCCAAAAAGATGCAAGATTCTTCTTTGATTCTGATTGTAAGTCATCATTTAACGACTTAAAGAAAGCTCTCATTTCAGACCCCATTCTCAACTACCCAAATTTTGAAGAACCGTTTCTCCTCACCACGGATGCCAGCGCTTTCGCGATTGGTGCAGTTCTCTCGCAAGGTCCTGTAGGAAAAGATCTTCCTATCGCTTATGCCTCTCGCACTTTGTGTGCGGCCGAAACTCGATATTCTACCATCGAAAGGGAATTGCTTGCCATAGTGTGGGCAGTAAAACACTTCCGTCCGTATTTATTTGGCCGTAAGTTTACTTTAATTACCGATCACCGCCCGCTTACGTGGCTTTTCTCGATCAAAGATCCAGGCAGTAGACTTGCCAGATGGCGACTAAAACTCGAAGAGTACAATTATAAGATTGAACACAAACCTGGAAAGATAAACAAAAATGCAGACGCTCTATCGCGAATTAAAATCAATCACTTCCACCAAATAGCCAATTTTCAGTCAAAAATCCACGCCTTCAATGACACCGACTCAGAAGACGAAGGTGAACAAGAATCCGAAGAACCCGAAATTAATGACGAACTACTAACTAACGAATTTAACAAATTTGTCGACTTATATAAAACAAGATCTTTAATTGACTACTCCAAAATCGAAACCACAAATTCTCAACTTCTCGACAAAACTCATAAACAAATTATTACGTTCTTTTGGCAAAACAAGTTAACTGATCTCCACGATTGGATCATGGATGATATCTTCGAAGAAGATATTAACTTTGAAAACTATTCTCTCAACACCTTTGCCAGTAAATCAGTCAAAAATCGTAAATACCTTATAATCCCCTTGCCATTTGACCCAGAAACAGTCGTTCAATTTCTGTTTTTCATCATTTATAAATCACAGAATAAATTTGATCCCGAAACAACGTACTATGTCGAAAACAATTTGGAACTTCCAATTCTCGAAACCTTTTCTTATATCTTTGCAGACAAAGATATTAAACTGAAAATATGTCAAAACATTATAAAAACACCTTCAGAAGACGAAATACCGCAAATTTTAGAAAACTATCATCAAGGAAAAAATAATCTTCACCGCGGAATCAACGAAACGGTCAGACGAATAAAGGAAAAATATAATTGGACCGGTTTAACAAAAAATGTAGAAAATTTCATCAAATCTTGCGAAATTTGTCAAAAGGTGAAAACATGTCGAAAAAACTTAAGTTCCCCTTTAGTTATAACAGAAACGCCGAAAACACCTTTCGAGCGAATTAATGTCGACGTTTTTGAATACCCATCGAGAAATTACGCTCTGACAGTTAGGGACGAGCTAACAAAATTCACACAGGCATATCCAATAAAGGATAAAACAGCAAAAACCGTCGTTAACACGCTTATCCTTTATTTCCAACATTACGGCACCCCGCTGCGAATTCATTGCGACTGCGGCCGTGAATTTGATAATGTTCTAATGAAAGACCTCTGTGAGCTTTACAACATAAAACTTACATTCTCAAGCGTGGGTCACCCACAATCCAACGGTTCCCTTGAACGATTCCACTCAACATTATCGGAAATGATCAGAGCAAATATAGCCGAAAACCCAGACGAACATCCGTTTAACGTTTTGCCATACGCAATAATTACTTATAACAACACCAAAAATAAAACTCATGGCTTTACACCCTACGAGCTTATTTTTGGCCACACGTCTAGTAGACCCCCGGAAACGCTTTATAACCAACAGAACCTCATTTCCAAATACGTAAGAGATCTCAACAATCGTATGGAGTACTTTTACAAACTAGCGCGTTCAAAAACTGAACAACAAAAAGAAAAGGCAAAAACTCGATTCGACCAACACGTACCTGAAAACCGACCAAATTATAACATAGGCGATAAAGTATATTTGAAAGAATCGCAAATTTCTAGTAAATCACAAAATAAATTTAATGGTCCTTTTCAAATAACTGAACTCTTTCAAAATTCTGCAATCTTACTAAATCCCGAGACAAATCAATCTACAAAAGCAAATTTTGACAGATTGAAACCGTATTTTGAGTGAAAATTACTTCTTTTCAGACTCCTCGGACTCTTCACAATCGCAACATCTCAATATACGATAACACCTATAAACAACACCGTAGGACTCTTCTTTCATGAAGAAGGAAGCATCAAAATTTCGAATGACAAGTGGACATTGCTTGTCTACAAAGATCTCCACCCATTCGGTGACGCAATTTCCAATAATGACAAAATACTAAATACTTTAGTTGACACTATCCATTCAAACTTAACTACTCTACTTAGTTCATTCAAACCACAAGTACAAACACACGTCAGCCTTCTCCAACAAATATCAGACACAGTAAACTTGAAATATCAAGAAATATTCGCGGACACCAAAATTCACTTAAACAGACAGAAACGCGGACTTATTAATGGATTAGGAACAATTTGGAAATCAATAACTGGCACTCTGGATGCAAACGATGGTCAATATTTTAATGATTGTATCAACAAGATTACTCATGACGAACAACAAATCGAAAACCTACTGAAGAACCAAATCTCTGTTACGACTTCCGTAATCAAAAATTTTAATTCAACGGTCCGTAAACTACAAATAGACGAAGTAACCTTTAATAAGAATATTAATGAAATCAGGCAAGCCATTGCTTTTATTTCAGACGACCTTCAGTTCTTTGAGACACTTGTCAAAACTCTAGATTTATGTGAATCATTAATGGAAAGCTATGTCTTTATTCAAGATGCCCTTAATGATGTATTATCGGCAATATCTTTCGCTCGCATTAAAATGTTACATAGTTCAATAATTACACCGGCAGATTTGGTCGACTCACTTCAAATTATCTCTCACTCTTTGCACAAAAACAATTTGCCCCTATCTATTAATGCCCATAATATTGCACAATATATCGACATCATCGAATTGGAAGCATTTCAATTAGACACGAAAATAATTTTTGTATTAAGAATCCCCTTAGTAAACCCTGAAACTTTTACCCTTTTTCGTTTATATCCAATTCCGATACTTGACGACCGAACAGGGTTTCATCACATTTTACCAACCACAACCAAATATATTGCGAAAAATGATGATTCACTATTGTATACTACATTTCGGAACTTGGACAACTGCAAGTCCTTAAGCCAAGTTCAATGGATATGTTCAGACGTTCTCCCATATCCTATAGATAGCGATTCAACTTGTGAGGCCCAGCTGTTGAAGCAGTCCACCTTCCTTCCAAAGGTTTGTCAGACTTCCATATTCTACGCCAAGGACTACAATGTATATAAGATTAGCTCAAACTTTTGGCTAATTACTGTTTCTGACCTTTTACCTATCACCATAAAGTGCAGTGGAAACAGCGTTGTAACACTAACAATTACAACAAACTCAGTCCTAAATTTGCAGGCCGATTGTAACGCATTCATTGGCAACACTCGAATTCATTCAAGCAAACTGATCGACAATTTCCAAAACATTACCTACAAGAGTCATCCAATTCAAATACCGTACAACTGCTGCAAATCTATACCACCGAAAAACTATGTCCCAGATCTAAAGCCACTCAGACTAAACAAGATCGATGCAGACGACCTCAACATAGCTCAACATAAGTTGAACCAATATTCAGAAGAGCTAGACAAATTAATAAACCAACCGTTTATTAAAAAACACATGCCATGGTTCACAATTTTATCAATTACATTAATCATTTTACTAATCCTTATCTACATTTTCTATAAATGCAAACCAAGAAGACAATCCAGATTGTTGGCCATAACAACAAACGGCGACGATCCACCGTCACCTTCACCAATGCCATGTAGTCAAGTCAGAAACTTCAGATTCCTTCCCAGACGACGTCCAAGTATTCGACTCCAAGAACCCATCGAAGATACAGAACTCACAAAAATGGTTTGAAAAGTTGAAGCACAGCATCAACTTTTTCAGGATAAATGGAGTTGTTATATAAGTATTTAAACAGACTTTATATTAAATTTACTTCTAATTGTAAGGTCAAATACTGTCATTATTCCCACATTGTAATATGATACTTGTTAGTCATTTTTATCACGTTCGACTTTTTACATTTATACTTAGTAACCAAATCTGTACACGTCTTATTTTTCAGTTCACATAAAAACTGATGACCATCCATTTTGAGACGACACGCTTAAATTGTCTTTGTTTAAGATGCGTGTCGACTCATCATTTTCTAATGTTATAAATACTAGTGTAGGACCTTCAGTCGTTAGATGATTAGTTGACTTATATTATTATAGTTGAAAGTTGTTATTATTATTTTTGTATTTAATTAAATAAATTGTTTTTAAAAAGTTAATTTTGAAAATCGTAATATAAAAATATATATATATATATATGTATATATATATATATATTATATATATATATATATATATATATATATATATATATATATATGTATATATATATATATATATTGTTACGAAATTTACCCAAAGCCGACCCTGTGTCATTTCAACACGACAACAAACGCTTCAAGATAAAAAATACGATTCTCGAAAAGACTGGGCAGCGGAAGGAACGATGATGATTTCTACTGGAGAATTTGACGCTGGTGATATAAAACAAGCATGCCACGATCGCCGGGAGTGATACCGCGACGACTAGCTTATGGGATTTTTATTGTGTATCTGAATCAGCTGTGTTAATGTAAATAAAGTTCTAGAAAAGTGAAAGTAAATATTAGTTTTATAATTTTAAATTGAACCCACGAAGTATATTGCAAATTTGGTGATCAGAAGTAAAGGATTAAGTGCAGTGAAAATTGATTTATGGAAACTCGTAGTATGGAAAAGATAGACGAAAAAATTGCACAGATTCTAGAAAAACGTGACAAGAAGGAGAAACAACATCAAGAAGAAATTCAACAAAGGTTAGTGAAATCTTTTGATGATAAACTTAAAGTTGAGTTAGAAAATCTTGTCACTACGATGAAAAGCGAACAACAAAATCTTGTTTCCACGGTGGAAGAAAAACAACAAAATCTTGTTTCCACGATGGAAGAAAAACAACAAAATCTAGTTTCTACAATGAAAAGCGAACAACAAAATTTAATGGAAGGATTATTCTCGAAATTTGTAGAAAAACAAGATCAAACTGAAGAAAAAAGACAAATGCAATTTGAACAACTAATGCAAATAGTCAGACAAGTTAATGAAACAGTTAATGAAAGGATGCAAATAGTTGAGTCTGATATAAAAGAGATAAATGATGACATTAAGACCATAAAAAATACCGTGGACACTCTTGAAACAAAAGTAGATGACCTCGATTCCATCCAAAGCCAGGTAAAAGTTGAAATCAGTTCAATTCAAAACTCAGTTCAAGACCAAATCAGTGCTATCCAAGACAAGGTAGAAACAGAATTTAAAAAAATGCAGCAGGACTTACAGCGAGGAAAATACCAGAACACAGTGAGTACCAAAGGTTCCTTTAGTAAACCACCCACATTTGATGGCAGTTCATCTTGGCCCATGTATAAACGGCAATTTGAGGCCGTGGCTACAGCTAATGGATGGGATAATCAAGAAAAATCCATTTCTCTGGTAATTTCGTTAAGAGGTCCGGCCCTAGAACTCCTCCAAAGCATTCCAGTCGATGAACAAGGCAATTTAGAGAAGATTATCGCTATCCTGGACAAACAATACGACAATCAATCCTTGAGCCAGGTATACCAAGTCCAACTGAGTGGAAAAACGCAAAAATCTGGTGAAAGCCTCCAAGAATTCGAAGCAGAGATTAGACGGTTAGTTCACTTGTCCTACCCAGACCTGCCTGAGGAAACGAAAGACCAATTGGCCACACAAAGTTTCATAAACGGCATCAGAGATGTGGAAGTACAATGAAATTTAAGACTGAGTGGCGTCAAGAAAAGTAGTGAAGCTCTACTTCGGGCTTTGGAAGTAGAGGCCGTCATGAACATGTCCAAGCCGAGGGTCCGAGCAGTTTACTTCAATCAGGAAGAGTCAGAGTCACCATTTCAAGCGCTGCTTGCTGGCCTGAACAAAATATCAGAACGGCCACAAAGAACTGGCACCAGAGGGGCATGTTACCGCTGCGGACAGACAGGGCACTTCCAACGTGACTGCCGAGTAAGGCTACCGGAACGATCACCAACCAGGGGTAGCCAACAAACCGACCTTACCAACCAGGGAAACTCCAACCAGTCAGCATAAGGGGGCGAATGCTGACTCACCCTCCACCAGCCCACAGGACAGTTTCCATTCGGGGATTTTGCAGAGATAGCGGCAGCCTAGTCATCAGAGGCACCATCAACGGGCGAGCAGTTACCATCACCATCGATACCGGCGCCGCTGTGTCCATTGCCAAGTCCAGGGTTTTGAGAGCATCAGAAATTTGGCCAGTTACCAATGACATCCAGCTCAGAACAGTCACCGGCGAGTCCATGTCAATACAGGGTGAGGCAGATGTCGTGCTACAGATAGGGGACAACATGATCCTGCATAGGGTCCTGGTAGCGAATACTGAGGACGATTTTATACTGAGAATGGACCTAATTAGCCAGCATGGATTTATGTTCGACCCGAGATATGATGTTCTTCGGTTCCTGAATGAGGAAATTGTATTGACACGGCCCGCCAACACATCAGTAACGCCCATAAAAATTGTGGCAAAGTCTTCAGCTAGAATTCCCGGTCGAACGGAACAGATTATTCATGGGCAGCTAGACAGCAATCCTGGGAGCTGCGTTGGAATGGTGGAGCCCGTACACTCAGCTCATGACTACTTGGTTGGACGGGCTATAGTTAAAACCGGACGAGATATTCCAATCAGAGTCCTGAATCTGTCCAACAACCACATCCGAATTACCAATGGTCAAGAGATAGCTTGTTTCGAACCAGTAGAGACCATCATCAATTGCGAAGAAGAGTACCAGACGTCGGTGAAGGAGCCAGGGCCCGATAAAGAGTTCCTACAACGGTTTGCTGACCATTTGACACACTTGACACCAGAGAACCAGAAGAAAGCCAAGCAATTTATCACAAAACACTGGCAAATTTTTAACAGTAAAAATGGAACTACCGGTCGCACCAACATCATCCAGCATCGAATAGATACCGGAAAGGCTGAACCCATCAGAATACCACCTAGACGACTACCATTGGGGCAACAACAGGCAGTCGAGGAAAACATCGAGTCCATGTTACAAAATGGAGTTATTAAGCCATCCATCAGTCCATGGTCTGCTCCCGTCGTGCTGGTTAAAAAAAAAGATGGAACCACCCGATTTTGCGTGGATTACAGAAAGCTGAATTATGTCACGGAGAAAGACAGCTATCCACTACGCCGAATCGATGACACTTTGACTACACTAGCAGGCTCCCGTTGGTTTTCCACACTAGACCTAAAAAGTGGATATTGGCAGGTTGGTCTGCACGCAAACGACAGAGAGAAGACAGCGTTCTCCACCAGTAAAGGGCTGTTTCAGTTCACGGTCATGCCCTTTGGGTTATGTAATGCACCCGCTACATTTGAGAGGCTAATGGAGTATGTACTGAGCGGGTTAACATGGAGGACGTGCTTAGTATACCTCGACGACATTCTAGTCATGGGCCAGACATACGACCATCTGAAGAACCTGGGCGAAGTATTCTCCAGAATTAATAACGCCAACCTGAGACTCAATCCGAAGAAGTGTTCCTTGTCTCAACAAGAAGTAGAGTTTTTGGGCCACGTAGTGTCCGAGTCAGGAATCCGCACCAACGAAGACAAGATAGAAGCCATCCGTGATTGGCCAGTTCCAAGAGACAAACATGAACTCCGAAGCTTCTTGGGCCTCTGTTCATACTACCGGCGTTTTGTTGAGGGATTTGCCACCATCGCCGCCCCTCTACATCGGCAGACCACTGATAAAGAGACCTTCCATTGGAATCAGGATTGCGAAACATCATTCAGGCGACTGAAGGCAGCACTATGTTCCAGCCCAATCCTAGCCTTTCCTACACAGTCCGGCAAGTTCATCTTAGACACCGAGGCCAGCAACACAGGTTTGGGGGCCGTCCTATCCCAGGTGCAACATGGTGAAGAGAGGGTGATCGAGTACTACAGCCGTGGATTCTCGAAGCCAGAAAGAAATTATTGCTCCACCAGAAAAGAACTTCTTGCAATAATAAGGGCTGTAGACCATTTCCACAAATACCTGTATGGTCGCCATTTCTTAATCCGAACAGATCATGCCGCACTCAAATGGCTGCTGGACATGAAGACACCGGAAGGACAACTGGCCAGATGGATGGAGAAATTACAGCAATACGACTTCAATGCCGATGCCCTATCCAGAAAACCCTGTAGAGCGGAATGCAAACATTATCTGAAGACGGAACAGCGAGAGGGTATCTCCATCAGGCAGATCCGAGTGCAGGCCAATGAAGACTGGACAACGGGACAGTGCATCCAGGACCAAATGGCTGATCCAGACATCGAACCAATCTTGTCACTCAAAATGAGAGGGGCACCCAGGCCACGATGGGACGAGGTAGCTAGATACTCCGGCGTGCTGAAATCGTTATGCTGAAATCGTTATGGTGGGACTCTCTAAGAGTAGACAAAGGAATGCTCAAGCGAGTTTGGGAAAGCGCTGATGAACGAGAAACCATGTCCCAACTGGTAGTTCCGAAGAAAAAGGTACAAGACATCCTGACCGAAGTACATGATGGGATTACCGGAGGCCACCTGGGCATGAATAAAACCCTAGACAAAGTTCGCCAGCGGTACTACTGGGTGAATTACTTCGAAGACGTCAGAGCTTGGTGCCGCAAATGTGCCACATGTGCCGCCAGTAAGGGCCCGAAGACCCGGACCAAGGGCAGACTGCAGCAGTAAAATGTGGGCGTCCCATTGGAGAGAATTGCCATCGATGTCGCCGGTCCGTTTCCCGAGTCTGAGAGGGGGAACAAATACATTCTGGTCGCAAAGGATTACTTCAGCAAATGGCCTGAGGCATATGCGATACCCAATCAAGAGGCAACCACGGTAGCGACGGTGTTAGTAGAACAACTATTCAGCAGGTTTGGCGTCCCGATGGAATTACATTCAGACCAGGGGCGTAACTTCGAATCGAATGTATTCCAGAAGGTCTGCACGATGTTGGGGATCAGGAAAACGAGAACAACACCATTACACCCACAGTCAGACGGAATGGTGTAAAGATTCAACAGGACCTTGGAACAACACCTATCCAAGGTCGTCAGTAATAACCAGCGTGATTGGGATGAGCATATTCCCCTATTCCTGTTGTCATATCGCTCTGCTGTACATAATAGTACAGGCCTGACCCCAGCCAAGGTCTTATTCGGAAAGGAGCTGCGATTACCATGCGACTTGGCATTTGGCTCCCCCGAAGAACCTCCCCAAGACATCGACGATTATGCCGACCAGCTCCGACATAACATGCTGGCAATACACGAATTTGCCCGAACGCAGATGTTGGCCACCAGTGACCGGATGAAGACGCGATACGACCTCAAGGCCAATTCAGTCGGATTCCAGGAGAGGGACAAAGTCTGGTTGTACAACCCCCAACGGAGCAAGGGTAAATCCCCAAAGCTTACACCCGCCTGGGATGGTCCATACGAAGTGGTCAAGAGTCTTAATGACGTCGTCTACCGGATCCGTCGAAACCCCAAGGCTAAATTGAAGGTGGTTCATTTAGATCGACTCGCTCCCTACCATGGAAGGGATGTTTCTGATCGGGACAACAAACGCTTCAAGATAAAAAATACGATTCTCGAAAACACTCGGCAGCGGAAGGAACGAAGATGATTTCTACTGGAGAATTCGACGCTGGTGATATAAAACAAGCATGCCACGATCGCCAGGAGTGATACCGCGACGACTAGCTTATATGGGATTGTTATTGTGTATCTGAATCAGCTGTGTTAATGTAAATAAAGTTCTAGAAAAGTGAAAGTAAATATTAGTTTTATAATTTTAAATTGAACCCACGAAGTATATTGCAATATATATGTGTGTGTGTCTAGTCGTAGGCTTTCACGGATGGAACAATATTATTTATATATTTATCCTGGAATATTCCCGGATAAATATTTCTTCATATATATATATATATATATATATATATATATATTTACCATCAATCTCGGAAACCACCTAAAACATTTAGTGCCCGCGAAAACTTAAAAACAAATATATATATATATATATATATATATATATATATATATATATTGCTGCTTAAATAAAAAATAAGATGAATATGTATATGAGAAAATTTTGTTTAAATGTCACTATACTCCATGTCATGTTTCATTAATAAAGGTATCTTTACAAAAAGAAGACAACCTATCAAAAAATATTTATTAAAAAGTAGTAATTAATTTATTTAGCACAAATATGTTTTAGTATAAACTATATTTTACATTATGCAACAAATGGTGGATGTGACATTCATTGTTGTCCTTGCATAAATTGATATGTCATCTCATATTAGTAAAGATATGTTCTAACATTTCTGCAAATATATTATTTATTGCACATGCAGTCTGCGGTGGAGCTCCATCTTGTTGGAAATAGTTCATCATCATGTAAACTGTTAATAAATGTTTCCAACACTTGTTCTCTGTATGTTACTATAATCTGTCTCTATGACACTGCTACCCATACCCCTACCTTGATAGGACGAAGGTCAGTTTCAATAAATGTATGGGGATTTTCAGTAGACCAGGTTCAAAAATTTTGAGAATTAATATATCCCGATAAATGAAGTCATGCATCATGAAAATAAAACGTTAGATCCAAATCTTAATTACTAATTGTTTCATTAAACCGTAATCAATAATTTTGTGAATGTTCAAAATCTTAGTCTCGTAGGTGTTGATGTACCACAATTTTGTCAGGATACATAAGTAATTTCTTTTTCAGTGCTGTTTGTGCACTTTCATAAGAAAAACCTACAGTTACAAAAGTTATATATAAAACAATAATTGAAGAAACAATTACTATTCTTACCTGTTTGAGCTGCTAATTTTTCTATATACTTATTCGGACTATTGTCAATTCTGTTCCGTACATCACCGATGATACCTTGTGTTAATAAGGTTTGGTACACTCCTAGTCTCTTCAAATCTCGAGACAATTCTATTTAGGTGTTTTCCAAAAATTTCAACAGAAATTGGTATTGTGCTGTCTTGAAAAAGACAGTATTATGTACCATAAAAAGCCGTATAGAGAATAATGAATAATTACTAAGAAATAAAACAGTAGTTAAAAGCCCGCCAAATAACACAATGCGGTGTTGACACTTGACATCCCGAAAACGTCAGTCGTAAATTCAAGGGTCTACAATAGATGAACTGAAAAATTTCTAGATGTTGGGGCAAGACGGCTGCCAACTCAGGACACTTGATATTGATCACAAAAATGTATCTATTGTTTAATAGTTTGGATAAACCCATTGTCGTTTATCTAAATTCATCTTTAAGTAGGTTTGCTTTGATGATTTGTAATAAAAAATTTTTAACCGTCAGCCAAAATTTGGAAGGAACTAACCTGCCGAAGAAAAGCATTTTTGGAAGCCTATCTAACTCTCCTTTGTTTGAGCAGCGCTAGAGAATAAACGTGTCGAAGAGAAAAAGGTTTTAAAATTCGTGGAAATTACTTATCTATTCTGATTAAATCAGCTAGAATTTCTTCAGTTTTACTGTTTTCCTTGTCACCGTATCTTTATTAATTGAACAAACTCAGCTGGTCATTATTTTGTTTGATTAATATTTTTTGACCTTTTGGGTTTTATTTTACTTGGAAATCGGCTTGCCGGTTTGATTTCAGCTATAAATTGTTTTTTTATTTACACATATAGTTTATTTGCCATTTTTAATTGGCCACGTATCTAACTTGGCGTTGGCAAGCATATTCAATTAGAAAAAAAACCGACCACTTCTTATTTTTCACTTATTTAGAATTTTGGAAAAAAATTGGACATGCTGATACTCAACCATTTTAGATTGATTTCAATACCATGCCGGGGACCTTAAGTGAGGTAGACTACCACAGAAGAATAAAGAGGGTGAGTCGCTTAGTTTTTTCATTGATCATTAAAATTATATTTTATCTGTAAATTTTGATCTATGTTTTCTTATATCCTTATATTCTAAGTCACTAATCTCTTACTCTTCTGTGGAACTGATTCAGTTAAACTGCTCTTAATATAGATTAAATACATAGGTAGATATTTCTTTTATGTGTTTTTCTTTCACTAAAGGGCTAGTTTTTATTTGGGCATTCCAATAGGTCTGGTTCACGAATTATGTGATACCACATCTCGGGATAATCTGTTCGAATCAAAAGGCAAACCAGTAAAATCCCTACTTTTAAAACGTCTTCCCGTTAACATTTACCAATTTAAACATTTAATTTGATTTTTAATTTATTAAAGTATTGAAACAGTAGAAATTGTATTTTGAGCTTCACGAAACCTTTGGTAATTATCGAATTGAACGGTTCAATATTAGTTAGTTTAACGAATCATTTGCTTATCTGCCGTTAAGTGTAAAGTAAAGTAATCTAGAGTGGACATATTAATTCACACAGAGGTAGTCTGCTAATTGAGTTACGGTCTGCCTAATAACAATGAACATCGAGTTGTTGACACTGTTGATTCGGGAAAAATTCAGTACTAATTTAATTGAGGACCAATAATAATTTGCCTGACCATTTTATATGTAATTCGGCTCTGAGAACTCCAAGAGGTGAATAAAGAGCTTAATCAACCGCTGGAAATTCAGCCTCAAGTAATACTCTTCATCAGCTAAGTCCTCTGGAAGGACTTAAGTCAACTATCTTGGCCACCGGCTCATCTTGACCCCAACCTAACAGTGTGCTGTTCCATTCATAGGACTTACCAAGAAAGATCAAATCAAACCCAGTGGACACTTCTACCATGAGTGCGGCTCTGTAAATCCATAATTAAATTGTAACATTATTATTGTTTCAATTGATAAATAAATGATTAATTTTCATATTGTTGCCTTTTCTTTTCTTTTGTTATGTCCATTGTCCTAACACCCTAGTAAATACGTCCTGAGCTAAGTTCATTAAAAATTGTGAACTGACGCCCACCGGGTACACACTAAAATGAGATTTTATGTTACTTTATTGTTATTATAAACAAAATTGTTTTGTTTCATAACATTTTTAATAAATTAAATACATAATAGTACTTCTCTCGTTAGGAATTTTCTATTTCTCCTAATTTATTAACATATAATTTTCATTGTTGAATTACTTTTAGGATAGCACCATTAGTAGTCATCTCTATACTTGTGAATGCTTCCATGTACGAATTAGGAAATGGACCATTGTGGTACCTAATAAACGACAAAATTTCAAAGCCGTGTCATCAGTACTGGTGGAGCACCTTGTTCTTCATACAAAATTATGTAAATCCAGAGAATAACGTAAGTATTAATATTTGTGTCTGCCGTAAAGGGTCGGCTTTAAAACACGTTGGAACGAATACGCGATCAAAATATCAGAAAATAAAAATAACAGTATGGCCATACCGAAAATAATAAGGATGTTTGGGGGAAATGGCGAAAGGGGTTGGGAGGGGGTATAAGGTAGCATATATTTTGGTCAAAATATAAGGAAAAATGGAAAATGTATTGGCAATTGGGAAATAATAGTGTAGAGAGCTTGTGAGGGGATAAGGTCACTTGGCTTTAACACATGTCAACGCGAGTTGAACGCATAGGCACGAATATCATGGTAAAAAATTCAGTAAACGTAGATAACAGTATTGGTATTCCATAAAACATTTTTAATAAATATATACCCGACTTCAAATCGAAAATCCTGCATTGCGTACTTGTCTACTTCTTCATCAAACTTAATTGTTCCTTGGCAGCGACTCAAAAATATACTGGACTGGTAGGTAATTAATTTGTACAGAATTTAGCACCTTTTAATGTTTACCTTTTTTAGTTTCTGAGTAGGTACCTAACAACATTGAATGTGTTAATACGCCCAAAATATATTTATGCCTTATGGTCTACGCAATGTAACCTTTTTTCAACTTTTTTGACATCACTGTATAACTATAGATAATTGCACTCCACCCTATGTACCAACCATCCTGTACATATGACTGCCTACGTGCTTGCATAAATTTGTTAGCTGCCTTCTGTAAATTATACGAAGGACTAGAATCCATCCCGTATTTACGGAGTCCTATATTTCAACCATCGTATATAACTCCTTGTGGGCCACCCCATAAATTATTTCAATTTTAACATTTTATATTATCACCTTATGTAACATCAATTTCTCTCCACACTTTAAGCAACTCTTATTGGCTATGAAATAAATAATTTATAATTTCATTTTTAATCACCCTATATAATTTTAATTCCACATTTTTTTAACATTCCCTCCACCCTATATTCCAACCGTCCTCTATATACGGCTGCCAATGGACCATTATCATTCTTCTCTTTCCTATATTTCAACTTTACTGTGTGATTTTGTTTGCTATAACTAAACACCCTGTGTGTAATCGCACCCAATAGCAGTTTGGAGTTTGACATGTGTTGTCACTGAATTTTCTATTGGGCCAGGAGGATGGGACACCAAAAGCACCGTCTTCCCAAAATGGAAAAAAATTAATTTAAATAGCTATTTGCCTGGTATACAAACAAAACGAGCTTGGTACTCATTGATTTAAGGAACCGAAAATACTATGTTTTAGTACGTATATGCTTGAGATGTACATAGAAAAATTTCAAATTCGCTATTAAAAGTTCCAGTGCCTACAATTCCCACACTATTACATTGGAATTAAAATATTTATGAGGTAATGTCCGTTACGTCAGTTGGATGAAATTTTTGATAAGAATATTGGAATTTTCGGCCATATTCTCCAAAATTGCATGTTGCACGTCGCAGAAAAGTATATGAGATCACCTAGGGATCTTCCTTAATAGATTAAACGTTAAAAAACTATACACATCCATAAGGAGTTTTTGAAAAATCGACCAATATGTTGGGAATATTGGTCGATTTCCATGCACGCATGTGGTCATTCACAAATTTCATCACTTTACCACTAGAATTCTTTTCGCAAATTTGAAGTTTTACCAATCAGGATATATTCATTCAAAATGGTTCACCACAGGATAAGAAATCAGGTAACACGCAAAAAAAAACTCGACGAATTGATAAGCTTCTCCTTTTTGGAAGTCGGTTAAAAATCTATAGAATTTTTTTGGAAAGAGTAATGCAATTTCAGTCAGATTCTGTAAAAATATATAGTTTTTAGTGGAGAAAAGGCGGGTGGGTGGAAAGAGATTATTAGAACTTCCTCTCTTGGGCTACGCCTGCCTCCCTATGTCACGTCTGCCTCCCCTTACAACGCCTACCTCCCCAAGTCACGTATACCACCACATGCCAAACCTTCCTCACCATGCCACCCCTACATCACTATGCCACGTCCACCATCTACTGTCAATTCAGGCCACGCCAATCAAACACGCGTGCCAAAGTAGTGGTGTTAGGGAGCTGCGTGACTGACCGGCAAAACATCTATTATTAACCGAGGGTATTGTATGGTCTTAGGAAAAATTTTACGAAATATGATCCGTGGGCGTGGCAACGCGAAGAGGGGGAGAGGCGGAGACAAAAACCTCTAGAAACATGTAGAAACGCGGCAATGGTGGCAAATCCCTCCACAAATCGCCTGTAGTAGGAACAGAGGCCCGAGAAGCTTCGAGGTTCATGCTTGTCTCTTGGGACTGGCCAATCACGGATCGCTTTTATGTTGTCCTCGTTGGTGATGATTCCAGACTCGGAAACGACGTGGCCTAAAAACTCTACTTCTTTTTGGAACAAGGAATACTTCTTCGGGTTGAGTCTCAGGTTGGCGTTATTAATTCTGGAGAATACTTCGCCCAGGTTCTTATGATGGTCGTCGAATCTAGAATGTCGTCGAGGTATACTAAGCACGTCCTCCATGTTAACCTGCTCAGTACATACTCCATTAGCCTCTCAAATATAGCATTAGCCTCTCAAATATAGCGGGTGCATTACATAACCCAAAGGGCATGACCGTGAACTGAAACAGCCCTTTACTGGTGGAGAACGCTGTCTTCTCTCTGTCGTTTGCGTGTAGACCAACCTGCCAATATCCACTTTTTAGGTCTAGTGTGGAGAACCAACGGGAGCCTGCTAGTGTGGTCAAAGTGTCATCGATTCGGGGTAGTGGATAGCTGTCTTTCTTCGTGAGGTCATTCATCTTTCTGTAATCCACGCATAATCTTTCTCTTAACTAGCACGACGGGAGCAGACCATGGGCTGATGGATGGCTCAATAACTCCATTTTGTAACATGGACTCGATGTTTTCCTCGACTGCCTGTTGTTGCCCCAATGGTAGTCGTCTAGGTGGTATTCTGATGGGTTGAGACTTTCCGGTATCTATTCGATGCTGGATAATGTTGGTGCGACCGGTGGTTCTATCTTGACTGTTAAAATTTGCCAGTGCTTTGTAATAAATTGCTTGACTTTCTTCTGGTTCTTTGGTGTCAGGTGTGTCAAATGGTCAGCAAACTATTGTTGGAACTCTTTACTGGGCCCTGTCTCCTTCACCGACGTCTGGTAATCTTCTCCGCAATTGATGATGGTCTCGTAAACAGCTATCTCTTGACCATTGGCATTTCTGATGTCGTTGTTGGACAAATTCAGGACTCTGATTGGTATATCTCGTCCGGTTTTAACTATAGCCCGTCCAACGTTTTTTTTTTGAAGGTGGAAATCCATTATGGATAATTTGAGCTTAGAGTATATCACTCAAATTAGTTTGGGACTCACAACCACTGAAACCACCTAGTTGTATCTGCAGTTCCGAAGGTGGTGGTACTGTTATTTCTAACTTGCGTCGCCACCTTCCTGCCTTTCTTTCCCTACATCACACCATTCTGTTTAAATCTTCTTTCTCCATTTCCTTTATATCATAATTTTTCCAAGTTTTGCTAACTTATCACCCGCTTTGGTTACTGCATTTACAATATGTGTCCCGTATGTGCCCTTGGTGATCGATAAATATACCAAGATACGCTCTTTTGTGGTGTTATATTTAGATCGTCTATTTCTATTTTTATTTTTTCTCTTATTTTCTGCATTTTTATATCTTTAAGTAGCACCGCCTCGCTCTTTTCCGGTGCCCATTTCAACTTTGCCTCTTTCACCTAGTCTCCTATTATCCTTATTGCCTCATTTGCTTTTTTAACCAGCCTGTCTGCGTTTGGCCCTTCCACATATAGTGCAAGGTCGTCTGCGAATGCTATCGTTTTTGCACCAGTTGGCAGTTTCTGATTTCGAAGAACATCGTACAATATATTCCATAACGTCGGTCCTAGTACTGATCCTTGTGGTACGCCTGTGCTCATTTTTAACGTTTTTTCTTTCCCGAGTATATACTCCTTTTGGAGAAATAACTCTTATTAGATATTCACTAATCCTTTTCTTCTCCATTTCCTTAACAATACTTTTCCATGATGCCGAATTGAATGCATTTCTAACGTCAAAAGTGATGAGTATCACCCAGCCAATCTAGAGCTCCTTGCGTTGTCGCGAATCCAGTTTGCTGCTTTTACTATTAATTTCCCTTTCCAAAAATCAAATTGTATTTCTGAAATTTTTTCATTTCCTAATTCTTTGTCTATTCTGTTTCTTATTAGTGTTTCTAATACCTTACCCATAACGCCCAACAGGCAAATGAGTCTATATGATGTTGGGTCATTCATAGGTTACAAATATTACTTTAGCCTTTTTCCAGATTGTAAGAAATTTCTGTTTCTTTATTAATTCGTTATACATATCCCTTATTGTGGCTTGGTTCTTTTCAAATGTTATTTTTATGATTTTTGGCGGTAGATTATCTTGTCCAGTTGCTTTTTTCATCTTGATATGCTTAATTGCTATTTTAAATTCTCTTCTGTTATTTCGGGTAGTAAATCTCTTGATATTTTTATTCGCTCTTTCCATTCACCTCTTGTTATTATAAAAAGATATTTGCTATTTCTGTTTTCTTCTCGGTACTAAGTGTCAACAATGGTGTCGGTTGTATCTTTTGGATAGTTATCCCATATGCCCTTCACCATACGTCTGTTTCCAGCTGTCTACATAATTCTTCCCAGCATTTCCTCTTGCTTCCGTTTATGAGTTTCTTTAATTCTTTCCTTTTCCTATTCATTTCCTCCTTCATCTGGTAGTTCTGTTCTCTTTTTGTTTGCTTCTTTTGTGATTTTCCGCCGTATCTCTACGCACTTCCTTTTAGCTTCCAAGATTTCAGCTGTCCACCAGTATGGGATTTTTCTGTTTTCGTTTCTGTTTATCTGCCTTCTGTTGGCCTTCAGGCATTTTTTAATTTCTGCTGTTATTTTTTCGGGTGTCAATTCTTTGTTTACTTCCCCGGTTATTGTGTTAAACATTTTTTCATATTCTTCGATGTTATATTGTGTTCTTGTTTTTAGGGTTTTTCTTTCCCCCTCTTATAGATGGACCAGAATATATCTGTGGTCTGTAAATATGTTTTCGTCTATGGTTTCCTATTTCTTAATGTGCCGTACCATGATGCTCGAACACGTGGTGACGTTTATGTGTGTTTGTGTACTACCTCTAACGAAAGGTGAGTTGCCGTTATGTAATATCTCTAAATTGTATGTAGCAGCCAATTCGGCTATTGTTCCCCATAGCGGGGATTTTGCGTTGAGGTCTCCCAATACCATGATTTTGTTCTGTGGTAATTTCCTTAGTGATTGTGCTATATCATCTATCCTACTTCTGTATCCTACTTCTATTGTTATATTCGGAGAAATATAGCAACATGTTATATTGACATCTCTATGTTTAATAACTATGAAACCTTTATATGTCTCGTATTCCTCAATACCCGTCTCTCTATTCCTAATTTCGACAGCTATGCTTTCCTGCTTGTCTACGATCCATTTTCTGTTTTTTTCTAATTATTCTTATGTTTGGCTCGCTAGCTACTATTACGTCTATTCTATTTTTGAGGGCTATTTCGTCAGCTTCATCATGGGCTTTCGCCGATCTTCCTAGATTACTTTGCAGTATCCGAATCTGCATCTTTTCGTTCTTCTGTATTTCTGTTTAGATGCTGTTTTTTCCTGTTTTTTGATTTTTCATCATAATATCTATGTCCTTTCGATTCGCACTTAAAGCATTATTCTTCGTTTCTACAATCAGCTGCTTTGTGGCCCGTCTTGCAGCAGTTCCTACACCAGCCTATTCTATCCTCCCCTTTGCATTCCCTGGCCACGTGCCCACTTTCCCAGCATTTAATGCATGTCTGCATTTCTCTTTTCCTTTTAATTAAGCCTGTTGTCAGTCCTATCCTAACCTCTTTCATTTCCAACAGTCTTGCTATTGTCTTTTCGTCCGCTATGATAGTTGTCATCTGCACCACATTTTCCTGTGACTTCTAAATCCTTGCATTCCAGTTCCATCTTACGTTCCAATTCAAGGTCATCTCTATCCGTTGTGATGTCCAGATTGACAATATTGACCGCCTTCTTCTTGTATTTCTCCTCCTGCCAGGTTCCTTACCCGCATCTTTCCAGGTGCTCCTTTTAGCACTTCTGCTATAGGAGCCGCATTTCCGTTTCCTTTTTGTGTCGCTATTAGTATGTTACCGTTTCTAGTTTGCCCAATGGTTCTAATTTTATCTCCTGCCCCTTTATTGATTAATGTGTTTTTGACTTGCTTCACCAGGTCTGCATATGTCTGTTCCCCTGCATCAATTATAAGAGTACTCCGGATTCCTCTCTTTATTTTTTTGTTCTATTTTTTCATGGAGCACTACTTTCCCTTCATAGTCATTGAAGGCGCAGTGTACCAGCTTTCTATTTCTTCCCGTTCTTTCTTCCGTTCCAATAATGGCTATATGTATGTCCCTAATTTCTTTTTTGATACAGATCTTTTTGAGGTTCACTAACGTTCTAAATTTGTTCCCATTTCTAATATATCTGTCCTCTTCGTCTGCATAGTTCGCGTAAAAATTATATTGCTCTTCTGTTTCTTCTTGCGCCTCAATCCCTATTGTCCCAAATGTCTTTTTGAATATTATTTCCGATTCCTTTAGTTTATTTTCTCTTATATAGTTTCTCACTTTACTCGATTCCCCTATCATTCTTGATATTAATTTGTTATCTTTTTGCATGTAATCTGCTATTAACGCCCTGTCCTCCTCACTTTTCGTTATTTCTTCCTTCACTGTTTGAACTTTAAACATTTCTTCTGGCCATCTCATTTGTAGTACTTCTTCTAGGTCTTCTTTGTTCATATTGTCGTCTACATAACTCTCGATTTCCATTTGTAGTTGTTCTTCTACTGTCTCCGAAGTTTGGGTACGCATATCTTTTTTCGATACATCTTCCTTTCTGTCCCTCGATCCAAATAAATCTTCTACTTTTCCCAATAGTTTTGTCATAGCGGCCGTCATAAGCGCGCTGATGATACTTCTTAACCTTCTTGCTTTTTCTTTAATCTCAACCTTGGTGTGGGTGTTAGCCATAATTAACGCTCCTAGTGCCCTGGTTTCTGTATCAATTGAATGTATGCATCCTCTTACTTTATCGAACATTAATTTGTCAGAAACGAGTTTCGCCAATTTTAATCCCGCCATGTCTTCGTCTGAAAGACTACGCCTTCTCTTTGTGGACTTTGCCTCTTCATCGGCCCACAATATATCCATCACCGCTCTGTTTGCCATACCGCCTGCGTAACTCGAGCTCGTATTACCTCCTGTTATTTCCTTTTACGTGTACGCCGTTTCACTATCTAGTGATGAGTTCCTTCTTTGGGTACTCGTTATCTTATCTATTTATCTATTCGTATTCTATTTGATCTTTGCTCTTGTTGTCATCAGATTTTTTATTGTATTCTTTTATATCCATACTATTCCCACGAGTTGGGTCGTTTGAGGTCACCTGTTATCTCAGAGGCTCCGTTCTAGACCAACTACGCATGGCCATCCATCCCTCGGCACGATTCGCTTGACACCTTGGATTTCGGATTTTTGGATAGATTTTCACCTGTGAGCCACTTCTTAGTCGTCGTACACGCTTCCCTCCGACCTTACCGGCATGGGAGACCGTAGTCCCCGCCGGCATTGCTCTCGGGATCATTAGGTGTATGACTTAAGCCCCTTCACCAACGACAAGGTCTTGTGACTCCTAGAGGTGGATAGCCCGTCCAACTAAGTAGTCATGAGCTGAGTGTACCGGCTCCACCATTCCAACGCAGCTCCCAGGATTGCTGTCTAGCTGCCCATGAATAATCGACCGGGAATTCTAGCTGAAGACTTTGCCACAATTTTTATGGAGGTGACTGGACTGTTGACGGGCCCTGTCAATACAAATTCCTCATTTAGGAACCGAAGAACAGCATATCCCAGGTCGAATATAAATGCTGGCTAATTAGGTCCATTCCCAGTATAAAATCATCCTCAATGTTCGCTACCAAGACCCTATGCCGGATCATGTTGTCCCCTATCTGTAGCACGACATCTCCCTCACCCTGTATTGACATGGACTCGCCGGTGACTGTTCTTAGCTGGATGTTATTGGTAACTGGCCGAATTTCGGATGCTCTCAAAACCCTGGACTTAGCAATGGGCACAACGGCGCCGGTATCGATGGTGATGGTGATGTCCTGGGGGCTGGTGGACGGCAAATTTATGCTTACTGGTTGGAGTTTCCCTGGTTGGTAAGGTCGATTTGTTGGCTACCCTTTGTTGGTGATCTTTCCGGTAGCCTTACTCGGCAGTCACGTTGGAAGTGTCCTGTCCGTCCGCAGCGGTAACATGCCCCTCTGGTGCCAGTTCTTTGTGACCGTTCTAATAGTTTGTTCAGACCAGCCAGCAGCGCTTGAAATGGTGACTCTGACTCTTCCTGATTGAAGGAAACTGCTCGGACCTTGGCTTGGACATGTTCATGACGGCCTCTACTTCCAAAGCCCGAAGTAGAGCTTCATTACTCTTCTTGACGCCACTCAGTCTTTCACCGGATTTTTGCGTTTTTCCACTTAGTTGAACTTGGTATATCTGGCTCAAGGATTGATTATCGTATCGTTTGTCTAGGATGGCGATGATCTTGTCGAAATTGCCTTGTTTATCGACTGGAATGCTTTGGGGGAGTTCTATTTTTTCGTCTAGTACCTCCGTAACCTGTTTGACTATTTTTTTGTAGTTTCGTCAATTTTTTCACTGCACTTAATCCAACCTCTGACACCAAATTTTGTGATATAGTCCGTGGGTTCAATTTACAATTATACAACTAATCTTCACTTTCACTTTTCTACAACTTTTATTTACATCGAATATATACAACAGCTGATTCAAATATCACAGCAACAATTTTACACATAAGCTCTTCGCTCCACTAACTGAACTGCGATCGTCAGCTGCTTCCTTTTTAAAACCAGCATAGAAAATTCTCGTAAAATCAGTCATCAATCCTACAGCTGCCGAGCCATTTCGAGAACTTTTTTTTACTTAGAAACGATCGTTGTCGTACTGAAATGAAACTGGGTCGGCATTGTTAAATTTCGTAACAATATTTTCGATGTTTGAAATAGAGTCTGGAAAAGGGCTACGGTCTTTGAAAGCAAGAAGTGTCCATTTGTCGTAGAAATTTTAAGTGTGTCTTCTTAATGGAAGAAAACTCCCATAAGGATAATTGCTGAAGGTTCACGACTGTCCACAGAATCTGAAAAGAAGGAATTTATTCAAAATATAAATATAGTTATTTGTTTTGTTTGCAAATTTATGACGGTGGCAGATTTCTGTCTTATTGCAGTAATTTCATTTTTTACGTAGTAGAAGTTTTGTCGGTATCCATTCTGCTGTTAAGGACTAATAAATTTGTAAAGGGTTTCAATAGGCCTTCTAGAAGTGTGTCCGTATACAAGTTCGTACACCGTGAAACAGGTAGTTTTGTTTTTTGCCTGTTGTTGTAACAGATAATGTTAAATGGATGTTGGTTGGGGTGTTTTGTTGTATTTGCCTTTATCATTTTTGCTAATGTCGCATGCATGTTGAAGAATGTCTTTATATCATAAGAGGTGTCAAGGATGTTCATAGATGGACGTCCCGTAATGTTGTAAGCAAATAAGATGGGTGTTTACGACAGGTGAAATTGTCTTGTCGCTTATAGGATGGGCTTGCATATATTCGGTGCATGGATATTCATAAATCTCTTAATTAAGGTGTCATAGGAATTGTCATTGTTCCATACGTAATGGATGCCAGTGGTAGGTAGGTCGTCTTCGTAATGTTTGTATAGCAAATCGAAAGATTGGGTGTTTACGACAGGTGAAATTTCTATGCCTGACAGTTTCACTAGCCGAGATATTACGAGCATCGTTATTGAAATTTGAGGCATCTTCGAAAAATTCTTCAACAATATTGTAGTGTAGGTCATTAGTTTTAGTGTACCAAAAACTATGCGCTTGTGAGACTTGTCAACAAGTTGAGAATTGGTTATTTCAATCTTGTTAAACATATTGATTAAACTCAGGGATTATTCTTTTATCATGTTCATCGACAATTTCAGAGTTTTCAGGTTGTTCAGAGTTACTTTCCTTAAACGCGAAAATTTTGATTTTTTTAAGGAAGTCAGTACAATGCTTGAAATGGTTGATTTAGATGCGAGAAAGAGCATCTGTGTTTTGGTTTACTTTGCCGGGCTTGAACTCGATATTATAGTTGTATTCCTCTAGCTTAAGGTGCCATCTGGCTAGATGACTGCCAGGATATTTGATGGAAAAGAGCCAAGTAACCGAATTGTGGTCCCAACAGTTCGATGGTGGAATATTGTGTTTCTGCAGCTCAAAGAGTACGAGAAGTGTACGCAACAGGGTGATCTTGTCCCACAGTGCCTTAAGAAAGAACCGTTTCAATAGCAAAAGCACTACCATCAGTAGTAAGCAGGAAGGGTTCTTCGAAGTTTAGATAAATCAGGATAGGCTAAGATATAAGATAACTGATAACAGACCATTAATGAGGCCGAGTTTCTTTCTGGTGGTACTCTAAGTCTCACTCAGCTCATCGAAGGAAAACTTGCAATCTGCCTCGAAGATGAATTTGACTTCTTTCTGGTGTAGTTAAGTCAGAAGCTGAGAGAGCTTTGCAAAACTTGTTATGAAGCGTCAGTAAAGTTCTAAGTGCGTTCAATATTTAAAGAGTTGGAGTTTTACGCCTTCTTGTATGATAAGATTATCAAGATAAGCCACTTCATTACGAAGAAATTCACATTTATCTGGTTGAATTTTGACTTTCGAAGTCCTAAAACTTAGATCAGCCGGATAATATGTTTATAGATGATCTATGTAGATGAGACAGCGTTCATTCTGTATACCCAGAGAAATCTTGTTCATGGCTATAGAAAGTACATTATTCAAGACGAATGGCATACCAACGTGTTTGTAATGACCATTTTCAGCAGAGAAGCCTGTCTTGGGAATATATTCCTTTTGAATTTCTACTTTTGTTTACCAGAAGCGTTATGCTTCTTGGTCTACCCATACAGGAAAGGAACAAGGAGATGAGGAGTGCCTGATGACACCTAGTTAAACCATTTTCGCTATTTGGGTTTTCACTTCCTCTTTATGAACTTTATGATATCTATACGATTTCGTATTTCGGCATTATTCATATCAATCGAATGCTTAGCCTCGTTAATAAAAATCAAGGCGTCACCTTCACGATAGAAAATGTCTTGAAATTATAATTAAAGATTAGTGTATTGTTGAGGTTCTTCGTCATTAAGATGTTCTGTTCTAATTTGCAGTGTAATAGAGTTTCTGTCTTTGTATTGGGAATCATTTGCTTTTGATCTAGTGGTTCTAGTTTTAGAACAGAAAAGTTTAATGTTGAAGTCATTGCGTTAGCATTTATGATAAAAATTAGAAACTCATCATTTGCCATAATGTGTAGGAAGGTGTTTGGGAATCCTACTCTGTTAAGTTCCTGAGTTGGTAAGATGTTGTCGATATTAGAAAGGTCGCATTTAAATTTAACACGTTAAGCGCCACCATGTTAAAAAAAATAATTCATGTGGGCGAAAAAATCTTCTTGTATTTAAATGGATACAGGTAGCCCATTTTCATGAATTAACGTTTTTGGCCACTTGAATCGATTGGATAATAAGAGAGATTTTCGGCTTCCTATGAAAGACTAAAAAGCAGTCATGATTGGAAATATGTCCAAACTAAATCTTCACAAACTCGCTACAAATGTAGTGCTTGTGAAAAATTTTATTGTTTGAAATATTTTGTTATTGCCCATATATCAGAATTAATTCAATAAATATGAGTTTTTATAAATTTGATTTATAAAACCAAATATTGTGTTATGTATTTCGAATCTAATGTATATTTTTTTCAAAAATTATTATTTTATTATCCCAAAAAAAATTCTCTGGACAAAACTAAATGTTGAACCAACGGTCCCCTATACATTTAAACGCACACGTTGCATCTGTTTGAATTCAGCCAGCCTAAAGTAAAAGTAGTCATTTGTATCCGTTTGGATACAGGTGGCCCAAATTATCAGGGCTAGTTGATATCCAAAAGGATACAAATGGCGCTTAACGTGTTAAAGATCTTTTCTGTACGCAACTCGATGGTTATTTTGTTTTGTGTAGGTGTTTGTGATTTAATATTGGGCTGATCGTAATAAGGAACTTTGTCTAAAGGGATAATTTTAAAATTTCTTATTAGTTTTTAAGATTTTAATTCATCTATGAACAGATGAAATACAACAAAATTCAATTAAAGGGTTATTTTCGGAATTTGAAAAGAAACAAAAACAAACTTAATTAAAGAAACAGACTGATGAAAAGACAACAGCAATTTGAACAATTAATGAAAATAGTAACTCAAGGTAATGAAGCAGTTAATCAGAGAATGCAAATCGTGGAATGTGACACAAAGGAGGTAAACGATGACATAAACATCCTAAAAAATAATGTGAAACCAAAGTGATAACATCTGTAAAATTTGAAATCACTGCAATTCAAGACACAGTACAATACAAAATCAGTGCCATCCAAAACAAAGTGGGAACAGAAATTTAGAAAATGCGACAAGATCTGCAGAGAGGGAAATACCAGAACACTGTCAGTACCAAAGGTTTTTTAAGCAATCCACCCACCTTTGATGATAGTTCATCTTGGCCTATGTTCAAACGAGAATTCGAAGCCGTCGTCTCTTGTAACTTCTATAAGAGGTCCGGCAATAGAGCTCCTCCAAAGCATTCCAGTAAATGAACAAGGTAATTTCCACAAGATCATCGTAACCCTAGACTAATCTTTCAGCCAAGTATACCAGGTGTAACTAAGTGGAAAAATGCAAAAATCCGGAGAGAGCCTTAAAGAATTCGAAGCAGATCTTAGACGTTTGATACACTTCTCCTACCCAGACGTACCAGAAGAACCTAAATAAATTCACCACACAGAGTTTCATAAACGGTATCATAGATGTTGAAATACAAAGAGATCTAAGACTTAGTGGCATCAAGAAAAGTTATGAAGCTTCGGGCTTTGAAAGTAGATGTTGTGGTGCAGATAGAGAACAACATAATCCGGCATAAGATCTTAGTAGCAGAGATTGAGGCCGATTTTATACAGGGTATGGACCTAATTAGCCCACGTGGGTTCAGTTCGACTCTAAATATGATGTTCTCCGTTTCCTAAATAATTAATTTGTATTGCAATCAGAATTCCCGGTTGAATGGAACAAATTATTCGTGGGCAGTTAGAAAGAAACCCTAGGAGCTGCGTTGGAATGATGGTACCCGTATATCCGAATTACGAATGTTCAAGAAATAATTTGTTTCTAAACCAGTTTACCGATCATTTGAACTACCTTACATCAGAAGAACAGCAGAAAGCCAAGCAATTTATTGGAAGTCATTGGCAAATATTTAATTGTCAAAATGTAACTACCGAATCAACCGCTTTTGCGTTGACTAAAAGAAATTGAAAGATGTTACGAAGGGAGACAGCTATCCACTCCCCCGAATCAATGACAAACTGACCACACTAGCAGGCCCCTGTTAGTTCTCGACACTAGACCTAAAGAATGGACATTGGCAGCTAGGATTACATGAAAACGACAGGGAAGGGACAGCGTTCTCCACAAATAGTGTTCTATGTTCCAAAAAGAAGTTTTTGAGCCACGTTGTTTCTGAGTCAGGAATAAGCACAACCGAAGACATTAGTGATTGGCCGGCTCCGAGAGATAAAACATGAGCTACTAACATTTTTGGGGCTCAATTTATAATACAGACAATTTTTTGAGGGAATTGCCACCAATGCGACACTTCTACATCGGCAGACCACTGAGAAAGAGACCGTCCGTTGGAATTGGGATTGCGAAACATCATTCAGACGACTGGTGGCGGCACTGTGTTCATCTAGGACACTGACTGATTAAGTAGTACAGCTGTGGATTCTCGAAACCGGAAAGGAATTATTGCGTCACCAGAAAAGAACTTCTTTCAATAACCAGGGCTGTAGGCCATTTGCACAATAATCTCTATGGTATTCATTTTCTAATCCGAACCGGTCAGACCGATATGAAATGGTTGTTGGACATGAAGACATTGGAACGACAACTGGCCAGGTGAATGAAGAAATTACAGCAATTCGATTTCAAGGTTGAACACCGTGCCGGCCCTATGCATTATAATGCCGATGCCTTGTCAAGAAGACCGTGCATCCAGGAACAAATTGCTGACTCAGACAATGAACCAACCCTGTCACTTAAAAAGAGATGGGTAGCAAGGCGATTGGACGAGGTAGCTGGATACTCGGGCGTCCTGAAATCGTTATGAGCCTAATGAGTCCCAATTGGTAGTCTAAAGAAAAAGGTACCTGCGCAGTCCTGATTGAAGTACATATTGAGATTACCGGAAGTCATCTGGGCATGAATAAAATCTTGGATAAAATTCGCCAACTGTACTACTGCGTAAATTACGTCGACGATGTCAGGGCTTCGTGCCGGAAATGTGACAGCTGTGCAGCAAGTAAGGATCGAAAACCCGGACCAAGGGCAGAATGCAGCAATAAAATGTGGGCGTCGGATTTGAAAGGATTGCCATTGATGTTGCTGGTCCATTTCCAGAGTCAGTACGTTCTGGTTGCAATGGATTACTTTAGCATGGCCAGAGGCATATGCCATACCTAACTATCAGGCAACCACAGTTCCGACAGGTCAAGACCTTTTGGGGCATATTCCTTGGATTACGCCGACCAGCTCCAACAGAACATCCTGGCAACACACGGACACCGATGTTGGCCACCGGCAATCGAATGAAGACACGATATGAACTTAAGGCAAATTCTGTCGGATTACAGGAGGGAGACAAGGTGTGGCTGTACAACCCCCAGAGGGGCAAAGGTAAATTTCCAAAGGTCACCCAAGCCTGGGGTGGTCCATACGAGGTAGTCAAGAAAATCAATCTAAGAACTAAGATGAAGGTGGTTCATTTGGATAGACTTGCCCCTACCATGGAGAGAATAAATCCGATCGGCATGATCAGATTAAAGGGGGCAGTGTTACAAAATTCATTTTACGCCGCCAAAGAGAGAAAATGAAGAAACCTAAATTAATTTTCTCGATAAAAACAGGGCAAACGTAAACCGGCTGAAATAACAAAAAGGCAACAACCGCTAGCCCTAAATTTTGTTTGGTTATGAAAAAAGTCGACCTCGAGAAGTTTCTTGAAAACCGCTCCGACAATAAAGAAAAAACCATCGAAATTGGGGTATATTCCACGCTAATTATAAGACGACGGTCGTACAATAAGGAGTTAGTTCGTTGAGTTTATATTTATGTGATTGAATAGACTGAAGTGAAGTGAGGTGTAGTATTAGTAATTATATATATATATATATATAATATAATAGAGAAACTTATCATGTCAGATATTTAAAAATTTGGGTATGCCATTGTTATAAACTAATATTCACTTCACTTTACTAGAAACTTTTATTTACACGTAAACATAAAATGTTTCCAACAGCTGATTCTAATACTATTTACATCGAAATCATAACAACGAAATAAACTCAACGCACTAAACTAAACTCCTGAAATTAATGTCTCTTTATATAGCGTAAATTGTCGTTCTCGATGGTACTACATTTTTCTGTCCAGCGTCCAGAATACTGTTTGGGGCCATTTCGAAAATTTCAGTCTAACTTTTTATTAACCCAGCGATTGATGTCTCTCGGAATGAAACCAGGCCTGGCGTAGGTAAATTTCGTAAGTCAGTGTATTGAACCTAAAAGATGTCGGTGACATCTACCGTCTATTGAGTAATTTAATAATATGAAGGCATACTATGCTATAACATATACCATACTCTTGACAGATGGTTCGAGTGTTCCACACTAGCCGGTAGATGTCACCGGCATCTATTAGGTTCAATACACCGACTGTTGTCTTACTGATGTGTATAACATTCAAGTACTTCACTTTAGAACTTATCATTCAAGGAAGCGTATCTGACGAGAACTCCTGGTTCGAAACGGCTGTCATACGTTGAACGATATATTTCTAAATATGTGGATATATATCTGTATATATAAATTTCATAACACTGCCCCCTCTTTAATTCTGATTGTCCCGGTCAGAAACATACTCTCCTTGGTAGGGAGCGAGAACCACTATCAACTTAGCCCTGGAGTTTAGACGAATACGGTAGAGGACATCATTAATTCTCTTGACCACCTTGTATGGATCATCCCAGGCGGGCGTAAGCTTTGGAGATTTACCCTTGCTACATTGGGGGTTGTATAGCCAGACTTTCTCCATTCCTTGGAACCCGACTGAATTGGCCTTGAGGTCATATCGTGTCTTCATCCGGTTACTGGTGTCCAACATCTGCGTTCGGGCTAATTCGTGTATTGCCAGCATGTTATGTCGGAGCTGGTCGGCATAATCGTTGATGTGTTGGGAAGGTTCTTCGGTGGAGCCAAAAGCTAAATCGCAGGGTAATCGCAGCTCTTTTCCGAATAGGACCCTAGCTGGAGTCAGGCCTGTACTATTATGTACAGCTGAGCGATATGCCAACAGGAATAGGGGAATACGCTCATCCCAATCACGCTGGTTATTGCTGACAGCCCTTATTATTGCTAGAAGTACTTTTCTGGTGACGCAATAATTTCTTTCCGGTTTCGAGAATCCACAGCTGTAGTACTCGATCACCCTCTCCTCACCATCTTGCACCTGAGATAGGACGGCCTCCAAACCTCTGTTGCTGGCGTTGGTGTCTAAAATAAACTTGCCGGACTGTGTAGGAAAGGCTGGGATTGGGCTGTATCATAGTGCTGCCTTCAGTCGTCTGAATGATGCTTCCAACTGAAGGTCTCTTTCTCAGTGGTCTGCCGATGTAGAGACGCGGCAATGGTAGCAAATCCCTCAACAAATCGTCTGTAGTATGAACAGAGCCTCAAGAAGCTTCGGAGTTCATGCTCGCCTCTTGCCCAAAACATCTACTTCTTTTTGGAACAAGGAACACTTCTTCGGGTTGAGTCTCAGGTTGGTGTTATTAATTCTGAAGAATACTTCGCCCAGGTTCTTCAAATGGTCGTCGAATGTCTGACCCATGACCAGAATGTCGTCGAGGTATACTAAGCACGTCCTTCATGTTAACCCGCTCAGGACATACTCCATTAGCCTCTCGAATGTTGTGGGAGCATTACATAACCCAAGGGGCATGACCGTGAACTGAAACAGCCCGTTACTAGTGGAGAACGCTGTCTTCTCTCTGTAGTTTTCGTGTAGACCAACCTGCCAATATCCACCCTTTAGGTCTATTGTGGAGAACCAATGGGAGCCTGCTAGTGTGGTCATCAATTCGGGGTAGTGAATAGCTGTCTTTCTTCGTGACATCATTCAGCTTTCTGTAATAACGCAAAATCGGGTGGTTCTATCCTTCTTTTTAACTAGCGCAACGGGAGCAGACCATAGGCTGATGGACGGCTCAATAACTCAATTCGGTAACATGGACTCCATGTTTTCCTCGACTGCCTGTTGTTGTCCCAATGGTAGTCGCCTAGGTCGTATTCTATGTGATCGCTCTAGAAGTTTATGGATTCCGCTGCCTGGAGGGATGATTCTGGTTCGTCGTGGCTAAAGGAAACTGCTCGCATTCGTGGTTTGGACATGTTCATGAATGCCTCTACTTCCAAGGCCGGAAGTAAAGCTTCATTACTTTTCTTGATGCCACTAAGTCTTAGATTTCTTTGTACTTCCACATCCCTGATACTGTTTATAAAACTATGTGTGGCCAATTGATCCTTCGTTTCCTCGGGCAGGTCTGGATAGGACTAACCGTCTGATCTCTGCTTCGAATTCATGAAGGTTCTCTCCGGATTTTTGCGTTTTCCCTCTTAATTTCACCTGGTATACTTGGCTCAGGGATTGATTGTCGTATCTCACGTCCAGGATGGCGATGATCTTGTCAAAATTGCCTTGTTTATCGACTGGAATGCTTTGGAGGAGTTCTAGGGCCGGACCTCTTAACGAAATTACCAGAGAAGTAGATTTTTCATGATCATCCCATCCATTAGCTATAGCCACTGCTTCAAATTGCCGTTTATGCATGTGCCAAGATGAACTGCCATCAAATGTGGGTGGTTTGCTAACGGAACCTTTGGTAGTCATGGTGTTCTGGTATTTTCCTCTCTGTAAGACCTGCTGCATTTTTTAAATTTTAGTTTCTGCACTGATTTTATCTTGAACTTCACTTTGTACTGTTTTTTTAATGGAACTCATTTAGTTTTGAACTGGTTTTGAATTGAACTGAGTTCAAATTTTACCTGACTTTGGATTGAATCAAGGTCATCTACTTTGGTTTCAAGAGTGTCCACGGTATTTTTTATGGTCTTAATGTCATCATTTATCTCTTTTATGTCTGACTCAACTTTTTGTATTCTTTCATTACCTGTTTCATTAACTTTTGCTACTATTTGCATTAATTGATCAAATTGCATTTGTCTTTTTTCTTCCGTTTTGCCTTGCTTTTCTTCAAACAGTTCAAAATCATTTTGTCGTTTTGATTCAATTTGATCTTGTTTTTCTTCAAATATTTTAAAATCATTTTGTCTTGTTAATTCAAACTTCGAGAATAATCTTTCAACTAAATTGTGTTGTCCACTTTTCATCGTAGCAACAAGGTTTTGTTGTTTTTCTTCCATGGGAGTGACAAGATTTTGTTGTTCGCTTTTCATCGTAGTGACAAGATTTTCTAATTCTATTTTACGTTTTTCAACAAAAGATTTTACTACTACTTTGTTGAATTTCTTCTTTATGTTGATTCTCCGTCTTGTCACGTTTATCCAGAATCTGAGCTATTTTTCTACTAGTCCATCCGTAACGTGTTTGAATATTTTTTGGTAGAATCGTCCATTTTTTCTTTTTCCATACTTCGGGTTTCCGTAAATCAAATTGCGATTTTAACTTCACTTAGTCCCACTACTTTATAACCAAATTTTTATAGACTTCGTGGGTTCAATTGATTAATTTTAAAAAATAATATTCACTTCACTTTTCTAGAAACTTTTATTTACATGTAAACACAAAATGTTTCCAAGAGCTGATTCTAATACTATTTACATCGAAACCATAACAGCGAAACAGGCTCAACGCACTAAACTAAACTCCTGAAATTAATGTCTCTTTATGTAGCGTAAATTGTCGTTAACGATGGTACTACATATTTCTGCCCAGTGTCGAGAATACCATTTCGAAAATTCCAGTCTAACTTTTTATTAACTCAGCGATTGATGTCTGTCGAAATGAAACCAGGGCCGGCCTAGATAAATTTCGTAACACCATCTTCACCTGCCGACCACTTCCAGTTATACTGGGAGTAAACTTTGTTATTTTAAAAAGCTTGTTTTCTACTTTATATGTCACCGCCGAACAGATAAAAGATTTTTGTTTGCATTAACGAATCGTAGTAGTTTATTTATATCAGGTCATGTATAATCAAAATATGTATTGTGTAATCTATTCAATTATTGAGGAAGTAGTCATATTTATATTAATCTATTCTTTTTTCTAGTACTTATTTTAGTTTCAATTAAATATCAACCTCTTTATCAATGAATTACTAAAAGAAAACTTCTCCGAAATTCCTATATTTAAAATAAACAAGTCACCTCGAGTTTCGCTGTACTAGTTTTCTAAAAAAAAACCCAAGCAAACTGCTACATTGTATAGTTAGAAACACAATTAGTTCCTTATATTAATTTAATTTATTTTATTATTACTTGTTTATACTATAACATGTATATATATATACATATAATATATATATATATATATATATATATATATATATATATATATATCTATAATGTTTCAGTGTATTATGCAATCATGGTATTTGGCTGTGGACATACAGTGTTACATAATTTCGTCATTTTTGCTAAGGTATCTGACAAGACGTAATCAACTAGTTCAACCTGTTCTGTGTACGTTAATTATAATATGCCCATTTATAATATTTTTTGTAATATATGGCAATAATTTACTAATTGAGGGTATGACTGAAAAGTAAGTATATTTGGCAATAAAATATCCTTATTGTTATTAATGACATAGGGGAAGTCTGGGAGACTTGCTCAGGTGGGAGAGTTGAACCATCTTTTAAAACTCAACTTAAATTTCGTGCTAATGAAACGTCAAGACGGTCATTGGTAGAGCGCGGGAGGCCAATAACTAACACGCCGCCATTTCTTTTCCAATGGCAGATTTGTTTGGCTGTTAGGTTCGGAAAGTTGTTTTTGTTAAGGCGCAGAAAAATTCATTAGTTTATGTACTTTTGAGATTGCGGCCTTGTTTATAGAGTTACCTAATGTGTATTATTACTATTGTACTCCCTAATTATAGTAGTTTGACGTGTGCTAAGTGTTTTTTTACTAAGATTGATTGTTCTTTCTTTGAGTAAATTTAATGTCAAATATGCGGGAGGCTTGCGGGTGCGGGAGGTATGTTCATTGGTTCATGTTTCCCTCTATTGTATTTGTGTGAGGATATTTAGAGTTTTATTTTATAGATGTAGAAATTCAAAACTTTTGACTAAATTTAAAAACAATTCGGAAACCTTAATGCGTGAGTCCTATTTGTATTTTGTTTTATTCTTAATGTTTAATTTTATTTTCTGTCACAGGCTAATTGTATAAAAAATGTTTTTTCGACAAAAGCCTTCTGAAACAAGACGCAAATGAAAAAAACGTACCTTCACAGAATTAGAAAACGCTATACGCGAGGTAAAGGAAGGTGCATTTTTAAGAAAAACGCCTATTAAGTGTAGATCGATAGATGTACACCAAGACGTTATACGTTGAACGAACAAAAATTACAAAAATTTTAAGAAAAAAACAGTCAGTATAAAGAGTCATAGACATTTAGTGTTTTTAAAGAAAAACTCGTGGTTGAATATTTAGTATCATGCAGTAAAATGCATTACGGTCTGACTAGAAAGCAAGCGTTGCAGTTGACTTTTAAATTCGCACAGGCAGAGAAGAAATCGTTGGTACCATTTTGTTTGCCGATCAGAAGAAATTACGACAATGCGTCAGTCCTTTGTGCCGCATATATGTCTGGGAGATATGCGTAGGACTTACACAAGATATTGATGATTTCGTTTGTCATGAATGTGACCAGAATACGATTTTTAGCTTGCCTGCTGACTGAAAGTAATTATTAAGGCTGATTGATGATACCAAATGACTAGAATAAATTTATAATTTTAGCAAAAGGTTAAGAGACACCAATAAGTTTGATTAAAGAAACGTTAAATGTTTAATTTGTGAACAAAATGTTTAATAATTATGTTGATTGCGGAATGTTAAAGAACATGTTGAAGTTTTTTTCTAGTTACTCGAAGCGAAAGCAGAAGGCTACGAGAATTATGCGAACCGACCTGAAGAGGGCAGATGCGACTCTGCCGAAACGTCGTCATTTTACCATCGACTCCGACAGGGATCAGTTATCAACTACGCGGATGAATTCCCGGAAACCACCTAAAACATTCAGTGCCCGCGAAAACTTAAAAACAATATATATATATATATATATATATATATATATATATATATATATGTTTGTGTATACTGTTTCAAGGATGGAAATATGTGGTTGATGATTTATTCCGGTGTACATCCGTTCGTCTGTATTCGTTTGAAAAATCACTTGACGTTTCGCCAAAATCATATTTGGCTTTCTCAAAAGATACTAAGTAACTGAAGAATTTCTGGTTCTTGATCTCAATTTATACCTGCCCTGTGAGCCCTCATTAGTACTTAGTCTCTCAGGTACTTTATATATATATATATATATATATATATATATATATATATATATATATATATATATATATATATATATATATATATATATATATATATATATATATATATAACATATTTCAGTACCATAATATCGAAAAGGTAATTATGCATAAGCAAACCTAAATTAATAAGTACTGGATCATGATGATAACAATGTTTGTGTGGATGTTTTTTATAATATTCTTGATAACGCGATTGAAACTCATGTTCCGGTTAAGGTTCTTAACAAACATGGTAATCCTAAATGGTTTTCATCACATTTAATTCAATTAATAAAGAAGAAAAACAAATTTCATAAACGATGGAAAACATGTAAGTATGCCAATGATTATACACGATTTTCTGAATTGAGAAAAAAAGTTAAAAAAAACAATGAACAAAGATTATAAAAATTATGTTACTCAACTGGAGGAAAACATTAACAAATCTCCGAAACAATTTTGGGCGTATGTGTCTAATAAATGTAAAAAGTGTGTACTGCCCTTGATAATGAATTATAAGGATAGGAAATAAACAGGATCCCTAGAAATATGTTCAGCTTTTTCTGAGTATTTCAGCTCGGTTTTTGTTGATAACGACAATCCCTCGTTGATTCATCATGTTAATTCCAATGTAAATTTTGATATTACTCCAATTTCTAGAACTCAGATTACTTATGCAATAAAATCGTTAGATATTAACAAGGGTCCAGGTCCTGACGGAATTCCAGTCGTTTTCATTAAAACTGTTCTAATGAGCTTATCGAGCCTTTGTGGATTATCTTCAACAAGTCACTGGCAAGCGGCTGTTTTACAGATAAGTGGAAAATGGCCCAAGTTGTCCTCATATAAGTCTGGTGTTATGAATATTGTTAATAACTATAGACCAGTATCTTTATTAAATTTAACGGGTAAAATTTTTGAAAAAACTCTGACTCAGGAGCTATTGTTTCTCGTTAAAGATCGTCTTACCATATTTCAGAACGGATTTTTTCAGAAAAGATCAGTAGCTACTAACTTAGTACCTTTCATTCAGTATATTGATAATTGTATGGATAACGGTCAGTCAGTATGTGCTGTGTACACCGATTTTTCCAAAGTATTCGACAGGGTACATCATCCGACACTGGTCGCCAAACTTGTAAATTTCGGTGTGCATGGCATGGTACTGGATCTTATTTGTTCATATATCTCCAACAGAACCCAGCATGTTGCTCTAAACAATGTAAAGTCTAGAGTCACTCCTATTAATTCGGATGTTCCACAAGGGTCCCACCTGGGTCCCTTATTATTTAGTATTTTCATTTCAGACGTAGCTGAATGTTTTTCTTTTTGTAATGTGCTTTTATATGCTGATGACATGAAAATCTATCGAAAAATCTCTTGCACTTAATTATAGGTATTTTAGGTTTCGGCATTACCAAGAATATGTTGACAACTTGAAATTCTACAATCTTCAGCCACTGTTTATCAGAAGAGAATCTGCTGATATTTGTTTTATTTATAAAATTATTAACAATATGTTGTGTTCTGAATGGTGTCTCAAGAATTTACCAATTAATTGCAGTTTTCCTAGAACAAGACACAAACAGATTTTTTACGTTCCTTACTATTCTACCAACTACTACGGTAACTCCCCGTTAATAAGAAGTATGAATGCTTATAATATAATTTGTCATTTAAACGTAGATATCTTTTCCTTTAATAATTTTAAGAAAAACTTATCTAGATCGTTACTAGAGTTTTATAATACAGGCGTAAACAGTGATATATAAACATGAGCCACATCATAATTTAACAGTTTTATGTTTGTCTCTTTAGATAATGTTAAGTTTGGGACTTTGTTGTTAATTAATTATTTCGAGTTCACCTATTTGTAATTTTCTATTTGTCACTGTGTGTCATCTTTATTAATGGTTTGCCTTAGGGACAACCTGTAAGATGACCTATTGTATAAATAAATAAATAAATAAGCTATTGTTTATTATTATAATTGAATCACTAAGCCTCATGGATAAAAAAACACCGAAACAAAAAGCGATTCAACTCTCCCGGACGTCCCCTATCTATAATTGTCATAAAATCTTAAGAGCCGTTAACCAAATTTGCAAAAATTCTATGGATATGGATTCCATGTACAATTATTTTTCTTTAGTTTCTTGGTTTTTTGTCTAAATCATAATAGTAATTATATCATAGACCTACCTGATAGGTGATAAACTCGTTAAGAGACAGAAGGTGAATTTAGATTCCCAATTTTTATTATTTATTTATTAGTAAGGGCAAGTAGAATAGAACATAATCTCTAGTTATATGTTGAATGTGAGGGTTAGAATGAGTGGTTTTAAGATTTTGCGAAAATCCCCCACGGTACTGACTTTTTGCATGTAAACACGATTTGCGCGGTGCGGTCAGTCAATGTGACATTTGCAAACAAATAAACACATAATAAGAATAAATTTGTGCGATTGTAGCGATTTTATGTTGTCGTATCGTTCAGTAGGTATGTTTTAGCCTTTATTTGAAGTTTATAAAATTATCATATTGACATATAGCCTAGGAGTTACTAATATGCAACAAAAGACAAAAATGATTAAATTTTTGAATATTTTGACATAACTACGACAATTTTCCAAAAACGGTTTGAGCCAATTTTTCAAGAAAATATGTGTATCAAGAATTTTCTGAACATGTACAAATATTTTGTATATGATGTTCATATATAAAAAACACAAAAAGCAGGTTTGTGCATTAATTTAGCCAAATGGTCAAATTTAATTATTCACAAACAGTCAAGTTAATACTTTGTGCACAAAATATCCACCTTGTATGAACTGAGAAGACTGTCCCTTCCTATATATATATATATATATATATATATATATATATATATTATATGGAATTTTTTGTTATTTTTGTTGTACGATTATATTTTGAATTTACTGTTTACCTTTCAATTTTCCACTTTATAAAAACTCCACTTAACTTTCTTCTTTCAAAACTGCTCCAGCTCTTGAGACTCTTTCTGAAAATTTATTTATAAGCGCCAATTGAGTTTTCTTTTTCAATAAACATATAACATTAAATTATAACACAATTCAAAATCATTTGTAATCAATCAACCATCAAATTCAAATGTAAATCAGAAAATACAAATATCAGAATACCTTATAATTAGATTTTTTATTAATAATTAATTAATTAAATAGATTTGCCTTTCTCGGAATGACTCTAATATTATGAAAACAATTAAATTGTATGTTTAATGATTTATCAAATGCAATTTTATTCAATGTATCTAAAAATCTATCTAAAATTCTATACCGCTACTAAAATGATTATTTCCCAAAAATAAACTCTTTAAATATCTAACTTTATAATATGAATGAATTTCAAAATAAACTGTTTAAATAAACTCCAAATGTAAATACGAGTACCTTGTTCTCACTTTATCCTTTTGTAGCTGCATGCTGTTTCACCTTGATGTATCTTAGATGATACCTCAAACAATGCTATCAATCTGCTTAAACCTTTGCTACTGCTAAACAATTCAATACTTTGATTGACTGCACTTTGTTTGCTCGTATTATACTTTTAGTGCATTCCCATTTACTTTGCACTGTTTACTTCTACTATTCTTCAGATGTGACTGTTTCCATTTAAATTTACAATTACTTTTAAACATTTTTGCACTTTAATCTTTTTTTGACGTTGATAACTGTCAGTTTAAAATCAACAACAATATTTATTGCTACACTATCAAATTTAGACTTTTCCTTCAGTGATGTTTGATCTTTATTTTATAGTTTTTAATTTTGATATAGAACTAATTATTTTTAACTCTTTAAATCCGCACATTTCAAATCCAAATTTTCTATATACTTATCCTTTTTCTATTATTTTGTTCCCTATCTAATCAATTTTGTATAATACTGTCTACTTTTTTTAAAATCCCCAATTTTATAATTTGCAGTTCTACGATCATTTTCCCACCAGGCGTTTCACCCATAACTTTTGTTAAAATTTAATAAACTCTTTCATTGTTGAGATTCAACAATGCAATATTTCGATTCCCGCGGTCCTTCTTTGTGTTTTATTGTGAATTTGAGGTTGTTTTGATCATTGGTTCTGTCAAAATCTTATTCCAAAGTTATTATGATATATGAAATTTCAATTGAACTTTTTAGGTGGAAAAATTAAGTTTTTAATAGTTATTTGCCCCGAAATACTCTATTAAGATCCTAAATTTGTGATTTATTACCTCTGTTGAGCCTAACATATGAAATTACTATAATTCTGGAGTGTTAATTTTGACTACTGTTAGTGTGAATGTTATATCTCGAAATTAAGGTAATAAACCTTTATATTTTCTATTCAGTAAATTGTTTTATTGTAATGTATCGAATTATTAGAATGTTTGTATATGTTTATTTAAATTCCCAATTGCTTTTTAAAAATTTTGCTTGAAACTGTCATATTTGTTAGTTTTCAAAAGTGTGTTTACTTTGTTGTGTAGATTACATTTTTTTATATCACCCGTTTATGGATAGCTTCATTATTTAATATTTCTGTACCTGTATTTACTCTTAATTGCATTTGATGTTTTCATGTCTCTTTTACATGTTTAGAATCATCCTAACGAACTTTCTATTGGGTTTTACTATTGGTTTTTATGTTATCATGCAATTATTTATTTTTACTATACTACAATCATAACAAACAGATATTATGGATATGATTTTTTTATTGAGGTGTATATTTATTTCCATTTCATATATATATATATATATATATATATATATATATATATATATATATACGATCAATGTTGCAATTGTTTAAGCCCTGGCCTTCAGCTTAGAGCCTACTATCAGCCAACACATACAAGATTTGGCTCGTACGCAGCTGGACTACTGTTTGGTTTTTATCTTTCTGCTACAACAAATCAAAAACTTATTTTTACTGAGGTAAGTACTTATTCTATTTAATCGTAAAATTACGTTGTGTGATAACTGTAAAGAAAATATATCACCTGGAATTGCAACACCATTAGTCAAATTTCAACATTTTTTGATAATATTATTGAAAAAGGAACAATATGAACTTTTCCCGTCTAACTTTCATTTTCGATTACTAAACCACTGACATTTGGCACGTTTCAAACGCTGACTATGCACAATTTATGATTAGTCTGAATGTTTAAAATCAAATTGAAGTTGTAAATTATAGTTAGTCTAACATCAATAACTATACTAAATACCAACTAAAGTAATTTTTAACCTCTGCATCATGACTAATACACAAATCTTATTGTTAATCCTAAGAAACTATCTTTCAAGTGTTTGACCGAATGTTAAGTACAAGTTTCTCTCTGGTGATCTAGGGCGCCATCTGACCACTCCTTTAATCCATTGGTTTCCGAAATGAGTGCCAACAACCTGATGTTTAGCATAGTCATAACATTTTATAAATTCCGTTGTAAAATCAGAGGAACTCTTGGCTGGAGCTTGCTTTCAACTGTCAGATGCGGTCTTCCATCAACATATGCAATGCATAATTATTTGTTTATGTAAATTAAAACGTTGATATTTATGAACAAAAAACGAATTTTAATTCCTCCGATAATTCGTGAATTCGGCAAATTAAAACGTTGATATTTATGAACAAAAAACGAATTTTAATTCCTCCGATAATTCGTGGAATCGGCATTCATGCGATATTTCAAGGAATCCGAAATATTATTCGGCTGGCGCATCGAGGTCGGCGACTTGCTTTGATGTAGTTCTTGAAGAATCTATTCTGATCTTTTTGACGTTCTGGAGAATTCCGAGAAGAAATATATAAATACGGAGAGCTGAGGAAGCATTCATTCAGTATTGGACTGCCGCATAGTAAATATAATTTGTAAATAGTTCTGTGAATATAAATTGTGAGTATAAAGGAGTGGAAATAAATTAGAGTGAGTTGGACTGTTTTTAAATACATCCAAGAACTGAACTGAACCCGAGTGTGAAAATAAAAACATTACACTAATAACTAGCCGATCTATATTGCTCAAAATCATGAAGGATTTTGTTCCGGCGGCAAATAAGTAATATCACAATTTCCTTAGATAAATAAATATTTGTAAATACTGTTATATAGTCCGTGGGTTTAATTTAAAGTTATAAAACTAATATTCACTTTCACTTTTCTAGAACATTTATTTACATCAAATTATACAGAATAACTGATTCACAATAACATTTCATCAATATACGCTCGTCGTCGCTGTCTAACTGACTTGCGATGGTGGGCTGCTTCCTTTTAAAACCAGCATCGAAAATACTCGTACAATAAATCATCAATTCTACAGATTCCGAGCCATTTCGAGAACAATTTTTTTCCGAAAAGCGATCGGTGTCGTGCTGGAATGAATCCAGGGCCGGCTTAATGAAATTTCGTTACAATACTAACATTTATTCGTTTAACTGCATAATATACATTAAAGTTAAAAAATAAATGTTTATTTTTATTTTAAAGTAACGCACTGGAAAGTCATCTCGAGAAGATGTCCCAATGTTAGTTCCTTAAAAACAGACGCCGATATTTTATTATAAAACAAATGTTATTTCGTGTTACCCATTAATTATCAGCAGTAACTTGTACCTACTTTTAAGTTTTTTAATTCAATAGATTTTTTTTTAAATTGAAATACACATTATTTCAGTGAATGCCTCCTAACTAAGATAGTGATAAAGCTGACTGCCTTGAGCGTGTTTCACAAAATTATCTATAAATGATTGCTAAGTATCATTCAACTCAAGATTTATAGATTGTACATAATTTGGAAAATCGAGTACAAAATAACAAAAAAACAAGTACACCTTTATTTCAAAACATAATTTAGTGAAAGATCAATTTAGGAACGTTGTTTGACATATTTGTTCTCGTAGTGAAGCCGGTGTTCCCGTAAATACATCTTCGTTCCATTCAATTGAAGTTTCTAAATAAATGTACTATTTATCTTATGCTCATGCAATTTTCAATGAGATACTATACTTTTTTACTTTATTATGGCAAGTTTGAGACTGAGAATGTTGAAAAATGTTGAGAAAGGTAGAAATGAAAAAGCTAATGCTAGAGAAAGAAAGTTTAAGGTAAGATGACAGCCGAAAGAGAGATAACAGAGAGGATAAACGAAAGTAGGGAATTGATTGAAAACCCTTTCAAACAAGTACATGTAAAATGAGAAGATGTTAGCAGATACAGTAAGAAATATTTTACTGTATTCAGATGAAGATTTACCGGCAATCTCTTCGGTAAGAAAACAAGCAGGAAGAAAAATCGTACTCGATTGTTCACAAAGCAAAGCCTACTGAAAAATAAAAAAACTATATCAGATGAAACAAAAAGAGATGAAAAAAACCAACCAATAATTCCTAACAACAAATTTGATTCTTTAATAAATGGTTTTAGCATGCCTCCTGTAGTTCCCGAAAGCAGTTTGGTTGGTGAATTTTTGACCGAACAATTTCGAGAAAAATCTCATTCTATACAAAAAAAGCTAAAGAATGACAAGTTGTCCAAAAATATCAGGAGTTACAAATTGCGTCACATGGCTAATTTCTACCACAAGAAAGAAACTATAATGCCCTTCTCAAGTCTGATGCAAAACTTCACGAGATTGTCTTGAAGTCAGGACTTGGCCGAAAGGTTACAGATTTGTATGAAAATGATCCCATTAGTAAGATATGTCCAGATAAGAATGATTTTTTGAGAAAAGGCGTAAAGAAACAAAAGCGAATCATTTTATTCTCTGATAGAGCACATCTGTATAACATCATCATTACTCTTCTTTGAACAAAGCCATTTGGGCGGTAGCTCAAAAATTAGAAAATCGACATACTTATTATGTATTAAACGCGAAAATTTTAATTTAAATTTGCCTCACGAGAACATATAAATGTTTGGTAAACAGCTGGATAATAATGTGAATACCTAGTAATCATGCAAAGTACTATATCTGAAACCATAATTAATATATTCATTTCATTTAGATTATTTTGTTTTTAGAACTGTAGAACTTTTGCAACTTTTGTAGTCGTTACCATACTGTGCAGTTATGAATATGTTGGATATTTTGTGATAGTGAATGTGCCAGGATATGGTTTATATATGGCTGTGAGGGAAGTAATTTGGCCTGCAGCAATTGGAGTGTTAGTTTTGTTGTGTGAAACAAATAAGACGGGTAAAGTATAATCTACAAGTCTACTCGAACTTTATACTCAACCATTGTGGTGAAATTTCATGAATAATTAGGTGTATGAATTTTTGCTAAAATGTAAAAAGATAAAATGAATAGAGTTTTAAAATGTCGATAAAATATAGAAAGTTATTAAACTCATGATTTCTGAAAAAAGACATAACCTGTGTGATGTAGAAATGTTTGTTTAAATTGAAAAAGAATACTTCACCGTCCCAGTTGAAAGTATTCCCGTAATTGGAATTAGTAAAATTTCAAGGAGAATCTGGTAGTTAAATATTTCTCGAGTCATATTGGGCCCGAGCAACTTCCATAGCACATTAATAATAACTAGCTGTCGCCCAGTGGTCGAAATTTGACCAAATTCGTTGTCAAAAATTGGAAGATTTTGCATATTTCAAACATTTTCTTCTACTCTTATACACTTTTTTGTGTACTTATGTAAAACAGTTTAAATTTCAGTTTTTTTGTCTTATGGTTCCAGTTAATGTACATGCATAACGCTAAAGCATATTCAATAAGCAAAATCAAATAACTTGTTTCTGAATTAAAATAATACAAAAATGCTATCAAAAATCATTGTGGAATAAATTAGAAATATAAATACACGTCAAGAGTTCAAAACATAAATAAAAATCAAGAATTTATAAAAATGCTTAATTTAAATTACTTGAAAAAATGTGAAATAATTTTGTCTTACAGCGGTGGAAAGTTTAATCTCTCAAGTTCAGCTATTATGGAATAGATGGTGACAGAGACTATTCTTAGTGAAAAATTGTAGCCGTTGGTTCCAAGTTTTTAATTAATAACACTAAAAGCTGTCAATTAACAATTAAGAAAATCGGTTGGCAAACAGAAGAAAATGGTATCGAACTCTTTTGCATTTGCGTATTTATATAGATATAGATTTTTAATAAAATACTTTTTAAAATGTCACTATGTTCATTTAAGATAATTGTTACCCACCCTGTATTAAAAGGCAGGATTGTGCAGGAATGGGGACATGTAATGTAAAATAATACATCTATATGATTAAATATAAGGACATAAAACAGTATCTGCTGGTATATTACTTACCTAAAAATAATTGAAGACATTTTCCGCTTTTATATACACATATTTAAACATGTATTAATAATTATCAGTTTAAAAATTTCAACTGCATTTAAAAATGTTAACAGTATATCAAATAATAAATTAATATTAAATATGTATTTTCTAACTTCTGTTTTTCCAAAATGCGTTGCGGTTATTCAGATATTCCAGAATTAATTTATAAGAAGAAAATGCAAAAAACCAACTCATGTGTAACTACCAAAATGCAGTATAAATAATTACAATACATAAGTAGTCACATATAAGTTCACCTTAAACTGAAATATATGTTAAGATTCAGTATCATTTCATCAATTTAAATGAAACACAAAGTTAGGCATGCCTATTTGTATATGAAGAACATAAAGAAATGAAATGCACTTGCTATTGATTTTTGTTAAATATTACCTTTATTTGTTGACAAATTTTGTAAGTGAATTGAAATTGAAATTTTGAAAATAATACATTGAGAATTTTCACATTGAATTGAAAAGGTACCTTAACATGACGGCTAACAATAATATAAAATGCAAAAAATCTTATATATATATATATATATATAAGATTCTCAGAGAATTAGAATTAATGTGAAACTGTTACAGCAGCTTTCTATGTTACCTGAACCTGTGTTTGATTTTATTCATTACACAATACTTATGTCCTGTTTACTAGTAAATATTGATAAGATCAAGATAATGCTAATAAATAGTTATAATCCTTTGTACTTTGCGTTTTAATAAAATGTCAATTAATTATTTAGTATGTTTCATTAATTAACAAATATTATGACAAAGGGGTACTTTCAAAATAGGAAGGTGAATAAAGTACTTCCTTATTCATCTACCAATCTGCTTAATTCGATATTGGGTCAACTTAGTGCTTCAACAAGGTCACTAATAGAATGTACATTATATATAGGTTGTAATTTGGACCATTTTGATAAAACTATTTATTAAAAAAATAGTTATTATACCCGACCCCATCACGCGTACAGTTAACACTACATAACTGCTCAATGTGTTCAATATAAACTAGGGTTTTAAATAACAGCAAGGAAAATTAAACTCAAATTATTTTTATTACAGGAATATCTAGACAAACGAATGACAGTTTTAGTAGCGGGCAGTTGCTCTGTAAATTAATAGTAATGTAATTTTTCGTCTTTTGATAATAGCTTCAAAGCAGGAGCTGAACCGTTGACTATTTCGTAAATCGTAAGTCTGACTGCACAATTTATGAACTGATGTGAAATGGTAATTTTTAAATGAACACGAAACAACGAATAATATCTGTGAAAGGACCAGGAACCTTTCTTATGGAAAAATGGACTTCCCTCAAATTGTTTGAAATTTTTGTATGTTGTACAAGCTGATGCTCTGACAAAAAGAGTTTATGGGCTCAAACAGATTCTATGACTAGTTTTCGAGAAACAGGATGTTAAAAATCGAAAATTCCGCATTTTTAGTATTAGATTTTGCATGGAAGATATGTTTTGTTTCCTGTTAGTGGAGAATTGGACATAAATATTTCACAAAACAATTGCCATAAATTTTGCTGAATTGTTATCCCTGTTGGGTGTTTCAAAAATACGTAACATGTGCTTTTGGAAAAATATTTTTTTTATTAAAACGTTGAACACATAAGAAGATGTTTTTGCACAATTAACATCTCATTTAAGTAATAATTTCTTGGAAATGCTTCATATAATATACAGTGTGAGCCATAAATATAGCTAGAGACGACATATATTGATTTTTTTTTCTATTAATGAGTCACCCTGTATGAACTATTCGTACTGCAATTTTTATAAGACAATAAACAGATATATGATCCGCTTCTTGATACTCAACAGGATGTTAAACACATTGCAAAAACTATACATATTGAAAAAAGTAGTTTTTCATACTACCCTGTAGTTTTAAATTCGTTCCGTCAACTTTGTATGTTATAATATTGTTACGCTAACAAATGTTCAGTGTTTAACTGAGCAGAGTATTGTTAAAATTGTATTACTAGTTTTCGAAATATAGGGTGTTAAACGTCGGAATTGTCTCCTTTTTCTTATCAAGTTTCTCATAACAGACGTGTGTTATTTCCGTATATTGCAGGAAAGGTAATTTTCACATTATTTGACAAAAAATATGGGATAAAACAATTACCATTAATTATATTTTATTACAGTGTGTTTCCAATATATGTAACGTGTTTTATTTTCAGGTAACTAATTTTGTTATTACAACGATGAATATATAAGATGTAATCGCACAATTAATAAGAAATGAGTTCTTGGACATGTTTATATATTATACAGTGTAAGTCGTAGATATAGCTATAGTGGGCATATACCATTTTTTACCATTAATGAGTAACCCTGTATAAACTACAATACGTAAATTTGTACAATTTTTGCAAACTTGTAGAATTTAGTGTGATGAGTCGTAGATTTGGATAATTTAATATAAAAATTCTAGGACGCATGGTTTATACAGGGTTACTTATTAATGGAAAAAATGATAGATGCTCACTTTAGCAATTTTACAACTCACACTGTATAATGTATGAACACGTCCAAAAATTAATTTCTTTAACATTATATTAACTGAGCAATTAGATCTTATGTAATTCAACCTTATAATAGAAATGATTTTTCTAAAAAAACATGTTACGTATATAGGAAACATCCTGTAATATAAAATAATTAATAGTATTTTTTGTGCAATATTTATGTCAAACAATGCCCAAACCACGTTTTCTGCAATAAACGGAAATAAAAAACATCTATTATGAGAAATCTGATCCGATGAAGGTGACATTTCCCAAGTTTAACACTCTATATCTCGAAAACTAGTTATACAATTTTAATAATATTCTGCTCAGTAAAACACTGAACATGTGTTAACGTAAAAATGTAATAAAATACAAAGTTGACGGAGAGAATTTAAAACTACGGGGTAGTATGAAAAAGTACATTTTTTCAATATGTATAGTTCTTGCAATCAGTTTAACATCCCGTTGAGTATAAAGAGACAGATAATATATCTGTTTAATGTCTTATTAAAATTGCAGCCCGAATGGTTCGGACAGGGTGACTTATTAATAGGAAAAATAATATATGCCTTCTTTAGCTATTTTTATGGCTCACAATGTATATTATATGAAGCACACTAAAGAAATTATTACTATAACGAGATATTAATTGTGCAATAACATCTTCTTATCTTTACGACGTTGTAATAAAAAAAAGATTTTTTTCCAAAATGACATGATATCAAAAATGCGGCATTTTCAATATTTAACACTCTGTATCTCGAAAACTAGTCATAGAATCTATTTGAGCCCATGAACTCTTTTCGTCAGATCATTTACCCCTACGACATACCAAAATTTCAAATAATTTGACGGAGGTCCATTTTTCACAAGAAAGGTGCCTGGTCCTTTTATACTCAATAAAGGAATATGTGTTCCGAAATTCAAATTTCGAAAAACTGCTCTGGGCAATTTATTGGAAATTATAGATATTAAAATACTGAAAGCTAAAATTCTTTCAATATTAGGGGAACAAGTAGAAATTTATTTGACCTAGTAAACGCCTAAAGAACTTGCGATAAGTTTTTAAACAATCTTTAATTTGCTTTACCACTAACTGCAAATCATTTGAGTGGAATAATTACTTCTATAGAATGATTTTTAGTAAAATGTGCTACCGTGATAATAATATTCTCAAATGCAAGAAATTATGGACATGTTAGCTCAATTGAGCCTGTATATACCACATCATACATTTAAAACTTACTGAAGATAATTTAACTTCACGCACATATCCTATACAGTCTATCTTTATGAAGGATTGTGATTGTGCTAGTGTCTCTGCTTGCATTTTTATTTAAACGATTTTTAACTTCTTAACAATTGGATTTTTTTGAGAAAAAGTGTAAAAAAATTGTCACCTCCTTTATTTTTATTTGGCTACATTTATTAATGAAATTAATTCATTACGATAAATTCACTCAATAAGTAGTTATATTAATGATGTTAAAATATCTATCTACAAGTTAAAAAAATTGCCCGAACGAGAGTCGGGATTTTTAGTGTACGGGAAAATGTCCGACTGCTGTTCAATCAAAACTCTCAAGAGGTTAAGTACGATACACTCTCCCCGATATATATATATATATATATATATATATATATATATATATAATATACTTCTTTCTGTCATAGTTTCTATAGAATTTTTCAGTGACACCAGTTAATTTTTTCTCAGTTCGACATTTGGTCTATCACAAGGATCCACCCTTGGTCTACTATTTTTTACGGATATAGTAACGATTTAAGTAGAATGTATTGTGAGCAGGTAACATATGCGGATGATCATAAATCATTGTACGATATTGTCAATAAAACATCTAGTGAGGCAATTGAAACTCTAGACTTTATCTTACAAAATTGTTTTATTTAAAAGCCTTATGCTTTGCTTATGTAAGAGTTGAGAGGTTTAGTTTTGTATGCAGTACTTCTGACATATCCCCATAAAAAGTAGTCCAATGGCGTCAAATCGGGATATCGTCCGGGCCATTCTATCGATCCGTTTGGAAAAAATTGGTTCAGGTACTGCCGGACATTTACTTCGTAATGGGGAGATGCTCGATCTGGCTGAAACCATATTGTATTGCCAGGAACTTGTGGGTTCACTGGATCAGGATATAAGTTGTCAAAGTTGTCACGACATTTTTTTAGGGCAGTTCTAAATATTTATTTCCATTTAAGATGAATAATTTACTGATTACAAAATGAAGGCAGGTTTATATTCTGTTTTGGCATTACATATATATAATAGCCAAAGACAAAATTTTCTCCTCTGTCCATCAACCGATTTACTTTATTTTTGTTTTGTTTACTACCTACAGTTAAGAATGCTAAAATTTATTTATAGTATTGTTTCATTCATTAAATAAATAAAAATAAAAAAAATCATAATTTACGTCCACACTATCAATACGAAACAGTGCCGCCAGTTTGTTTCGTAAGATGTATTGACTCGAATGAGAAAAACAAATAAAATTAGACAAAAAACTAACAAATTTTGTTTGGTTCTGAAAGTTATTCTACATTTGTCTTCTAAACGTTGTTTGTGGCATATTCTTGATTACTTTTATGTTTTTTTTGGGCAATAACACCACAATACATTATCATGCTATTCAGATTTCACCTACAAAAATTTATATTATATGATAATGACAGTTTATTGTCTACTCGCAAGTTTTTCTAAATATAGTGTGTCAACTAAAATCAGAAATTTGTATTGCGTGGCAACAGATCAATGTTTTTCTGATAATATTTTACTATTTTAAATTTGTACTTATAATTTATATTGTTTGTATTTTAAAGGCTAATAGTTTCATACATTTTAACTAATATTACAATGCCCCTGATATAAATACAAATAGTAAAATTAAAGATAAATAGTTAGATCTGACATCATGGCCAGATTTAATTTCAATTTGACAGTTCATAACAATGTTAGGTAGGTATCTTTTAAATTAATTTTAATATGTCTAAAATATTATTATTAAATGCTGAAAATATATTTTACTTATTTATCTAACAATATAATACATATAATGTTTGTTTATATATATATATATATATATATATATATATTTGCTTTTAAGTTTTTACGGGCACTAAAGCCTTGGTTATTGGTGTCTCATGCTCCTCGTCTGTTTGTCTCGGTTTTGACTTTAGGGCTCTTTGTATATTTCGGTCTGTAAATTCGTTTTGTCTCAGAGCTGTTTTTAAACTGTCCATTTCCTGTTTGATGTTATCCTGGTCAGCTAGTCTTTGTGATCTGGTTACTACAGTCTTGACGACGGCTTGTAATTGGGCTAGGTGGTGATGAGAATTAGCATGAAGGTATCTGTTGGTGTGAGTTGCTTTCCTATATACTGTATGGCCAAGGGTTCCTATTTATGAGAACATCAAGGAACGGCAGTTGATTGTTGGCTTCAACCTCCATGGTAAATTTTATTTTGTGATGGATGCCATTAAGGTGGTCTAAAAAAGTATTGAGCACAAATGTATCATCCACATATCGCAACCATAAACTGGGTTTAAGAGTTGTTGTTCGTAGTGCTCAAAGTTCTCCATAAAAAGGTTCGCTATAACTGATGAGAGTGGCGATCCCATTGGAGCTCCTTCCACTTGTTTGTATCGTTGGTTCTCGTTAACAAAATTGGTGTTCACCAGACAGTGCCTTGTTAAGTCTACAAGGTGTTGAGGTGGTTTGTATTTTTCTATTATCATGTCCAAGGCTTCGTCTATAGGGATCTTGGTAAAAGGGACACTACGTCAAAACTTACAAGAAGACACTCTGGTTGTAAGACCGTTTTTCAAAGTATTTCGATGAAATGTGTCCAATTTTTCACATATGAGTCTGCCTCCTCTGCAAGCGGTTGAAGTTGTTGGGGTAGGTATTTGGCTAAGTGTTGTGTTGGGGATCCAATTGAGCTTACTATTGGCCTCAAAGGTGCACCTTCTTTATGTACTTTTGGCAACCCATAGAATTTCGGACATCTCGATGACTTTTCACGCGGAATGAGTTGCAGTTGGAGATTTTTGTCGATCCTAGTTGCTTGGATTTTGGGGTTGTTGGATCAGTAGTAATTTGTTTATATGCTGGATCTTGTAGCAATATTTGAATTTTGTTAGAATAATCCGCTGTATCTAAAATTACAGTCGCATTTCCTTTATCAGTAGGTAGAATGACAATGTCCTTGTTGAGGCGAAGTTGTTTTAAGGCCTCATTTTCTTCTATAGATAGGTTCCTTTTGGGTGGTTTAGACTTTCTTAGAACATGTGACACATCTTGTCTTATTATTTCAGCGGTGTTCGCATCTAATTTTGAAACTGCTGTTTCCACCCCACATATTATGCTCTCTGTTGGTATGTGAGAGAGAGAGCAATAGCGTAATTGAATCCCTTAGCCAACACGCCAATCGAGGAAGAGTTCAATTGGACCGAAGATAAGTTATAAGCGGTTTTATTCGTTTCCAATTCGTTTTTGGGCTTCTGTTGGAGCTTCAATTCGTCAAATTTTGTCTGTTGTTGCATTGTTGTCAACTCTGCATTTGTTTCGGCCCTAAATTCACTAATCTCATCGAATTTATCCCATATTATTAGGTGGAGTGTATTGCTTACCTGTAGGTGGATATCTAGGAGTTTAGTATTAAGAACATCCAAATCTCTTCTGACATCACGTATGGCTTCCCTAAGTAGGGCACAACTAGCTTTCCATAAGATATTTTGTGTTTTTCTGTTCTTCTTCCAGAACATTACCGTCATGTTTTTTGGAATAACTCCTTCATCGCGGCATCGTTGTAAAAAATGTAGATCGCACAAAAGTTTGCTTCTTTTCGCGCGTAATTTCTCAAATGTTTTATACAAATGAAAAGTATTCTCCCCGTAGATATTCACTATATTTGTTTTTAAGTTAAGTAATTGATAACTGGTCCCTGCCGGGATCGATGGTAAAATGACGACGCTTCGGCAGAGTCACATCTGCCCTCTTCAGGTCGGTTCGCATAATTCTCGTAGCCTTCTGCTTTCGCTTCTAGTTACTCGAATACTAAGATTTTCAGAAGCGCTCGCGCTTTTATATAGTCGCGGCTTGGCGCCTATTGGTTGGCACCGTGAACGGCTGTGTGTGATTGGCCCTGCGCGCTCAGTGGGCACGCCTCCCGCCTGCTGATTTGTTATTTCCGGTTGAGTTGTTATTGGATGGGTCTGGGCCGGTACGGTGTTTAAAAGAATTTTCCAACAATTCGATAAGTTCTGAATTTCATTGCGTGCGTTTAGACTGTGAGGCCTCTTCGCTATTTCAATTGCCTCTCTTACGAGTCTTGATTTCGGGTGTTCTATATTTGCCAGTACTCTGGTCTTCTCAAAGTCTATTCGGTGTGACATCGTGGTGGCGTGTTCCGTAATAGATGTTGTTTTTCCTGCTTTCTAACAGCGTTCTGGTGTTCATCACGTCTAGCTTGAATTCTCCTATTAGTTTGCCCCACATAGGTTTTATGACAGTCTGAACATGGAATCTCGTACACTCCCTGTTGTTCTCGTCAAAAGTTACTTAGTATCTTTTGAGAAAGCCAAATATGATTTTGGCGAAACGTCAAGTGATTTTTCAAACGAATACAGACGAACGGATGTACACCGGAATAAATCATCAACCATATCTAGTGGAAAAAATTAAAGGATCAAAAAATAATTCCAAATTTTTTGACGTTATTCAAGTGTCTGGTTTTCGCCTGAAAATGGTCGTACCGGACTTTAAAAAAAAGTATTTTAAAGCTTGAAGTTTCTGGTTTTGAGACTTGATGTGAAAATTTTTTTCAAGTAAACGTGTATCGCTCAATTCTAACGAATACCATAAGAACTTTTTTTTCAAAATTTTTTCTATGTTCTTTTTTGGTCTATGAACATGTAAAATTTTTTCGAAATAAATCCCTCTATTGATCGGATAAGTTGTTTATTAAGTTGTTTATTCAGCTTTAAATTGTTTTTTTGAAAAGTTCAATACGACCAGTTGTCGCTAAGATATCGAACTTTGAATGGAAAAGGATCTTTTTGTGTTTAACCATCAATATCTCAGCAACCGTTGATCGCACAAGAAGAGTAAGAAAGGTTCTGAAATCTTGAACAAACACTCCATAAAAATCAGCAACGGTTTTCTGAAAAAAAAAATTTTTACATTAATTTGAAAAATCAAGAAAATTAGCACTTTTGTTGGCTTTTGGGGTCATCAGGCGCTAAATTGGAAATATCAAGAAAACCAGTAATATTGTGTGCCTTTTATAGTTCAATATGCCAACAAAAACCGTACAAAGTTTCGTTTAAATCCATCGAGCTGTTTTTTTGTTTTCTTCGATCGAATTTTTGAAAACCTTGAAAAGTTGATGATTTTGATTTTAAATGATCATAAGTTTAGCAAAATGCAAAAAACTATATTTTTTCTGTTTCTTATACAATATCATTTATAAATCTGTTTAAGGTTATGGGAAAACAAAAGAGAAATTAGAAAAAAAAAATTTTGGAAAATTAAAAAAAAAAATTTAACAAATTTGTATTCTTTTTTAATGACCCAAAAAAAATGGAAGAAATTTGGAATTTTTTTTTAATGATTTATAACACGATTCTGTTATTGCATTCTATTGATTTTCTTGATTTTTAAACTTCGACTGAATTAAAATTTTAATTAAATTTCAAACAAAGTTGATATACCCAATAGAATTTTGAACTCGATCTAGACGCTTTTCAGAAATTTATTATCGTTAGTTTTCGTGAACTCTTAAAACGCTAAAAAACAGGTTTTGTCAAAACCACTCCTTCTGCGTTACAAAAAATTTCATAAATTTGCAAAAAAAAACAAGTTGCTTTCCGATCATGGTTAGAAGGTATTTATCAGAGCTAGAGGTTGCTCGTTTGATTACTCTGCTCGAAGAAGGTTGCAGTCAACGTGATGTTGCCATCCGGATGGGTGTTAGTCAATCCGTCGTATCTCGAACGTATGCACGATACCGGGAGACGAACCAATACATTCGTCGTACTGGACAAGGACGCCATCGTGTCACGACTGCTCGAGATGATCGAGCAGTTGTCCGACACGTTCGACGTGAGCCTTTCATCAGTGCGAACATTGTGGCGAGAAATTTTGCAAATCGGGTACAACAGCGACACCAAGTACGAAACATTTCTTCCCGTACAGTCATCAACCGTCTTCGCGGAAATGGGTTAAATGCACGACATCCTAATCGTGTACCCATGTTGACAGCGAGACATCGCCAAGAACGTTTAGCGTATGCCAACGCACATCGGGCTTGGACATTGAGACAATGGAGAAACGTTTTATTCACTGACGAATCCAGGTTCAACTTATATGGAAGCGACCGACGTCCGCTTGTTTGGCGCCGTCGTGGTGAACGTTTTCGCCAGGACTTTGTTCGTCCGACTGTCGCCTATGATGGTGGGTCAGTCATGGTCTGGGGCGGCGTTTCGCGAGATTGGAGAACACCTCTGGTGATTATGCGCGATAACTTAACAGCTCAGCGCTATATTGACCAAATTTTGAGACCAATTGTACCTCGTAGACGGCAACGTCAGAGGGAGTTTATTCTAATGCAAGATAACGCACGCCCACACACAGCCAACATCACCAGACGCTTTTTGGAACGCCATGACATCACTTTGCTGCGGCATCCACCAATGAGTCTAGACCTCAATCCCATCGAGCATGTTTGGGACATAATGGGTCGTCGTTTGCGCAGTGAATATCCAAATGTGCAGAACTTGGCCACATTAGAGCGTGCACTTCTGCAAATTTGGAACACCATCCCTCAACCTCAGATTATTGAGAACAGGGGTGGCAATACCCGTTATTAATGTACCTGACGAACGGGCAGACGAACATACATACACATACACACAAACACTCAAATACACAAACTCACACAAAAGAAGCGTAAATCCGATCGGGCAACCTTCACGGGGTACGCTTTGGGTCATTAAAAAAAGAATACTAATTTGTTAAAAAAAAAAATTCCAAATTTTCCAAAAATTTTTCAATTTCTCTTCTGTTTTCCTACAATCTTAAACAGATTTATGAATTATATTGTATAAGAAACAGAAAAAATATATATTTTTTTGCATTTTGTTAAAGTTATGATCATTTAAAATCAAAATCAACTTTTCAAGGTATTCAAAAATTCGATTGAAGAAAACAAAAAAACGGCTCAATGGATTTATACGAAACATTGTGGGGTTTTTGTTGGCATATTGAACTGTAAAAGGCACACTTAACGTTGCTGGTTTTCTCGATATTTTCAATTTAGCGGCTGGTGATCCCAAAAGCCATCAAACGTGCTTTTTACCTAGACTTTTCAAATTAATGTAAAGAATAAAAAAAATAAAAACCTTCAAAAAACCGTAGCTGATTTCTGTGGGAAATTTATTCAAGATTACAACACCTTGTGCGATCGGGGGTTGCTGAGGTATTGATGGTTAAAGACAAAAAGATCCTTTTCCACTCAAAGTTCGATATCTCAGCGAGAAGTGGTCGTATTGAACTTTGCAAAACAGAAATTTAAAGCTGAATGACCAAATTATTCTATCCATGTAGTGGTTGATTGAAAAGAAAAAAAATCAAGTTCGTACACCAAAAAAGAAAACCAAAAAAAATTGAATTTTTTTTGTTATGGTATTCGTTAGGATTGAGCGGTACACGTTGCTTGAAACATTTTTTTCTCATAAGATCTCAAAACTAGAAACTTCAAGCTTTAAAATCCTTTTTTTAACTCCAGGGCGACCATTTTCAAGGGAAATACAGCTAATTGAAAAACGTCAAAAAATTTGGAATTATTTTTTGATCCTTTAATTTTTTCCACTACTATATATATATACATATATATATATATATATATATATATATATATATATATATATATATATATATATATATATATATTAAATTCTTGCAAACGGCACTATGACTTTCGAAATTCGGGAAAAATCGTATTACCGATAGAGGACATTGTCACAATAATTATGACAGCCGAGTTTTGAAATTATTGAAATTGCAAGAGTTTCAATACAGGATGAATTGGTAACCTACTTGAGATTGACATTGCTCTTGAAAATAATTGTCAATGCAAATTGATGTGAAGGATCTTATAAGAATTTTATTTATCACCATTTGATATTTTTATAACATTACATTTTTATAGCAGAACCCTTTAGTTTAGTAAAAATTTCTGCTTTGGTGAGTTTTAGATGGCTAAAAAGTTGTGTTCTCATGTTTTAAATTGACTGAAATATAAGGCGTTGTAAATTATAATTATACCGGGTGATTCCAGACATGTTAGAACTCAAATGTTTCTTTGGTAACAGGGTAACAGATTTGCGGTTGAATTTACAGGGTTCTTGGAATAGAGAGCGCGGTAGAATTTGGTGCAAAAATTATTATACAGAGATGCATATTCAAGGTGGCGGAAATTGAGCTGGAGTATTGTAGTTATACAGTGTGGTCGAAAAATGTTAGAAAAAATGCAACATTTTGTAACCCATAAGCAGTTGCATATATAGGACAGATGCAATATAGGGTGAGAAGAATTATAGATATACAGGATGATTATAAAAAATGTTAGAAAAGGTAATGATTTATGCAGTAGCCCACGATGAGTTGCAAATATGTGATTATTGAACAAACAAAAAGAGCAAATACGGTGCCTCAGACAGTCGCAAATACAGAATGGTTGGGATGAAATTATATCGGGTGGTTCAAAATTATTAAAAAAATATGATGCGTGGTCCATGAGCCGTTGCTAATGCAGGGTAGTTAAAATATTGCCCAGAGTAGACTTATAGTTCTATTGAGTGGTTAAAAAAATGTTTTCAAAAATTTTGATTTTGGGTAGTCCTTTAGCACTAGATACATGGTGGTGGATATATATGTTATATAAGTTTATACTATGAACTTAGCACGAACTTATATAACAAATATTATGAGATGAAATTATTATAATGATGATTTTAATAAATGTTAGAGAATTGAGTGCAATTAAATTTATACAGGGTGGTTAGGAAAAATAATTAATAATTTAATTAATAATTAACAAAATAAAGTCCTATTAATTATCTGAAAAACCCCAAATATCGTTACAAATTGACACAACTGGTCTAATTTCGACCACTGGGCGGCCGCTAGTACGATTGATAATACAAAATATTCCTTATTTAGGGGTTTTAGTTGAAGAACACTCTCGCCATATCGGGATCCAGGGCTCGAAACCTGGTCACTATATTTAAGATTTAAATCAACGCTATTAAAATTTTTGCTCTTTTTTAACTACTACATACTGCCGACTGAAAAACTTTACCCGCTCATAGGTGTAGCGCGAGGCGCTGGGCAGGCATTGAATCAAGTAGCCAATAGATTCCTTCTCCTAAGTCTGTAATTTGACAAAATATTGCCTCAGATATTAAATATTCTTATTTTTACCTGAAAACTTCATAAATAATTTCTAAAATTATATATTTATTTTATTTATTTTTTATTTTTATTTACTACTACACCATCCAACAGCCATAGGCCAAATCAAGGATGGGCATTTAAGTTAGTGTACATGGAAAATTATAAAGTTACATACATAAAAACATAAAAATCAAATACTATGTACAACAACTTACAATATACACTGCTAAAAATACGAGAGAGGACATTACAAGAAAAATGAAAAATTCTCCTTAATACATTGAAATGATTAAGAATCAAGGCCCTGGATCATTTGCCTCTTAATCATTCCAATATTCCCATTAAACAAATCAATATCTGACGGTAATTCATTATAATTGTAAAACATATTGAAAAGCGGAGAATTTTGTAGTAGATTTGTTCTGGGCGTTATCATGTAAAAAAGTGGGGGAAAGCGAGTTCTGATGTTAGGAACATTAAACGAGATTTGACTTAATAAACTTGGACAGCCCAACTTGTTGTTTAATAACTTATGCAAAGTATCTAATGAGTAGTATTTCCTACGTGTTGCTAAATCCATGAACTGAAATCCTTGCAGTAACGTATCATTAGATATACCACGATGTGGATACACCCCGTCAATTCTAAACCACAGATATTTAACGTATTTCCTATTGATGTTTTCCACAGCATTAGTATATGTTTCGTATCCAGGATTCCAGATAATGGAGGCATACTCGAGTTTAGAACTTACAAAAGCATTAAACAAAGTAGTTACGGTGCTAGTTCTGGAGAAGTGACGCCCATTCCGTATTACAAACCCCAAATTTCGATACGCCTCCTTCTGAATAATGTTGATATGCTGAGCAAAATTTAGTTTTGAATCAAAAGTGATTCCTAAATCCTTATATGTAACACACCTGTTAATGAGGTTCCCATTAATGTTATACCGATATTCAATTGAAATTGATTTCCTTGTGAAGGTCATATGATTACACTTGGAAATATTCAACGGTAGCCTATTTTCTATACACCAATGTGAAAGACTATTAATATCTTCTTGTAATACTTTACATGCCTCTTCATCATAAATTGAATTATATATTTTTAGATCATCTGCATATAGTAATGATTTACACTTTAAAATATCAACAATGTCATTAATAAATATATCAAATAACAACGAACCAAGAACAGAACCCTATGGTACACCAGATGTAGCTTGAAAATTGAATGACTGGAAACCATAATAATCAACTCTTAAAATGCGATTAGTGAGATAAGATTCTAAAAAAATAAGAAATGATGAAGTGAAACCAAGCTTCGATAATTTGCTCAATAAGATGCCATGGCCCAGTCGATCAAAAGCTTTAGAAAAATCTGTATATATTACTTCCACTTGGCCACCAGCATCTAGTATCTAGTTGTTCTACGCTGATGCACGGCTTTACATGTGCAAATATGAATTCATACGATACATTTTCAAATACCTTGCTAAAATTGTTAAGAATTGTAATCGGCCTATAATTTTCAATATATGTTTTGTCTCCTTTCTTCCATATTGGACAAACTTTAGAATATTTCCCAGAACCGGAAAAGTTATACTACTTAAAGATAAGATAAATACAAATGCAAGCGGTTTGACTATTACGGACGCACAGTCTTTTAACAAGAAAGCAGGTATGCCGTCTGGACCCCTAGTGGTTTTTGGTTTTAATCGGCGAAGGGCTTGTAGTACATTGTTATCGGAAACGGATGGTATCGTGCAACTATTATAATTAGTACAAGGCAGAAGGTCTACATCTGTATAAGAAGATCTAATAAATGCCGACTGAAAAAAGTTAGCAAATGAATTTACTATATTCTGTGGATTATCGAATGAAGTAGTTCCATAATTCATTGAATTTGGTATACAGGGGTTAGTTTTCCGTGAGTCAATGTAGCTCCAAAAATATATAGGATTACTAGATAATTTTTGTTCAATGTTTCGCATGTAGTTTTGATAACTAATTGCAATATCTTTTTTTAATTTTAGCACGCAAAATACCAAAAACATTATAAACATCCATATCAAATGTACGCTTATACCAAGAGAAAAGACGGGCTTTAGTTTTAATACTTCTAACTATTTCATTAGTATACCATGGTGGATACTTTAAATTAAATCTAGGTACTGCTTTCGGAACACTTTTATCAAAAACGGAATCTAATTTTGAATAAAATAAGTCACACGCTGCATTTATATTTGTACAGTTAACTAAGTCATTCCAATCAATATTGCTTATATCTGCATACAGTGTATGAAGGTTAGCCTTCCTAAAATTGTACGATGGGTTATTGTTAGTTACAAAGTTATTGCAAGACTTAGCTACAGATATAGTTATGTCTAATGGAGGATGGTACTGATCTTCTGGAACAATAGGATCTATTGAACGATGTACAGTTACATTAAAGTCACTTAAGATTAAATCAAGTAACCGACCATTATTATTTAGTGCCTCATTATACTGCCTTAAGTTCATAAATGCTGAAAAACATTCAAGGGTAGAAACATAGCTGTTTCCAAATGTAACATCAGAATGTCTTTGGTAATACTGTGGTATATTGAAATCTCCCAAAATAAGTAAGTCATCTTCGCTATTATATAATTGGGATATAAAGTCGTACAAAAATTCATAGGTATCGAGGCTTAACTGTGGAGGAAAATAAACTACAATTAGATATACTCTTCTATTTTTTGAAATAGATACTCTTACGCCAAGCGTATCCACATCAGGTATAACAGATGACAACTTAGATAAATCAATGACCTCTACACAGTATTTGTTTTTAATTGCAAGCAATACACCCCCTCCCTTTTTTGTTTTAATAGTTTCAAAGTCACGATCAGCACGAAATAGCTGATAGTTTGTATGAAATATTTCAGAGTCGTAAACCGATGAGGATAGCCAAGTCTCCTTTAAAGCAATAACATCTTGATTACAAGTTGCCGAATAGTTATAGACAGAGATAAGTTTTGTATTTAACCTCCTCAAGTTTTGATAATAAATTACAAAATTATGTTCCTTACCAACATCAGAACTGCTTTTTAATTGCTATTTACATAGTATACTATTTCTGTAGTGCTCCAGTTTCTTCTGATACGTGGTACATTTAGAATGATTCCATGCACAGTGTAGATAGTCAACATTTTTCACATTGAGACAGTTTATACATTTAATTTCAGAGTTAGGCGGACAATATTTAATATGGTGCTGCATTGAACACTTAGGACAAGCAATGTCTCGATTACACGAATGTTGATGGTGATTTATTCCACTACACTTATAGCATATTTTCAATTCAACGGCATCATAAACAGGACAGACATCAAAGTTCACAAATACATTGTGGAGTTCTAGAACTTTTACATACGTCTCCTTGTCAAGCTCTAAAATTGCTTGATATATGTTGTTATTCTTCTTAGTTGGCCAAATCTTCATAACATAACATACATTAGCACTTTGCACGGTACTATTCTGATACTTCAAAAATGTAATTAATTCGTCGGGTGGGTACTGTTCTATCATACCTGCAATCCTTATCCTCGGGTTCCGGCTCTTAACTTCCTTAACCTCATAGCTGTTCGATAATTTTAAGTTGGCCACTTCCTTGAATTTTAATAATAAATTATAAAATTATATTATGAAAAGCCCTTACAAACGTTTTCTACAAAAAAACTAATTATTCTCGAATTTACTTGAGAAAGTGCAAAGGTGTCCGATAAATTTGACGTCACATGAGAATACAATCGTTTGCTATTTGACAATTCATCACATGTATCGGTGTTATTTTAATTTTGGGTTGTTTGTTGTCTAGTTTGTGTTTATTTTGAGTCAACATTTAATTAAATAATTTATTTTGATAGAATAGTTAATTTTGACTATTTTTTTCTAAAACATGAATTGTTTACGTCTGCTGAGCGTGGAGTTAAAACTAAATATTTTTTACTATAAATCTAGCCTTAATTACTCAACACTTTTCCTTTTTTTTATGATGAAAAAGTCGTTTAAATATTTAATTTTAATAATCGCACTCTAAAATATATTTAATTAGGTTATGCTACTAAAACAGTAAAAGTTTTTCTATCTAAATTGTTGTGGTATTATTTTAGGGTTCAGAGGGACATGTAAGATATGACCAGAGACCGACTTCACTTAAAAAATTAAAGTTATTATAAGGGAAATGAATGTGAAGAAAAAATGTTACCCTACCTTGTTCTTTTTACAACAGTCACTCAGATTAAGGGCTAATCCGCTTTCAATCGTTCTGCAAGCAAAAATATGCGGAACCGTATTTGTTTAAATCAATACCGAACACCCATTATTTTCCATTCCATATAGTTTTCCATGTCCTGCTGCAACTGAGAAAAGATAACAAAGTGAGGTTAAGCTAATATTGATTTTTCATTTTCATATCATAACGAACCTGCAAGTAGACTTCTAATTCAATTTAGTAATTCAAATTTAAGAACTTACATTAAAATAGTTTTCACAAAGGTACACATGACTCTTTGATGAAATTCCTTCTGGCGGGCGTCTCATACCTTTTAGCCAGATTTTTCGTTGTTTTTCCTGAAGTGAAAATAGTTGTGCTTTTACAGCCTGGAATGATACAATACCGCTAAACCATTTTTTACTTGGAATTATCAAAAAATTTCATCGAGAAACGTAGGACAAATGTAAACTCCATAGAACGTCAAGTCGAAATAATACCTAGTGACGTCACTGTCGTCAGAAATGTCAACACCCAGGTTTTGGCAGGAATTTATCCAGAAATGTCAACCTCCAGGTTATGGCGGGAATTTATCCAGTTTAAATTTCAATTATTTATTAGAAAGTTAATATTCCAAATATTTTAAAAATGTTTTGGAAGATACTATTCAAATCTAATTGATTCACCACCAAACAAAAATCAGTTGTCTGAAATCTACAGGAGACATATAATTTCCGATGTATTTTTGCCCGCTGAACACTAGTCCGGAGTCAGAATTGCTCCACCACTCTTCAAGTTTTAGCAAAACGCTAAAGAATCTTCTGCAAAATGAAATATTTTCCAATTCTGTCTCCGGATTCGGGTTCAGCGTGCAAAAATTTGTCGGAAACCATACGTCGCATGTACATTACAGACTTTTTTTTGTGTGGTGTTATTTTTATTTAATAATTAATAAGCAAGGACTGCAAGGGTCCTATTCTCACTCTCTAGAGCATCAGCTCTAACTATCGCTTTAACTCATGATGACTGTACAATATTTTACTGTGGTCAGTAATTATATAACTCTCTAGAATAATTATAAGCTTATTATTATAATACACATTCGAGTCTCATGAAGATGATGTTATTCCTATATTCAAGAAAATATAAGAACTTCTCCCATGCTGTGTATACAATGACAGGCAAATAATATTACTTTTATATGGTGTTTAGCGAGTTTAACTTCTTTTTTATCATATCTTCATTACTTCTACACTAAATACTTACTCGGTACTGTTTCATGGAAAAAACATTCATATATTAAATTTTCTTCAAAATGAAGGAATTTAAATTTTTTTTTATGGAAACTAAGGTAGATATCGGCATTTTTTCGATTTTTGTTGAATTTTTCACAATTGAGTTTTCATACTTTTGAGAATATAAAAAATGGATGACTGTCTCTTATGTAATATTTTATATACATGTTTAATATATAAGACATGTGTTTTGTACAATAAAATTAGTTTAAATGAAAAAGTGTATTTAAAAATCCATAAAATACAAAACAAAATGGATATCAATTTATTCGTGAATTTCACGAACATCTTAATGATTAAAATTCATAATAAAATAAATGTTTAACTCAAATGATAAAAAATACCAAAAAGAATTTTCTATAAATTAATATGTATTAATATGTTTCATAGAAAATAAAAACTGCATAGTTGTATATAGCATTTAGCAATTTTTGGTAAATTAATTTTATACTATCTTTGTTGAATAAACTTCAATTCCAAAAACAAATATTAAAACGATATTGGCAAAAATTCATTAAAAGCCAAAGAAAATTGCAAAATTGGAACTGCCAAGTCTCAGTCAATTTTCTTCAAAAACTTTATAAAACCTGCAATTTTGTAGCAAAGTTTACCTATATAATATCCCCAAATATTGATTAATTCACCAGATATAATAAAAATATCGTAATTGTTTGAATTTCACTCCTATTTCGAATTTCCACATTCTGAATTTCCAATTGAATAATTAAAAAATCGTAATTGTTTGAATTTCACTCTTATCCCGAATTTCCACATTCTGAATATCCAGTTAAACAATACATTCAGTATAAATAATTCCACAACATTGTAGGTCCTTCGTATTCTGCGTTTTAGGACCCAATCAATAATCTATTAGTACAGTATCTTAATTTTGAATTTTTCAGGTACTATAAACACTATTTTATCTTTACCATTGTTGGTCATATTATCAAAGTTATCATTATGTTTGTATATGGTGGGTGTACCTATTGCACTTCATAAATTGAGGTCATCAAGGACCTTGGTACAATTTTCAAATTATCATTTGGTATGTATATGGTTTAACAATACATTATATATTAATTCCAAATCAGTATCAGTAGTATTTTTGTTCAATATATTGTTTCTGGAAATCAATAAACGAAGTTATGAGATTGTTATCATAACAATCAAAGCCTTGCCCAGAAACATTCTAGATATTGTGTTGAATTAATATATCTAATTGACCAGATAATATATAAATAATTTTTAGGGTTTGATTTCTTTGAATTGTGGTTTTACTAACGACGATTATGTTTATAATATATCTGTTATGATTTTATTAAAAATGTCTGAAAAATTATTATTAACATATTTCAAATTATTGTGCATTATTTTCCGATTAAAAATGTTATATTTGTTTTAGTATCAAGGATTCTTCTCAAATTTAGTAGTGACGGTAATAACAGCATTTCTATTTCACATACTAATCGAAATGCCTTTCGTCAATTTGGAGAACTATGTAGCACAGAAAATAAAAATTCGTTTTGGATATTTAAGTTATCAATCCATGGAAGAAGGTTCCAAGAATAAGTAACAAATTACATGCAATAATTTGTCAGTTATGTGAATAATTATCTTTAATTTTATTTTGCTCGCATTTTATATCCAGTCCACCATCCCGCTTACTATACTAAGAATGTAAAAATTATAAATAAAAATTATTGTAATGGCGTATTTCATCACACTCTCTTCCAGGTGTCATTCCTTTGTATGCAAGACAATATATATTATATATAATATACATTGTTTCTGGTCAGGGAACCTTCATCAGTTGCGCTTCCCACAATTGAATGTCCTCTCAAACACTTCTTTATGTATTTGAAACATTTCGTTAAATTTGAAGACGCGAGATGTAAGACCGACATCTAGGATTTTCGAGAGAAATGTTTCAACTACATAAAGAAGTGTTCGAGAGGACATTCAGTTGTGGGAAGCGCAACTGATGAAGGTTCCCTGACCAGAAACAATGTATATTATATATAATATATATGATATATATAATATATTGTCTTGCGTACAAAGGAATGACACCTCGAAGAGAGTATTCAATATCTCTGACAGGTGAAGTAACATGAAAAATTGTATCGTGACATTCTGTCCTAGGAGTTAAGGGAGAACAGCAATTACAGGGAACGGCTCCAGATTCGGAACCTCTGTGTGCTGATTATCTCGAAAATCCTAGATGTCACACACCAAAAATAGCTTTAAGTTGATATATAACTAATAAATGTACATTATGAACGTATAAATGCAAGTCTTTACATATACTTATAGCTGTGGAGTGGATAAAAAAATTTTACTTAAAAAACAAGTGAATGAGATTTTTTCCCAAAAATAAATTAATTAGGTCTTAATTAAAATTAGTATGGGCCGTATTTTGATAGGCCCTACGGTAGATATATATTCTCCTATTCATAAATGTATGTAAAAATTAGGTATACAGGAAATAACACTAGATGAGCGTACTAATTTAGTAATTTTGTAGCCGGATCGCGTACTATTACGAGTATGTTTATTATGTTAAACCAAGTTAGAAACTCATAGCCAGTTTTTGTCTTTTTTGTTCATTTACTGTTATTATATTTTTAATATTTGACTATGTTGTTTTCTAAAGGCCCTAATTTAGTACTGTATAAGATCCATTCACTCATTATACTTTGCTCTTACCTTCGTTTTGACTGGAGTCTGTAGTTTTCACGGAGTTGAACACTATTTCTAAGGCAAAGAAGGCGAAAATTTTTTAAAATAGGTAATTTTTGTTTCGGGTAGTTGGTATGATTTTACAAAGCTTTGTCCTCATTGAATCAAACAAGTCATAAATGCATTAATCATATAAAAACGTAATACAGTAAAACTACAAAAACCAAAATTAAATAATGGAAGTATGTTACAGAACAAAAGATAAGTAGTAGCTTGTGTATTAACATATATTATATAAAAGATTAATGAATTCATAACATGAAATTCTAATTAAGTAAAAATATGAAAAGATAAAATCCTCAAATTCTTAATTTGTACCTGTCTCGACACGAATAATAAGTTTTTTGACCTGACAATTATATTAGTAAATTGATAAAAACTAATATGAATTTCAACAAAGGTCATTTTCTGTTTTGTCTTTACTACTATTATTTTAAAGAATATCAAAATCGGTAAACGGAAAAGTTTTTTGACACATACTCTTACACAATAAGTCGTAATCAAATCTTCACTGCTAAGTTTCGTTTCTTTTGGGCCGTCATCAACTATTTTATTTAAATACGGACCTGTACTTTGTTGTTAGAAAATCGATAAAAACCACGGAAATAAAAATATATTGGTGTATGATATAAATAATCATCAGGGTAAACAGTTTTATTACGGTCCTGCTTATAGCCTAAATAGTCCCATTAAAAATTTTTTGTTGACAAGAAAAACTATAAACTTTTTGATTCGTTTTTCTTGAGAGGTAAAACGATGTAATTGAAAAAATGTATAATATCAAAAAAAATTCAGTTTGCTGCTGTGCAAATTGCAAACCTAATTGAAACCGGGTGACCGCTTTTGAATTGAAAAATTATGCAAGTTTAGTTTTTCATTTTAATACTTATTTTTTTCGGTGCCATTTTGTAAGCCTGTGCTATAGTAAATTTAATGATCCAGAATATACAAATCATAGATGAGCTATTCACAAACACGTAGTCATCAGACTCTTCCATGCTGTAAAATCAATTATGCAACACTATACTTATTTTCGTTGTAAATTGATATGTCGCCAAAATAATGTATATTTTATGACGAAATTGTTTACGATAATATAACAAGTAAAAAAAGTCTTTATTGCTTTTCCGTCTTCTTCGTAGTTAAATTCTCATGTTTGAGAAACACTGATCTCTTGAAACCAGGGACATCGAGCCATATTTGTTGATCCATTGTTTTTCCATGAAAGTATCCAAAAATAATGCTTTTTGCGACATGCAAAGCAACAAAAGGAAATTTGTCGATTGTATTCCATAGATCTTGTATTACCTTGAAATTTTGTATTTTTTCGCAATTATAGTTTAGACGTTATCAAAGGAAAAGTCTTGATTTTTAAATTACAAAAAACAAAACATGAATTTTTCCATAATTTTTGACTTTTGCATTTACACCGCTTTACCACGCAAGGAATACTAGTCAATAATTTATAGGGCTTTCTGTCATCAAAAAAATATTTAGTTGGACAATTTAGGCTATAAGCGGAAAGTACTATTTGTTTTACTCTGATGCTTAGTTTTTTCGTCCAAAACGTCGTACAAAATTTAACATATACACATACGTATAAGCACTTTATTGGAAAATAATATCGCAATGCACAGGTTGATACCGTTGTCAATGGTATAGAAACTATTAAAAAAGGCACAATTCTAAAATTAAAAAATTAAATGTTTTACAATAGTATTTGATTTATGAGGTAAATAAGAGAATTTAATTTGATAATATACAGGGTAGCAGAGAAACTAAATGTTCGAATAAATAAACGACAACAAAAATTACAATAAAATACGACAGTTTGAAATATCAAAAATTTGTGAGCATGCTTGGGACATTGGTCATAAAATACAATTTTAAAATTGAGTCATATTACACAAAGAAGAACACATCACTAAAGGAAAACTAAAAGAATCTTCTTTAATTTTGTTAAATTCAATCCTTCCTGGTGTCAGATGATTAAGGAAGAAATTGCTAATGGTCATGTCATTGTGAACAACCCAACCCAACCCCTTATTTTCAATGGGATCACTGAATCAACTCTTTTGCCGCATTTTTAGCATCTTATAACAAAATCCCACCTAGGAGCTCCACATCAAATTCTGAAGATCACCCCTTTCTAATTCTTCCAATTTGAAAGGAACTATATTAATATATGATCTTTTCTGTGCTACCCCGTATATTGTCAGAATAAATTCTCTTAGTTACGTCATAAATCAAATACTATTGTAAAACGTTTCATTTTTTAATTTTAGAATTCTGCCTTTTTTCTTTACTCTTGACAACGGGGTCTGACCTAGACCCCGAAACGTTTGGAAATATAGAGTAATTTTGTTAATTGTGCTGTTTCCGCAATAAGTGGTTAAGCATTGACAAACTATGGCACAACTATCATTTAGGAAACATAGCAATGTAAAGTGTCTTTCAATATTTATGGATAGTTGAAGATAGCCCAGAAGAAACGAAAGGATGCAGTACAGATTTGATGTCATCCTAAAGTGTAAAAGTAAAACTTTGCCCGTTTCTCCGTTAGTGGTATTCTTCAAAAGAAAAGTAGTAGAGCCAAAAAACAAAAAAATACATTTTTTGTTTTCCTCCTCAAACTTGAGAACGGGAATAGATAGAGTATTTCGAATTGGCTCTAAAATACGCAAATTTGTCTCCATTTAATCGTGTTTGGATCTCATACCGTTTATTAAATAGAGATGTTATCCCTTCAAATGTGAGCCACCCTGTTTAGTTGAAAATTATAAATTTTTATTACCTAATTAAAAATAACATGTGTATACAAATCTGTAAAAAAAATACTATTATATATTTCTGTGCGAAAAACAATTTAAAAAGCATTAGTTCGATAATGTTATGGAAAGTGATGGCACCCTTCCAATAAGGCCGAATGTCGAAACAGAGAATTTCAAACTGAATTTACATAAAGTAAAACAAAACACAAAAATAAAAGATGCAGGAATATGCTTAAATATTTGATAATTACTAAGTTCCTATCAAATGTTTGTAAAATTAATTCGCCGTAAAATGGGAACATTGTAAACTTCACATAAAACAATACACCCTCGAAAGAAAATCACTTGTGCCAGATAACCCTTACAGCCATGAAGTTATCATTCTGATCAATTATTTACCTCATAAATTTGTAGCTTTTTGTCCAGCTTCTGGCATAAAGAAATATATGCAAAGACTAATGATAAGGTCAAATATCAAAAGGTTAAATTCAGTTGTAAAATAATAGTAGAGTTTGTAAAACACATGTAGAATCACAATTGAATTATGCCATAAACACACCAAATAACACATATTTTAGGTTAAAATCAAATTTTAAATACATAAATTCTTTAGGAAACAGAGAATAGAAATGTCAAATTCTAAAAACTGTTATAAGTCCTCAGAACTGGAACAGTAAAGAAATTCATACTAATAGACAGAGCAGAGAGCATATTATAGAATAAGCAAATAATTTAAAAAGTATAAAATCTCAATTTTTAATAAAATCCAATTTTTATAAAGTACCTGTTAAACAACTGGTGGCCATCCGGTGACTAATGTCAACTCAATGTTTTTGAAAATATAATCGAATGATTTGGGCAAAATTAATAAGGGAAAAAGGTATTGAAATTTAAGTTGAAATTTGTTTAGATTTTTTGATATAATTTAAAGGTAAAATATTTGGAAATTAATAAAATAACTATGAACGGAAATGGAAATAGCAGGTGGCAAAACAAATATTATAAATTGGAAATCTGACAGTGACAAGATCTCTTTCATCGTCAAAAATTAGTGTTCCATGCCAGTAAGACAACATTAACCTAAATTTAATTTGAGATTATTTTGGAGAAACAGATTGAAAACATTTTTATAAATATTCAATAAAAGGAAGATAATGGGAATAAATGGTATGAAAAATTAAAGTCAAAGTATTGGGAGAAAATAAATTTGCAAACCAGCACGTAAAATCCAATTAAGTGGCAGAATTTTTACCAGTATAAAATTTGAAATTTGGAATTATTGTTAAAGACCGACACCAGAAGAAGTGCGTTTGAGGCCCAACAACAGTGAGTTTTTGAAACATTGTTTAAGAAAATTAAAAGTTTATTTATTAAAATAAGAAAATCATAAAAGGTTAATCAATCAGTGGGAATAAAAGGTTTACAATTTTTAGAATACTAATAGTTGTGACTGAATGATCAAAATTTGTAACATAAATTGATAGAAATTTAAGAATAGTTTAAGTGAAAGGAAATGTATTTTGATTTGAAAGAAAACTTGTATAAATATTGTATTGTGGGAAATAAATTGTAATTTGATTGAAATTTGAGAAATTTGTTTTAATCAGTAATTTATTAAAAATATATATAAAATTAAAAGTCGACTAAGTAAAAATGAAAGTGCAAATAGAATTTCAAATTTAAGAAGTGTAAGTGATCCAGAAGAGAGATAGATGCTTGTAAGACAAAGGAGATAAGTATAAATTTATTTAACATCTAACAAATTTAACCCAAGCAAAAAGGACCCTGAGATATAAAATCATAAATTCAAAATCAATTATTATTAAATAAATTCAAAATTAAAATAACATTCTATTACATATATATATATATATATGTATATATGTATATATATATATATATATATATATATATATATATATATATATATATATATATATATATATATATATAATTTTGATTACATTAATTGTGTTTTTTGTTAGCCCTACATTGTTAGCTAATTTGTTTTGATTTAAATTTATTTATATTTCTTTTTGTGCCACACTTTGACTAGCCAATTTATTTTGGTTTTATTATATATTATGCATAATAATATTTTTATAAACTTTATTATTCATACTTTATTTTATTAATATATTTTCTCACGGTTTTAATTTTTATTCCATACATATACTTTCATTTTCTCAGGGTTTTCTATTTCATTGCAATCATACTTTTAACTCAAGGTGGTTCAACAAGTTCTAAATTTAAAATTGATACTTACATTTTTATCTTCCTTATAACTTCTCTGCTTCTCTTTTTATTACACTTATTCAACAATATTGCATTATTTTATTTATTCAAAACCTTTTTTCTTTTTATTTTACTAAATTGAAACTTTTATTTTTCTTGAAAAGAGTTTAGATGAAACTCTAAGCATTCAAATGTTATTTTTGGCTCATTTAAATAAACTAACACAACTTTCATTCTCAATTTACAATAACATTCTTTATTAAACACCAAGATAAAATTTTTTAAACATTAAAACAATAAATCTATAATCAACAAACGAATTTATTTCTAACTACTAAATGTTTATGAGAAATTTCTCTTTTTATATCATTATATTAAAGTTAAAATTTGTTATTCCTAATATACTTAACTAGCATAAACATAAATCAATTGTCACTTTATTTACCACATTTTTAAACAACTATTGTTTCACTAACCTTTTATTCCTTGTCGTGATTACAGTCCATTAGTTCTAAATTTCTTCATTGCCCATTCGAACTTTTATTTTATAAACAAATTTTTATTATTGGTTCCCATTCCATATTTGTTTACCATTATTCCATGTTCACCATCTTGTTTTATTTATTATTTATACATATTGTATTTAATTATTGTTTAACATTTCATGCTTGTTTACAATAATTCAACAATTACCATCTTAGTTGATGTTTTCAAATTTTTATTTAAACTTCCAACTTAATTGTCCTTTTCTGTCGGTCAGATATGCACTTCACATTTATTGTACCGTACTTATGAACACTGCCAATCTATATGTCATTGGAAACGTTCTGAATTTATGTAACCGCACTTTTTAACTACTTAACCTCTACTAACATTATTGAAGTTATTGCAAAGAAAAACATAAACACGCTCTTTGACTTATTTTCTTCAAAAATCAGGAACGAATGAGACCGGTGCCTACCAAACGTAAGCTTATATAATAATTTTGCAAATGCCTGCTAGACGCGTTTTGTCTGGCCCGGTCACCCAAAATGTATGTTTTTTCATTTGTTTTGGTGCGTTATATTACGTTCACTCATTTTACTAAGCCCATGTGTTTTCCCATAAGAAACAAACATTTTCTTTTTCCGTTATTAAATGATATTTTTCTGATAACTTATTTTATTTTAGGAACTTTTTAATTCTTGTAAAATTTCGTTTAAATGCTTTGTTTGTTTACACTAACTCATTTTTTTTCAAGGTCATTCAACTTTCATTATGATTTAAAAAACTTTACCGCAAATTCTTTATTGATTGAAATTTAAGTTATAATAATCTTTTTCTTATCATCTCCAATGTTCATGGAATAATTTTCTTTTATTTTTGTTCATAACTTTGACAATTATTGACATTTTACTTTTTCTGAAAGGAAAGTTGTTTATATGATGCTTTGCTTCCTAATTTATTTTATACTGTTGCAATTGCATGTGTTTTTACTAATTAATATTGTTTTAGATGTCTAGCATGGATTTTTATGTTTTCCTGGCAATTTACAATGATTCCTATGGATCTATATCACAATATATGCATACTCGTTACAAGATGTGTAACCAACATTTTTCAATTACCTTTAAACCTAATTGTGAGTATTTACAGTTTAATTATTATTAAAATCATCTTAATTACACTACATATTACACATATATTCCATTTTCCAATGTTCAGAGAGCTTTATATACAATTTATTGTTCCTTTTTGCTGGCACGTTGGAATGGCATGTTTATCGAAATTGAAATTCAAAAGTTTTGCTGGCTGTTTATTCAGTAAATGGTTTTGCTAAGCCTTTTATATTATAACACCTAAATCTCAGTTGATTCTTTTCAACTCTTAACATAAATATTTCAAGTATAATTGCTTTATTAGTGTTAATTCCTTTTTTTCCATTAAATGTTACTGATCGTTAGGCAACAACATGTTTATTCCCAATATACTTTTAGTATACAGTCTACTACTTGAATCTGTTTTATAGATTGCATTTCAGTTTGATTTATGGCTATTCTAATTCCATATATATATATATATATATATATATATATATATATATATATATATATGAGAGTCTGTCATTGATGGTTTTTGTTATGAGGACATCAAGAAACGGGAGGTAAGAATCGGACTCGATTTCCATTGTAAATTTAATATTAGAATGTGTGTTTTAGAGAGAAGTCTAATGAATTTCTGACATGTGGCCAAATGACAAAAATTATCATCAACATATCTCAACCAACAGGAAGGTTTTAAATTAGACGAGTTTAGGGCCTAGGTTCCGATTTGTTCTATGAAAATGTTAGCAAGAAGGTGAACCCATGGGGGCCCCACGGACTTGTTTGAACAGAGTGCATATATGCAATGTGGCTGAAAGAAGGGGGAGTGGAATTAGTTATACGGGGTGGTTCAAAAAAGTTATATTGAGTGGGCCATAAATAGTTGCATATACCAGGTGGTTCATAAACGGGCGGGGTAGAATTTTATTTAAAAAGGGTTGATAAGTAGTTACATATACTACAATATGGTTCAAATTAGGGTAGAATATTTATACAGGGTGGATAAAATCTTTTTAGAAAAAAATGTGTTATCTAAGTAGTTAGGAGGATCTTTAAATTATGTTCTTGCGTTATTAAAGTTATGAAATGGGTTGAAAAAAATGATAGAAGAAGTTGTTTATACAGGGTAGTTGAAATATGAGATCGAGTGGAATTATAGTTTATAGCGAGTGGTTAAAAAAATTATTCTATATCCACAAGTAATTGCATATATAGGATGGTTGAAATATGTAACGGGGTATAATTACAGCTATGCAAGTGGAAATGTAGGGTGGAGTAGAAATTTAAGGATACAGGTTGGTACAAAAATAATATATAGGATGGAGGGTATTTGTACTAGTATACATACAAGGTGATTCAAAAACATGTTGAAGAAAATTCCCCATAAGAAGTTGCAGGTTTGGTGAAATATATTGGGCATTAATGGATTTTTAGTTATACAGGGAGGTATGAAAAATGGATGGCCGATAAATAGTTGTATATGCAAGGTGGTTGAACTCGAATGTGGAGTAGAATTATAGTTAAACAGGTCGGAAAAAAAAGTTGCATATCTGAAACGTGGATAGAAGTAAAATTATAGTTATAAAGTGTGATTAAAACAATGTTAGAAAAAGTTGCATATACAGGTGATTGAAATATAAGGTGGAGGCAAATTGTGTGGAGCGGAGTTGTAGTTTAGTGTTTAAAAATGTTATATTTGGTGGCCTCTAAGCAGTTGAACATACAGTGTGGTTGATGTATTTTGTATAGTAAAATTATGGTTATACAGGATGATTCAGAAATAAGTTATAGTGTTTGACTGATTGGCAGCAGTATATACAGGATGGTTTTAATTTAGATGGATGTAGAATTGTAGTTATACAAAAAAATGATTAAAACTGTTATACAAGGTGGCCAAAAAGCAGTTGCAGTTTGGGTGAGTGTTTAAATAAAGGTTTGGTGTTAGGGTGCCAAACTGTGTTTTTATATTTGTGACACACTATGGGTTCAACAGGCATTTCCTTTAGGGTGTATCGAAAAGTTTAAAGTAATTGTTATATAGGGCATGAACAGTTGCATCCTACTATATGGAATACCTGAAACATGAAATAATTATTATATAACGTAGACTTGTACATTCTGTACGCGGGTGAAACCCCGGGTAACGGCTAGTATTAAATAAAATCTTACTCAAGAGGGACCCTTGTTGCAGACCTACATAGCTAGACCTACGTACAACTTGAGATTGATGAAACATCATATATGTTTAGACTTTAATCATATCATAATTGACTACTCTGTTGATATCTTAATACACCTTAAAATAAAAAATAAATTTTCTGAAATGACATTATCAAACGCTAACTCAATGCCCAAAAAAATCGCAACGGTGTTGTATTTTCTTCAAATACATCCAACACATCCCAGGCATGGATCATATGATTATCAGCAATACTCTAGCCTTCCTAAAAATAAATTGAAAGTACGGTAGTAAATTAATTTTCTCAGCAAACCACTTTGCTGCTTTGGTAGCATATGCAGAGGGTCTATAACTGTTAAAAAGTTGTCGATCATTACCTAACTTGAGAATGGGCAAAGAATAAAAGAGTTCCATTGCTCACGAGGGTGAATATCAACCCTCCATATAGCATTATAAAAATGGAGGGGAATTAACGTGTTACTAAATGACACTTGCGAAAGCTTGCTGTAAGAAATTATATCAAAAACTGGAGAAGTATCAATCACTTTTCTAAATATTCTTTTTAATTGGCCAAATGAAATGAAGTATCCATAAAAAAAGAAATATCTCCGTTACTTGCATTACGGATTTCAATCAAAAAATCCTTAAACAGCGCCAAGGAAGGTGCACCAGAAGAAGATACTATACTAGCAGTGAAATTATTTTTTCAGTTTAATTCCTTAAAAACTGAATTATTTTTGTTAAGAGCATAAGAACTAAAAACTCTCAAATATCTGCCCAATCTTTAGAAGGTACAGTATCCCTGTTCAAATTTGCCAAGAAATTACTACCAGAATCTCTCTTCTTTTTTTTGAATACGCTTAAAATTTTGTATGGTGGGGGTGCCAATCTTTGGTGGGGGTGAACAACAAATAATCTTTGATAACTGCGCTTGACTTGAGACAAGTGTTTAACTAATTTTTATATTCAATTTTAGTTCTGGATATTTTTAATCTTTTTCAAAACATTTCCTAAAAAATTAGTACTATGGAAAAACATTTCACATGTCCAATCGCGCACAACAATACAGATTTCATGGCCATTTTAGCTTAAACATTGACGAAACTACTCGTTTTGAACAACAAATTATTTGTTGTTCACAGTTTTCAATATAAGGTGAAATGTAGTTGTGCGCCATTATGTAAATAGCTGGAGTTTTGTTAAAAGAACTAAAATTGAATATAAGTCGTAAGAATTATCAAAGATTGGCACCCCCACCATACACAATTTTAATTCGTATTCAAAAAAAGAAGAGAGATTCTGGTAGTAATTTCTTGGCAAATTTGAACAGGGATACTGTAGCTGAACTGAAAAAATAATTTCATAGCTAGTATAGTGTACCTTGTTCTGGTGCCCCTTCCTTGACGCTGTTTAAGGATTTTTTGATTGAAAACCGTAATTCAAGTAATGGAGATATTTCATTTTTTATGGATACTTCATTTAATTTAATCCAATTAAAAAGAATATTTAGTAAAGTGAGTGATACTTCTCCAGTTTTTGATATAATTTCTCAAGTGTCATTTAGTTACAGGTTAATTCCCCTGAATTTTTATAATGCTATATGGAGGGGTGATATTCACCCTCGTGAGCAATGGAACTCTTTTATTCTTTGCCCATTCTCAAGTTAGGTAAGGATCGACAAATTTTTAATAGTTATAGACCCTCTTCATATGCTACCAAAGCACCTTGTAAAGGGAAACTTGGAGTGGTTTGCTGAGAAAATTAATTCACTACTCTACTTTCAATTTAGTTTTAGGAAGGCCAGAGTATTGCTGATAATCATATGATCCTTGCCTGGGATGTGTTGGATGGATTTGAAGAAAAGACAACACCGTTGCGATTTTTGTGGGCATTGAGTCAGCGTTTGATAATGTCATTTTAGAAATTTTATTTTAAGGTGTATTAAGATATCAACAGAGTAGTCAATTATGATATGATTAAAGTCTAAAAATATATGATGTTTCATCAATCTCAGGTTTTACATAGGTCTAGCTATGTAGGTCTGCATCAAGGGTCACTCTTGAGTAAGATTTTATTTAATATTAGCCGTTACCCGCGGTTTCACCCGAGTACAGAATGTACAAATCTTTGCAAAAAGTAATAACTTATGACACATAAGGGTTATCCTATATAACAATTTTTCCAATTTTTTTTAAATATCCCACCTAACTATATATCCACAAATCCCGAATATATTGCACCCAAACTTCAAGTACTTATGGGCCACCCTATACAACAATTTTATTCGACATTTTTTTTAATCTCCTTGCATAACTAACTCTACTTTACCCTATAGTGCAACCATCCTGTATATGCTGCTGTTTATGTGTCACCCAATATAACGTTTTTTTAACACCTACTCTATTCCACCCGCCCATATTTCAGCTATGCAACTGCTTATAGTCTACGCTATATAATAATTATTTCATGTTTCAGGTATTCCATATAGTAGGATGCAGCAGTTCATATCGTATATAACAATTACTTTAAACTTTTCGATCCACCCTAAAGGAAATGCCTGTGGAACCCTTAGTGTGTCACAAATATAAAAACACAGTTTGGCACCCTAACACCAAACCTTTATTTAAACACTCACCCAATCTGCAACTGCTTTTTGCAACCCTATATAACAGTTTTAGTCATTTGTTTGTATAACTATAATTCTAATGCAAAGACTGACATCTACGATTTTCGTGGAAACTTGCACACAGAGGCTGCGAACCTAGAGCCGTACTGTGTAACTGCAGTTATCCTGTAACTTACAGGTTGGAATGTCACGATAAAATGCCAGGTTAACTTCACCTGTCAGAGATATTAGTGAACGCTTTCTTCGTACTGTCATTCTTTTGTACGTATATATATATATATATATATATATATATATATATATATATATATATATAAAACTCCACACAATTTTCTTTTCTTTGAACAGACTGCTCCAGCTCTTGAGACTCCATTTCGGTAAAGTTTATATGCGCCAAATGGCGCTTTGTCAATAATAAAACAACCGAAATTTTTTTATTCTGTATTATTAAACTTTTCAACTGCTTCAAATCAAAACATAAACATTAAACAAAATCAAACATAAACGAATAAATCAAGTCAAAAAATAATTTTCAAAATATAAATATAATTAAATTTTTAATTAATCGAAAAAGATTTGGGTTTCGAAATAATTAAGTTATTTGCAACAATTAAATTTCAAGGTCAATGATGATTTAAATGCAATTTGTTATTTAAAATATCCAAAATTTATAACGTTACTAAAATGATTATTTCCCAAATTTATTTTTAAATTTCTAGTTGTTGATATAAATGAAAATCAAAATAATAAATGGTTTAATAATTTCAAATGTAAATACCTGATTCACTTTCAAAATTGCTTATTGATGACTGCTGCTCCCCTTATTATCAACTGCTAATGGTCCCTGTTACCAATATGCCTTTTACTGTTGTTTAATGCCAATTATATCTGCTGCCAATTATACTTTTACTGCCAAATTATATGTGTTCCCAATGTAAAATTTTATTTGCTTTCAACTTCCCAAAACTGGATCGATGATACTTGATTTCAATTCCTGATATTTATATGCTGCTGAATTTTAGTACATTACCATTTACTTGTACTGTTATACCTCCACTATTCTTGGATATGATTGTTTTTGTTCAAATTTCAATCACTTTTTATCAAACTTTTAAATTAATAAACCTTTTTGACTTTTTGACAATAACTGTCACTTTGTACTCGTTAACAATGTTTACCGTTACACTTGCAAACTTAGATTCTCCTTTACATGCTGTCAGTTCTTGCATTTCTAGTTTCTAATTTTGACAAAGATCAGCACATTTTAAACTTTTTAAATCAGCAATTTTGAAATCACCTTTTTATATATAATACTCATTTTTTATATTTAATTTCCTATCTAAACAGATTCCTAAAATACCTTTTACTTTTCTTTAAAATTGCAATTTTTTACGTTGTCTTCTATGGTCATCATTGCGCACTTGCTGTTTTGAGTTTAACCTGTACTAAAATTTTAATAAAATCTTCATTGTTGGCAAGAAACTTATTAGCGCCTGATTCCACGTTCTGTATTTGCTTTGTTAGAATCTTGCTCCAAAGTTTTATCATGACTTTTAATTTTGATTTGGTTATTTTATGTGGAAATAATGTGGTTTTAAAGTTTATTTACCCCAAAATACTTTATTAAGATCCTAAAATTTTGAATTATTTCCCCTATTGTGCCTAAAATATGAAGTTACTATAAATCTGGACGAGCATTCTACTCCTGTCAGATGGGTTGTTTACATCTCGAATTTAAGGTAGGTAGGTTCTTTTCGTTAGCTGTTTTCATTGTAATATATCAAACCTATAAATTATTTTTTTATGTTAATTTCAAATCCGAATTGCTCTTTTATGAAATTTATTTTAAACTGTCACATTTGTTATTTTCAAAAATGTATTTGCTGTGCGGTTTTAGTTCTATAAATCATTTCCAAATTATCAGTTTATGGTCTAGTTTTATAATTTAATCATTTCTGTTCATGTATTGATCTTTAAATTGCATTTGATTTATCATAGTTCTTTTACGTTACTTAAATCACTCGTACAATTTCTATTGCCTTCAATATTGGTGTATATGGTACAATGCATTATTTACTATGTGTTATATATATATATATATATATATATATATATAATATACTATTTCATTCTTCTAAATATAATTATTGTTTTGATTTCTATTTTTTGTCTATGTTTATTGCCATTTCAATGTATATAATATACATTGTTTCGAGTCAGAGAATCTTCGTCAGTTGCGCTTCCCACAAGAGAATGTCCTAAAATCCTAGAGATCAGTCTTTACATCTGATGCCTAAAAATTTTCCGATATTTCTCAAATACATAAATAAGTGTTAGAGAATACATTCTCTTGTAAGGGGCGCAACTGATGGAAGATCCCTGAACAGAAACAATGTATATTATATATTGGCTTGGGTACAAAAGAATGACACTTCGAAGAAAATACTTGATATACCTACCTACCTTTTCAATTATAACGAAAATAAGGATTAAAAAATTGTTATAGTGTCAACAGATTTTTTCATTTATTCCATTTTTTTCAAATCTTATTGCTTCAGATATTTTATAATTCTAAAATTTGGAATTATAACGATCAAACATGATTTAGTACTTTTATCCTTTATTCATTACAAATACATTTTATTAAACTACAAAATAAAACAGTAAATTAATTTTTACTCGACCTTTTTTATCTCGGGATTCTGATCTGCAGGTTTGCTTTGACTTGCGAAGATGTATGTCAGCAAATTAGCTATAGGCATCTCTACGATAATATGTAGGAGAAATGCAACTATAACTAAGGTAATGAAGTCGCTGAAGAAATCTTGAGCCTAAAACAAAGAATAAATGGTAGATATTTTTATGAAAAACTTACAGGTTGGTTAGTTGTATAGTTGTCAAATACATTTCAATAGCTTACTCTAAATTTTCTGAACTAGTTAAGACATGAAGATCTGTAAAATTAATTGACTAGCCGTTAACAGCGCTTTCAAGCGTTTTTGGAATGCACAATTCTTTGCAACAAGAAACAGCACACACGGGCTATCCAGCATAACATTTTTTTAACTTTATTGAACCACCCACCAATTCCGAACATATTTCACCTAAACTGCAAGTGCTTATGGGCCACTCTATATAACAATTTTATTCAACATTTTTTGAATCACTTTGTATAACTGAAATTCTACCTCAGCTGGTTATGCAAATATCCGGTAAATGCTGGTATTTATTTGTCACCAATATAACATTTTTTAGACTCCTTTAAGTCTACTTCATCCTATATTTCAGCTCTACAATTACTTACGGTCTATGCTATATAACAAATATTTCTGACAATTTTTGAGCCACCTTGTAAAGTATACTTTTTTTCCACCCTCTATTTTGACCACCCTTTATACGAACTTTTTCTAAGCTTGTGTCATACACACTGTAAGACTTCCTATAATATTCCTGGTATTCAATATTAGTAGGATGCAACCGCTCATGGTCTACCCTATATGATAAAATTTTGTACCCAAACTGCAACTGCATATTGGCCACCCTACATTCCAGTTTTATTAAAAAAAAATTGAACCGCCCTATATAACTATAATTCTACTTCCATCTATATTTAAACCATTCTGTATATGCTGCTATAATTCAGTCAAATATTATAACTTATTTGTTTTTTAACTATCCTGTATAACAATAATTTTACTCCACCAAAGATTTGAACCACCCTGTTTGTTCTTCTCCTTATGGGCCATCCAATATAACATTTTTAAAACATAATTATAACTCTACTCCACTCTATATTTTAACTATATTATCTATGCTACTACTCATGAGCTATTTAACCATTTTCTCAGATATTTTCTGAACCATTCTGGAAAGTATAACTTTTCTCCACCTTATGTCTTAGCCACCCTTTATATTCAATGTTTTCTAACATTGTTTTAACCACACTGTATAATTATAAATTTACTTCGCATCATCTTTCAGATATATCATATATGCAGCGGCTCATATTCTATCATATATAACAAAGTATATATTTTTTTTTCTCCAATTTGTTTAACTAGTATATTTGTACTCCTCCCTCCATTTCAATCACTTTCTATATGCAGCTACATATGACCACCCAGTATATATTTTTTGTATCATACTTTGTAAATATAATTACACCAATCACCAATATATATTAATAATCACCTTATATAACCCTCTTCAAACTATATTCAAACCATCTTGTATTTACTATAGCTTTTTGGTGTCCCAATATAACTTACTTGTCTGTGATTTTTAGAACCACCCTTTTTGTTTATACAATATATTTCAACTATCCTGTATATGCAATTTTTTATGGGCAACCAAATATTATTTGAATGGCCTATAACTTTGTTCCACAATTTATTTAAACTATCTGTCCAACTCCATATGGGCTACGATATTTTATTTTTCCTCATATTTTTTTAACCACAATGTAAGGTATGAATTCTCTCCACCCTATATTTAAACCACCCTTTATGTGTCGCTTTTTCTAACATTGTTTGAATCACAATGTATTTTTATAATTTTATTGCACTCCATATTTCAGGTACTCCATGTATGCAACTGCCCATGTTCTATCCTATATAACAACATTTTTCTACCAATTTTTGATCCACCCTGTGAAGTTATAAATCTCCTCCACCCTAAATTTCAACCACCTCGTAGACCCAACTACTTATTGCCTGTTCTATCTGGATAAACCATAAGCATATACTTGGCTAAATATTAAAAAAAAGTTGTTTGTGACAATATACCAATTGCACACTGCTTTAAAACACAACCGAATTACCATAAAATTTGAACAAAACAGCTTTCAATTTTTTGTAAACATATTAAATATTTAGCAAACTTAAACATAAAAAGTAAAGTTAAATACGAGAAACACTTTAGCTGTTATATAATTTTTTATATTATCTGTAGAATTATTTAGTTCTACCCAGTAAATATCAAATAATATCCTGGTGTGCAATTTAAACATATTTAACATTTAAATTATAAAATTAGGGTTTTTTAAATAATATTCTTGGAAGATGATGTCCGACCTAGACACAGAAATCTTTAGAGCTTTTAAACTGTAACTACAGTGATGATTTTTACGAAACAATAAAAAATTCATCAATTATCCTTTACAAAACAATTAAGATTCGCTGCCTATCAAATTAGGCATAGGATTAATTTTAGCATTCACAAGTTTGTTTTTATTCCTTTGTACTCCTATTGCAAAATTGGCTGTAAGCAAGAGTTTCGTTTGATCCTTTGTTTGCTATAAATATTTAAAATAACCTTGCTCACCACCATGAATTATGTGTTTAATTACACCTTTATGTTCCATTGAGAACAGTTAATAGCAAATAATCATACGAGGACTAACTATTTTTGCGAAATTATCTACTTTTAACTGGACAGCTATTATTATTTTAAATATTTAAACTCGTAATAGTGTTAGGCTGGTACTCCTACGGCAGTAGCTCTCCAGAAATAATCCACTATTCATCGAAAGATAACAAAAAATATTACACATGACCAAAATTTTACTGTATCACCAACTGTTATAAACATTCACATAAATAGTTAGAAGGTTACTAAAATAATACTACAAATGGGACTTTACTTTGCAGTTGCTCCAAAAACCGCAAGCGAATGAATTTCCAGTGAAGCTCAAGAATATTAAATCATGCAGCTCAGGCCATTTACAGAAGAAAATGTTGTTTGGTGACAAAATTATTATTAGAACAAAACCAACATCAAACTTTGGATAAAACATTGGCACTGGCATAAAATTCAACATTTTTTATCGCCGAAATTTTGTTTTTTCACACAATCACCTTAAGTCATGGTTAAGAATATATTTTTTGCCTTTTACACGGTATCTACCGGTGTCGTGTTTGCAACTATATGCAAATTTGTAGTGAAATGAGTTACTACGCTCTACTGCGTTAATTTGTCCCTTAGATGGTATCTAAACTCCAGATTACAAAAAATATATTTGTTTATTGTTTTATCTATTTTAAAGTTAAAACATTCTTAACAAAAAGCATAGTTCTTCTCCTACTCTATGTTCTTTGTTTTTAGGGACTATATTGTCTCACCAGATGACCCTACCATTATGAGTAAACCATCACTAAAATGTAAAAGAATTGATGTAAACACCCTTATCTCAGTTTTACAAAATTGTGAGTATAGATGCATTGCTAAAGTGTACCTTTGGAACTTTACTAGAGAAATATTGCGAATTTCAATTTTATCTTGACTAATGTTTATATTTCTCTAAATAGAATAAAAAAACCCACGTAGGTACTGGTGATCATGATGTAGATGTAGAGAGCTATAATAATATTTTTTAATATGCAAAGAGCGTAGGCTGTTGAAATAAATTTCTCACATTCTAAATTATTCAATAGAAAATTGAAAAGATATAAATTTAAAGACATTATGATTGTTATTAATTAGTATTTAATTATTAGTAACAGCAAATGTTTAACATTAATCTTGAACAATATAAAATTAACATATTTAACTGATGGAAGAAAACATTGTGTTATTTTTTTTCTATTATCAGGTATTATAAACTTGCATACGCACTTCTTTATTATTTTTAAATACATCTAATAATTTTTAACACTAAACGTAATAAACAATGCCACTAAGCTTTGTGAATTCAAAATCTAAACAAATTGAACCAACCTATTTTACAGAAAACTAATGTGGAATAAAAATACGGCAATTAATTTTTGCCGAACGACTTACCCAAACTTGAAAACCCGGAATATAGATTAGATTAAAGCAAATATTCAACGATCCCTTTTCGGAAGGATATAGGTCCACCGTCCTATTGTGACTTGGAGGTACGACTCTTTTAAAGAAGTGGGGTCATACTCCTATGGCTTAAATTTAAATTGCAAAGTCTGGTGCTAGTCTCAAAGTTTATTTTTAGAAAATAGATTAGGTATCTAATAGAAGGTCTACCCCTACAGTTAAATTTAATACTTTAAAATTATAAAAATTATAACATATATATATATATATATATATATATATATATATATATATTAATTTAAAATAATACTGTCTTCGATGGCACATTACATATAATATCCAAAAAAATGTATGAATTAGTTGTTGCGGTTTTAGTTCAATGCTGGTTCAATGCAAGTATGTAATTGACGATGGAACTTTAGCCGAACAATCAATAAAACACGTGCCGTCGCGTAAATGAATCACCAAATAAAAGTTAATCACTGACCTTTTACGTCGAAGCTTTGCAGGTGGTGTTCTCTTGGTTCTTCTTTCTTCAGAGGCTAGCCCCGCAACAGCAAGAACTGATTTTAGAGCTTCGTCTGGACAACACCTTACACAAAAAATAGCGACGTAATGTTCATTGATTGAGCAAACAAAAATGCGGGTTTAACAACAAATGATGCGCTTTTATAAACACAAAAGAAACAAAATGAAAGCGGTTTAGAGGTTGTTACGACCGGAAATATAACTCGCGAGATCGTAACACAATAACAAGAAAAGGCGGCTGTCTTAAGAGAGAGACAAAAGCGTTCAAATAGCTTGGAAGTCAATACACGAATCACGAACACTTCCCAAAAAACACTTAAAATTAGCATTAGCGCAACGGAAGGTTTTGGAAAAGGTGCAGAAGTTTAAAAATCAATGAAGTAACTCAATCAAATTTAAACAATACACTAGACAAATTGCGGGAACGCAACATTCCGCAAGCCTTGAATTACCAATTTCAAAAATAAGAAGGGTCCACTGGCAGTTGACAGAGCTTTGCAAGAGGTCGCTTCAAAGTACCACTTGCAGTTCTAATTGTAGCAACGCGTACAACACCATCACCTCCAGGATGTACATCAATAATGCGCCCTAATGGCCAATTCAAAGAAGGGGAAGTGTCTTGCTTCAAAATAACAAGAGTACCTGGCTTAACAACCTCCGAGGGATCAGTTAATTTGCTCCGTTGATGAAGAGTATGTAAATATTCTTGCGACCAAAGTTCCCAGAATGCCTGATGTAATCGACGCAGTAACTGCCATCTGTTGAGACGATTAGATGGGACCGATAAGAAATCAGACGCAGGAGATGCTGTTAAGGGTTCCATTGTAAGAAACATTCCATGACTCAAGGCGGCAAGATCCGCTGGATCCTTGCTACAAGGGGTTATAGGTCGCGAGTTTAAAACTGCTTCGACCTGTGGAAATACAGTAGAAAGTTCTTCGTAGGTTAGATCTCCAACGACACGTCTTAAGTGAGCTTTAACGGATTTAATTCAGCTCTCTCATAGTCCTCCAAAGTGAGGAGCCGAAGGGGGATTGAAATGCCAAGAAATGGTTTCTCGTGCAACAGTAGCTCTAAAAGCTTTCAAGTTCTGCTTGTGAGCACAAACAAAATTAGTACCACAATCACGATAGATATGGCTACATCGACCACGACGTGCAATGAATCGTCGCAAAGCTGCCAAGAACGCATCAGCAGACAAATCTGATACGAGTTCTAGATGAACAGCTTTCGTTGCAAAGCACTTAAACAGGCACAGATAAGCCTTTAAAGTTTTCGACCCTCTAGTTTTAGCCATAGTTATAGTGAAGGGACCAGCAAAATCTACTCCAATATGAGAAAATGGTTTCAATTGTGAAACGCGGGAAATGGGCAAAATTACCATGGAGTTACCAAGATTACAATTACCAAGAGTTGGTAAGCAGAAGGATTAAGCTTCCAACATGAAACACATTTAGAAATGACACTACGATTTACTTTCTTTGCGGATAGAATCCAAAATCCTTGCCGCAATTGAAGAGTTTGGATTCCTGCGTGAAGATTGGTGACATGACAATCTTCGACAATTAGATTAGTCAAACGACTTTTACTTGGTAGCAGTGCGGGAAATTTAGTATCAAACGGGAATGCAGTATTAGCCAATCTACTACCAACTCTAAGAGTTCCCTCCTTATCAAGAACAATCACCTTGAACAACAAACGACTATTGAATTGCTCATAAACTTAATGAGCCAACATAGCGGTAAGAACTGAAGCACACAGTTCCAATCTGGGAAGTGACAAAGTTTTCAAACAGGCAACTTTCGATTTAGACAACACAAAAAACTTTGACGAAATCCAGATGCGGTTTCGAACACAACATAAACAACAGCGGCATAACCTTTCTCAAAAGCATCACCAAATGCGTAAAGTTCACAACTAGAAAAGTTTTCTATAGCAAGTAGGCGAGGCAAAAATAAATTCTACAAGGTCAACACAATAGCGATAATGTCTTCGTGCAACTTGGAACCGATAAACAAACAATCATTCAAAGATAACCGATGAGGTATCTTAGCGGATGCATTAAACACTACACGAAGTTTGGTTGTGCTACTATCAGGTTTTAAAACACAATGATGCGGTATGTAGTAACAATCAGAAGCAGTAGATGGATCAGGAACCAACTTCATATGATCAAGCTCTAAATACTCTTTGAGAAAATCACAATATTGTTTATAGAGCTCTGGTTGCTTTAGAAGACGTCTTTCTAAAGAGTAGAAACGTTATACGGCGAGAATTAACATTCCATCAAAAGCAGGAAGTGTATTTCGAAAAGGAAGAGGCACAACGAATCTACCTGAATCCAATCTCCTGCATCCTTCGGTAAATATTTTTTCGTAGATAAGATCATCAGAGGACTGAACCAGTGCGGTAGGAACATCTTCAATTGTCCAGAACCTTTGGAGTGAATCATCTAATGATACTACGTCTTTGACAAAAAAGCGAAGTTGGGTTTATGACTGACTGAGAGTGAGAGTTAAGAGAACTCGAAGATACTCTACCCATAAGGATGTAACCAAACACAGTGTTAATAGCATCAGGAACACCTTCCTTTCCCAGAAGACGTCCATCCAACAAAATTTGAGAGAATATATCGGCACCTAACAAAAGGTCAATAGCGCCTGGGCTATTGAAACCAGGATCAGCAAGTTTCAAATTGGTTAGATATCCCATATTGGCCATATTAATGGGCGCAACAGGCATATTATTGCAAAATGCGGGGTAAAGCAATAGTATCAACAACAAAATTGCACTCGCGCTTTACTATAGAGCGAAGAGAAAGGGTAAGAGAGCCCTAAGCAGAGGTACTCTGCATAGAACCTAGCCCGTTGAGTTAAATCGAAGCAGGCATAGGTCGGAAGCCATCATCTGAACGATACAAAAATCCCACTGATTTACTGGTAAACCCAAATTCTTCAGTGCTTCCAAATTATCACTGAAGTCATTCAATAATTCCGAACCTCTGAAGGGCTATCTGAAGTTAGTTGGGGGATTTGTTCTAAAGCTGACCAATAAGACTCCGCGATTAAACGAGTTCGCTTGAATTTTTTCAAAAGTGTTTCATAAGCACTCACGTATTTGTTTTGTGTTAGTTTAAAATTCTTAATAGCCTCAAAAGCAGGCCCTTTTAAAGCTAACTGCAAATATTTGAACTTCTGAATAGCACTGAGTTTTTCATTATTGTGAATTAATGAATCAAACAAATCAATAAAAGTACCAAATTCCAATATGTCTCCACTAAATGAAGGCAAATCAATTGGCGGCAAAGTAAAACTTGCCTGTTCCCGAGCTACATTTTGTGGCGTAGAATTCTGAACAGATTTCAGTTTAGCAAAAATAGACCTAATTAAATAAAAAATTTTTTTAAATTTATTGCTAATGTCATCTTCAAATTCAAAATCATCGTTGGCTTCTGAAATTAAACCTACAATGGAATTGTGATATTTAAAAATTTCTGAATGAATTGAATCAACCATATCAATCATGCAAAAAAAACAATTCAATGTCGTCACCTCTTAAGGCTTTCTTAAGACAGCAAAATAAATATCTTCTAATCTTTTAAACTCCGATTGTCGATTTTAAATTTACGGAAATTTTCAGCGGGTTTTGACATCTTAACAATAAATTAAAATCACTGTAACGCCACTTAATAAATCTAACCCGATAGAACGAAAATACTGTATCAAAAATCTACAATTTTTTTCTGTTGAAGTAGAAAATATTTGACCAAATGTCAAATAAGTTCAAAACGATTTAGCAAAATAACCAAACAAACGAAACGAGCTCTTGTAAGATTTTTAACGCGGCAAAAAATATGAGAAATTTATTTCCAATGGAATGAATGAATATACCGAACTTGCTTCCTCTTTTAACAAATAAAGAAACGAAAATTCAATGCGGTTTTCAACAATAATTGCAACGAAAAATTAATGGTTTGACCGATAAACTTTGCACGGAATTAATTCAAATTGCATCCGGCTCGAAGTTGGACCAGATTATCGAATGTCTTCGATGGCACATTATATATAATATCCAAAACAAATGTATGAATTAGGTGTTGCGGTTTTAGTGCAATGCTGGTACAATGCAAGTATGTAATTGACGAAGGGCCTTTAGCGGAACAATCAATAAAACCTGTGCCTCGCGTAAATGAATCACCAAATAAAAGTTAATCACTGACCTTTTACGTCGAAGCTCTTGGTTCCTCTTTCTTCAGAGGCTAGCCCCGCAATAGTAGGAACTGATTTTAGAGCTTCGTCTGGACAACACATTACACAAAAAATAGCGACGTAATGTTCATTGATTGAGCAAACAAATGATGCGCTTTTATAAACACAAAAGAAACAAAATGAAAGCGGTTTAGCGGTTGTTACGACCGGAACTATAACTCGTAACACAATAACAACAAAAAAACCGCCGTCTTAAGACGGAATCAAAAGCGTCCAAATAGCTTGGAAGTCAATACACGAATCACGAATACTGTGTTTATTTTACAAACATAAAACACTTAAAATTAGCATTAGCGCGACTGAAGGTTTTGGAAAAGGTGCAGAAGTTTAAAAATCAATGAAGTAATTCAATTAAATTTAAACAACACACTAGACAAATTGCGGGAATTCAACAAATACTACTTTCGTAAGCGTAAGGGCACTCATGAATTAGTGTTCAGTTTAAACATGCTCTCAAAAGTTACTGAAAATTATTTACATTCTACCAATAAAACAAGCAATTTCTCACCAGTAACAGCAGATTAGCATATTAATTTCTCCAAATGGATCGCTCTAGAATGGCCAAATATTTTTAGTCCTTACAGCCGTGATTGTATTTAAAATATTGGCAAACTGAAGATGCTATTTTTTTGTAATTTCGAAATTAGTTTAACAAACTTAAGCGTATAGTAGCTCATTTTTTAGGTTTTTCATTCCTTTACATTATTGCAACAGTAGCAAATAAGATTTTTCGCGTAGATTTCGTGTAAAAGACAAAAAACTAAATTGTAAATAATTTTGGGGTGATTTTGTTAAAAATCAAAACGCATCAGTAGAACATATTAAATTTTATACCAATTGGACATGTCTTATCCTTAGAACACGCTCTGTCATCAGAGCGAAACAATTGTCATGAAAATAATAAATTTGTAAAAATTACCAGTGATTAGTGTTTTAATATAATTAAAATTAACCTTAAGAATGAACAACTTAGTTGGTTCATAAAGAAAGTAACGTTAGTCAGGTGGGTTTTCCTCGAATTTTTTCTTTGACACAATTTTCGATAAGTTCTCAACGTTAGGCTAATTGTCGTTCTTGTTTTAAAAATATATTTTCTTACCGTAAGGTCAATTTGTCACTTGAAATCCCGACAACGTGAATAACCCATATCTAGAGGGGTAGTATCCCGTCTGGACTTAAGGTTTCTTGGTTTCTGTTCATTATTTTTGGGGACGTTATAAAATATTTGGAATTTTACATGGTTCTGATGTTTTGTTAAAACAAACTGGTGTGTCATTTATTGTTCATTTATAGAACAAAAAATATAAACTACATTTTCCTACTTTCACTTTGGCATCATCAAACTTGTACAGCACTTTTCTTCTAACACATATTTTTCATTTCAAGACGTTCTGTTTAAACAAGTACGTGGGGCCCTAATGGGTTCACCTCATTTTACAGCGCTTGCTAACATTATTCATGAAACAAATCTAAACCCAGGCTATTAACTAATCTAACTTAAAACCATCCTGCTGGCTTAGATATGTTGATGATACTTTTGTCATTTGACCTCATTGCAGAGATTTATTAGACTTCTTTCTACAAAACCTCAATGATATACATTATAACATTCAATACACAATGGAAATCCAGTCCGATTCTTCACTCCCGTTTCTTGGTGTCCTCATAATACAAACCAGCAATGGCAGATTCTCACATACCCTCTATAGAAAACCAACCCATACTAATAGATACTTGAGTCCTGTAACGAAATATTTGGCTCTCAGATCTATTAGCTTAACATTAGACAAAACGAACTTAATAATTTTCACAAATACTTCGACAAAACGGTTATCATCACAACCACATTGCGAGCATAATCAGTCAATCGCAACAACCTTCGAATACTCCAACCCTATCAGAAACAGACCAACATCACCGGAAAGCCTTCCTTCCCTACATTCACTTACAAAATAGCACTGATTCTACGCCGACATCAAATAAAGACAGTCTTTAACACCAGTCAAACTATAGCCGAGTTAAACGGGAAACCTAAATATAAAGTACCTAACGAGGATCGAGGCGTTTACGAAATTCCATGACGCGATTACCAACAAAGCTACATCGGTCGTACCATCCCTTAATTCCCTTAGGGCATCTACTATTCACTATAGCTATAGCTATAGAAGTAGTGAAAAGACCCCTCTGTCTAAACCGACGTGATGACAGCTCTCGCCTTCCTACAGCATGGAGCTCTGTAATTGCCAGATTAAATAAAGCAGACACGCCCACCAAAACTCAACCAATAACAATACAGCTCCTTCATCACGTGAAATCGCCTTTTAACCGACCGAGAACTGTAAATAAAAGAAGCAGAATAGATTCACCTTCAGTCAGTTACCTAGTGACTCTTTGGGAGTAGGCAGAGTTCGATCTAGACGTCGAGCATTTAATAATTTCAGACGCGGTTCTTACCCGGAATCTAGCCTAGTTCATATATATATATATATATATATATATATATATATATATATATATATATATATATATAAATAGTTGTGGAGTTGTGGTATAAAGTGAGGACCTACTGTAAAGCACATGATGTGAGAACCAGCAGAAGGAATAAAAATTAAGGGAATTTCTTTATCCAGCAAATATTAATTCTAGAATAGCAACAATTTTATCACTAATATACGCACAAAAAATGTAAGATAAATTTTTTTGTTCCCTATATATATTGAAACGAAGTGAGGACCAGAGAAGCAACTATTCAACTCAGGCCCAACAATAATTTTAATGTACTACTAACATTCTGAGGACAGTATATAACTTGGACCTACCAAAGCGAGAGCTACGCATAGTTGCAACGTTTAAGTAGGTATATTGTGGCGATAACTTCCTATAAATCTACGCATGAAGTGATGTCCATAGCTTTTATTCCCGGAAATTCACAGTTGTTTTGACTTATCGTAATACGTTTTTTTATATTGTGGCGACTCAGGGTCAGTGTTCTGACTCAGAGCGGTGCATTTGAAATAAATTCATTTAAGGGCGATTTATGGAGTAGTGTAGTGCGGCGTATGTGTACGGTGATTTTAACTATTTTCAACCGACTTCCAAAAAGGAGGAGGTTATCAATTCGTCGCGTATTTTTTCGCTTTTTTTTGTATGTATGTTACCTGATTTCTTCTCCTGTGGTGCACCGTTTTGAATGAATATAGTCTTGTTTAATAGAGTATATATTCGGATTGGTAAAACTTCAAATTTTGGAAAAGAATTCTATTGATAAAGTGATAAAATATGTGAATGAACACATGCGTGCATGGAAATCGACCATTATCCCTAATATTTTAGTCGATTTTTCGATAACTCCTTATGGATGTGTATAGTTTTTAACGTTTAATCTATTAAGGAAGATCCTTAGGTGATCTCATATACTTTTCTGCGACGTGCAACTTGCAGTTTTGCAGAAAATCGCCGAAATTTCCAAGATTCTTATCAAAAATTTCATCGAAACATTTCCTCATAAATATTTTAATTCCAACGTAATAGTGCGGGAATTTTAGGCACAGGAAGTTTTAATTGCGAATTTGAAAATTTTCTATGTACATCTCAAGCATTTAGGTAGTAAAGCATAGTATTTTCGGCTCCTTAACTCAATGAATACCAAGCTCGTTTTGTTTGTATACCAGGCAAATACCTATTTAAATGCAAATTTTTCCATTTTTCGAAGACGGTGCATTTGGTTGTCACATTCTCCCGGCATAATAGAAAATTCAGTGACAACACATGTCAAACTTTAAACTGCTATTTGGTGGGTTTATAGACAGGGTGTTTAGTTATAGCAAACAAAATAATTTATGGGGTCGCCCACAAGGAGTTATATACTATGGTTGAAATATAGGACGGATTTGACTCCGTAAATATGGGATGGATTCTACTCCGTCCTATACTTTACAGAAGCCAGCTAACAAATTTATGCTTGTCCGTGGGAAGTCGTATGTACAGGATGGTTGGTACATAGTTTGGAGTGGAATTATCTATACTTATACAGGGTTGTCAAAAAAGTTGAAAAAAGATTACATTGCGTAGTCCATAAGGCATAAATACATTTTGGGCTTATTAAGTCAACGCGAACTAGTACATTTTGTTCGTAAAAATTTACCTGTCAATTTAAATGAGAAAGTATTATTGTGTGTATTGAGGCTTTCAATGTTACCTGGTTCTGTCTATTAAGGTTATACATACAAAATAAAAAATATATAATGAAAACTACCTGAGTTCAAAAAAAACTAAAAAACATTTAAAAAAATATATAACCGACTTCTACCTATAACTAAAAAGCTAAAAATAATTATAACAAAATACAACTCTAGCAAATAAATAACACATTCAATGTTGTTAGGTACCTACCCAGGAAGTAAAAAATGTAAACATTAAAAGTGCTTATTCTGTACAAATTAATTACCTACCAATCTAGTATATTTTTGAAGTCGGTGCTTGTCGAATCAGGGCACATTTGAAGAAAATACCGTTCCTGTTAAAAAATCGACATGTAGTCGATTGTACCAGAAGAAATATCTTTATAGACATGTAAAGTCATGTCCTCATAATAATGATGACAAGTCTGTCAAATTTAATGCTCAATCTGAAGGTCAGTCATTGTTTTCTGCGTATGTTAAAGATGATATTTTACGACAAAACAATTTTCCTACAATGAGAGCAGATGCAATATCGTTTGCAGCTAAAATAGATTCTTTAATTTGTGCAATCGCAAGGAGATATTTTGAAAAATTAATCGTGATAAGCAGTTCCATGCTGTTGTTTCAAGAAAAATGACGCAATTAGCAACATTACAAATTGAATTAAGAAAAAAAAATTCAAGGGAAAACCCTAATGAAAATACTCGATCCCTTGAATTTTGATTCAATTGTTGATTGTACAAAAATTAGTTCCAAGTATGTTCCTGAAACTCAAATTTATGGAGCCCTATCCCTGTCCCTGTCCTACCCTGACCTGCCTGAGGAAACAAAAGACAAATTGGCCACACAGAGTTTCATAAACGGTATCAGGGATGTGGAAGTACAAAGAAATCTAAGACTTAGTGGCAACAAGAAAAGTAATGAAGATTTACTTCGGGCCTTGGAAGTAGAGGCAGTCATGAACATGTTCAAACCGAGAGTGCGAGCAGACAATATATTGTGCCTTCAGCTAGGACGAAACAGAACCATCCTTCCAGTGTTGTTCGGAGTCCATAAACTTCTAGATCGAACGCAAAGAACTGACCACAGAGGAGCATGCTACTGGTGTGGACGGACAGGGCACATTCAACGTGACTGCAGAGTGGAGCTACCTGAACGATCACCAACCAGAAGTAGCCAAAACAACAATCTCACCAACCAGGGAAACTCCAATCAGTCAGCATAAGGGGGCGAATGCTGACTAACCCTCCACCAGCCTCCAGGATAGTATCCATCCGAGGATTTTGCCGAGATAGCAGCAGCCTACTCATCAAGGGCACCATCAACGGCCGAGCAATTACCATCACCATCGACACCGGCGCCGCTGTGTCCATTGCCAAGTCCGGAGTTTTGAGGGCATCAGAAATCCGGCCGGTTACCAACAACATCCAGCTCAGAACAGTCACCGGTGAGTCCATGTCAATACAAGGTGAGGCAGATGTCGTGCTACAGATAGGGGACAACATGATCCGGCATAGGGTCCTGGTAGCAAATATTGAGGACGATTTCATACTGGGTATGGACCTAATCAGCCAGCATGGATTTATGTTCGACCCGAGATATGATGTTCTTCGGTTCCTAAATGAAGAATTTGTATTGACACGGCCCGTCAAGAGTTCAGCCACCTCCATAAAAATTGAGCAAAATCCTCAGCCAGAATTTCGAACGGAACAGATAATTCATTGGCAGCTAGAAAGCAATCCTGGGAGCTGCGTTGGAATGGTGGAGCCCGTACACTTGGCTCATGACTACTTAGTTGGACGGTCTACAGTTAAAACCGGACGAGAAATACCAATTAGAGTCCTGAATTTGCCCAACAATGACATTAGAATTATCAATGGTCAAGATATAACTTGTTTGGAGACAGTAGAGAACATCATCAATGACAAAGAAGTGTACCAGACATCAGTGAAAAAGTCAGGTCCCATTAAAGAGTTCCTACAACAGTTTGCTGACCATTTGACATATTTTACGCCAGAAGAACAGACGAAAGCCAAGCAATTTATCGCAAAGTATTGGCAAATTTAACAGGTAAGATGGCACCACTGGTCGCACCAAGATCATTCAGCACCGAATAGATACCGGAAACGCTCAACCCATCAGAATACCACCTAGATGACTACCATTAGGGCAACAACAAACAGTCGAGGAAAACATCGGGTCCATTTTACAAAACGGAGTTATTGAGCCATCCATAACCCCATGGTCTGCTCCCGTCGTGCTAGTTAAAAAGAAGGATGGAACCACCCGATTTTGCGTGGTTTACAGCAAGCTGAATAACGTCACGAAGAAAGACAGCTATCCACTACCCCGAATTGATGACACTCTGACCACACTAGCAGGTTCCCGTTGGTTCTCTTCACTAGACCTAAAGAGTGTATATTGGCAGGTTGGTTTACACGAAAACGACAGAGAGAAGACAGCGTTATCCACTAGTAAAGGGTTGTTTCAGTTTGCGGTCATGCCCTTTGGGTTATGTAATGCTCCCACAACATTCGAGAGGCTAATGGAGTATGTCCTGAGCGAGTTAACATGGAGAACGTGCTTAGTATACCTCAACGACATTCTGATCATGGGTAAAACATTCGACGACAATCCGAAGAACCTGGACGAAGTATTCTACAGAACTCCAACCTGAGACTCAACCCGAAGAAGTGTTCCATGTTCCAAAAAAAAGTAGAGCTTTTGGGCCAAGTTCTTTCCGAGTCAGGAATCCGCACCAACGAGGACAAGATAGACGCCATCCGTGATTGGCCAGTCCCAAGAGACAAGCACGAACTCCGAAGCTTCTTGGGCCTATGTTCCTACTACAGGCGATTTGTTGAGGGATTTGCCCCCATTGCCGCGCCTATACATTGGCAGACCACTGAGAAAGAAACCTTCCGTTGGAATCATGATTGCGAAATATCATTCAGACGACTGAAGGCAGCACTATGTTCCAGCCCAATCCTAGCATTTCCTACACACTCCGGTAAGTTTATTTTAGACACCGACGCTAGCAACACAGGTTTGGGGGCCGTCCTATCCCAGGTGGTGAAGAGAAAGAAATTATTGCGTCATCAGAAAAGAATTTATTGCAATAATAAGGGCTGTCGACCATTTCCACGAATACCTCTATGGTCGTCATTTCTTAATCCGAACAGATCATGCCGCCCTCAAATGGCTACTGGACATGTAGACACCGGAAGGACAATTGGCCAGGTGGATGGAGAAATTAACACAATACGATTTCAAGGTGGAACATCGTGCCGGCCGTTTGCACAATAATGCCGATGCCCTATCAAGAAGACCCTGTTGAGTAGAATGCGGAGATTGTCTGAAGACCGAACAGCGAGAAGGTATCTCCATCAGACACATCTTAGTGCAGGCCAATGAAGACTGGACAATGGAACAGTGCATCCAGGACCAAATGGCTGATCTAGACATCGAACCAATCTTGCCGCTCAAAAAAGAGAAAGGCACCCAGACCACTATGGGACGAAGTAGCTAGATACTCGGGCGTCCTGAAATCGTTATGTTCCCAAAGGGACTCTCTAAGAGTAGAGAATGGTACGCTCAAGCGGAAAGCACTGACGGTCGAGAAACCAAGTCCAAGCTGGTAGTTCCAAAGAAAAAGGAACCAGCCATCCAGACCGAAATACATGATGGGATTATCGGGGATCATCTGGGTATGAGTAAAATCCTAAACAAAGTTCGCCAGCGGTACTACTGGGTAAATTACTTCGAAGACGCAAATGTGCCACCTGTGCAGCCACTAAGGGCCCGAAGACCCGGACCAAGGACAGAATGCAGCAGTACAATGTGGGCGTCCCCTTTGAGAGAATTGCCATCGATGTCACCGGTCCATTTCCCGAGAGTGTGAGGGGGAACAAATACATGTTGGTCGCAATGGATTACTTCAGCAAATGGCCTAAGGCATATGCGATTCTCAATCAAGAGGCAGCCACGGTAGCGCCGGTGCTGGTAGAACAGCTATTCAGCAGGTTTGGCGTCCCGGTGGAACTACATTCAGACCAGGGGCGTAACTTCGAATCGAATGTATTCCAGAAGGTCTGAACGATGTTGCGGATTAGGAAAACGGGATCAACACCATTACACCCACAGTCGAACGGAATGGTGGAAAGATTCAACAGGACCTTGGAACAACACCTTATTGGGATGAGCATATTCATCTAATCCTGTTGGGATATCCATAATAGTACAGGCCTGACTCCAGCCAGGTCCTATTCGGAAAAGAGCTGCGATTACCCTGTGATTTGGCTTTTCACTCCCCCGAAGAACCTTCCCAAGCCATCAACGATTATGCCGACCAGCTCCGACATAACATGCTGACAATACAAGAATTAGCCCGAACGCAGATGTTGGCCACCAGTGACCAGATGAAGACCCGATACGACCTCAGGGCCAATTCAGTCGGGTTGCAAGAGAGGGACAAAGTCTGGCTATACAACCCCAAACGGAGCAAGGGTAAATCTCCAAAGCTTATGCCACCCCAGGATGGTCCATACGAGGTGGTCAAGAGGATTAATGACGTCGTCTACCGTATCCGTAGATACCTCAGGGCTAAGTTGAAGGTGGTCCATTTAGATCGACTCGCTCCTTACCATGGAGAGGATGTTTCTGACCGGGACGATCAGAATTAAAAAGAGGGAAGTGTTATAAATTATCCATTCCGTCCTTGGCGAGTAACGTAAAGGATTTCATTTCAATGCATCAATCGCTGTGAGGACAAAAAAATTAATCTCGAAATAACTCGACAACTCTAAAATTGACACTCGGTTTTGCTAGAAGAATTCAATGCGGATTTTAAAAGGAGCGGCTCAGCATCAGGGAGTTAGTTATTTATTGCGAAGAGCTTATTTCGTGTTATTATTGTGATATTCGAATCAGCTCTTGTGAATATTTGATGTAAATAAAAGTTTTTAGAAAGTGATACTTATTAGTTTTTAATTAATTGAACCCTCGGAGTTTATAACAATATCTAGCCTCAAATATATTAGTCCCGAAGATTGTCAAAGAATAAACGGAAATTAGAATTTTCAGTTTAACCGTAAACATCGACCAAAGAAATTTACTACTTACTTAAACGTCAATGGAAATAACATGTATATTAATAAATAGAATGTTATACCAACCTGTACTCTTAGTGAGGACCGTACATGGTTGCCGATTATATATGTCCTCACTTATTACATAGAATAATATTTGAATAGGCGTAAAAATATACGTCTTGAAAATATACATACGGTGAAGCGCCCTCAGTCTAAAATTCGGTGAACTACATTTGTATTTTTCGTCAAAGTGAGGTCCAGTCAAAATAATGCTAGAATTAATAATTTCACATTTTGGGAGCCATTTGAGAGTGATATACAAAAGTGAGGACCATATACGGTTCTCTCTTTGACTTGGACCTCACTATTACCGGGAATCAAAATAAAATATAAAGTAAAAGGAAATGTGAATAAAAATACTGTTTAAAAAAATAGAAAGGTTAATAATATAAATCAATATCAAAAATAGGTGTTTTTACAGAACATAAAGGGTATACCTAAACTTGCGTCTCTAAGCTTTGTTCTGTTTTCAAAACAGGCCTAAGCTTGGGGAAGAATTTGAGTCTTGGCTGAGGCACTGAAGTCTGGTCAGGACTGCAGTCATTTGGAGGTTTTACCATCCTCTTTTTGATAGCTTGGAAAGTGATGAGTGCCTCTATGATCATGAGAGCAGCTATGGTTGTATAGGTAAACCAAGAGATGTTTTTGGTTACAAACGGCTGGTTTATGAGACCTTCGAGGTCTCTGGAATATTGTTCCAATTTGTGATTTGCTACATCTAATTCTTCTACATTAAGTGTGTTCAGCTTTAAGGGCTGAAGTTCAGGAATTATAATTTTTTCTGGCACTGTATCGCAACAGTTAAATGGAACTGTTACTGGTTGAAATGTTTGTAGAACATTGGTTTGTTTACCAGATTCGACTTGGACTTTTGTAATTCCTATAAACGCATTACACTCTGATTGAAGAGTCAATATGGAGTTGAGGGAGATTGTAAGAGTTTTTGGGTTTGTTTGAGCGCAATTCACTGTAACACTTATGGGTTCAGAAGTAATTATGAGCCATGTATTGGGTTCTAGTTTTTGAACGTTGTATCCTTGAGTGAATATTAGTGGGCTGTTACAGTTGTCGGGTACCTTCTGGACGTTCTTTAGCAGTTGAGCTTCACATAACGCGTTTGTGTCAATAGGATATGCGTAAAGTTCAGAACACAGTTTCTTACGTGTGGCTAACGGTTTACACGCACTTAAGTCTTTGATCGGAATAAACATTAAAGAATCATCATTCTTTGCAAGATATTTTTGAGTGAAGGATAGCATATGATGTAAACCTGTTCTTTCATCGTATATAGGGATAGGATATAAATGAAAGACTGTGTAAGGATGTTGTTCGACTAAAGGGATTCTTAACACAAATATAAGATCGGTATATGATTGAAATGCCTCTAGTTCAATGATTTCCAGATATTGTGCGATGTTCAAGTACTTTACAGCCAATGGAAGGTTACTTTTGACTAAATTTTGCGATATTTCCTGTAATGAGGTAATAAGATGTTCTGGTGTTAAAATTGAAGAGTGAATTATTTTCAAACGGCCGAATGTGATAGATTTTAAAACATCATTTAGATTATCTTCTAAGTAGAGATAATTCTCCATAAGTTTTTCACACATTTCAAGTAATGCGAGTTTTGATTCGACGTAGGCGACCTTATCATTAATTTTTCCGATAGTGTTTTCCAGCTTTTTCATGTTATCGTTAAATAGTTTTTCGTCGATTCTAAGATTTTGGATAGTTTCGTTGAAGTTTTTAATTACAGATATGGTGACACTTATTTGGTTTTTTTGTAAGTTCTCAATTTGAAGTTGGCCTTGATTTAAGCGGTTTATGCTTTCGGTAAAGTATTTTGCCTTAAAAAGGGTACCTGCCCCATCAAGTATACCTGGTTTGTGTCTTTTAGTGTCCATGTGAATGTCAGTAAATTTCTGTTTGATTGAGTTAGAAATTTGATTGAGAAGGTTAATGTGGGTTTGTATGTCTGCGCGAAAGTAGTTCATAGAAAAAGAATTGAAGTTAACATTTTTGCAAGAGTTTGTAATATTCTGTTATTTTGTTGTAAATACTTGTTGTAATGCAGAAATGTTTTTGTGTACTAAAAGTGTCCATTTATCATTGGATACAGTTATTTATGCTTTGTTATGGAAGTAGATACCTAAAGTATTGTTTATTGGTTGTATTTGAAATTGGGGTACTGCTGACCCGAACAGCAGGCAAAACTTCAAACAGAAATTAACTTTCTGAGAAAGGTTTCATTCGGTCGAAATTTACTTTTGATTTTTGGTTGGGTTTAGGGTTTAGTACTGTTGCGGAGTTTCTGTGAATCTCCAGGATTTCGAAAGGACCATTGAATTTATTTTGGAGTTTCTCCTTGATCTAATGATTCTTTAATATAGACTTTATCGCCTATTTGATAGTTAGGGAGATTTTCAGAAACGTGTTCATCAAATCTGACTTTCGCTTTATGTTTTTGGATTTCCGTTCTTTCGCGAGCAATTTTATAATAGTGAGAGATACGATTATTAAGATCTCTGATGTACTTAGTTATCAGGGCTTGTTGGTTGTAGAGAGTTTCTGGAGTCCTACTCGAAGTATGTCCGTAAACAAGTTCGTAAGGAGTGAATCCATAAGTTTTGTTTACAGAATTGTTAAATGCAATGATTGCATAAGGGAGGATGTTAAAAGGGTGTTCGTCAGGATTTTCTAGTTTATGGATTGTAATCATCTCTAATAAGGTCGACTGAAATCGTTCTAATGAACCATTTGACTGGGGATGTCCCACACTAGAATAGGATAATTTGATGTCAAATAGTTTTCACAAGTTTCTCATTAGTACGTTTTCGAATTCCCTGCCATAATCACAATGTATCCGTAATGGAGTACCAAAGTGTTGGAAATAGAGTAGCAAAGTACTAACAACGGTTTTTGCGGATTTGTCGGTTATGGGGTAGGCCTGAGAGAATTTTGTTAGTTCGTCCCGGATAGTGGTTTGTATATCAGGCTGGGTTAAGTTTTGTGAATAATTTTCGGAAAGAGTGTTTACGGAAAAATTGTTTATAGGTTCGAGTTCCAAATTGTCGAAATTCACAGTTTTGGGGATAGCATTTGCATTTAAAATTGATGTAAAAAACTCACCTTTTTCATTAATTTTAACAAGGACACGGGGAAGATAAACTTTTTCTATTTCGGCAGATGGTAGGAAAGCCTCAGTGTTAGTGAGGTTACATTTTAATTTACATATCTATTCTGTTCGGGGTTCTAAAGAGATTGTATTAACTGGGATGCAGTTATTGAAAGTTAAAGGGTTCTGAGTACACATGACACTATCATCCGTAACTTTGTAGAGTGGTAAGGTTTTAAAATTAGTGACAAGTTGTTTGCTGTTAAAGTCTATAACGCAGTTATAGTGTTCAAGGAAATCTGAACCCAGTAATCCGTCGAATTCAATGTCGATGTTGCGAATATACACCTTGTGTGGGTCGGCGACATTGAAAGGTACAAGGGTGGATTCGTTGTTAAGATTTTCTGATCAGTGATTCCTTGGATGACTACGTTTTCCGGATATCGTTGTTTGAAGCGTTGGCAGGTTTCAGGTTTAAAAATTGAAAGTCCTGCACCCGTATCGATAAGAAGTTTATTGGTGTTTGAAGAATCAGTAATATAATAAAGATTCTTGGAGTTGACCGAAAGAAGGGGTCTTACAGAAAGTTCTGTTCTGGGAAGTTGACATTCGGACTGAAGTCGTCCAGATTCATTGTCGGAATTTGGGTTTGAATTTCTGAAATTTCTTTGTCCGGGGGTTTTGACTGAGTGGGGGTCAAATGAAAATTTACTTGAGAAGAATCAGGTTCGTCAGAATAATATTCGTTAAACTGTTCAGTGTTGAAATATTCTGGTTCATCGTTTTGTTCGAAATCATTAGGGTAATATTGTTGTACGTTTCCGTACTCGTTGGGTAAAGGGTTGTATTGATTTTCGTTTTGAGAATAGTTATAGTCATTGTGATATGGTCCGAATTGCAGATTGTTCAAGTGATGAGTCTTTGGTTGTTGGCGTTGTTGATGTTTAAAGAAACTCGGGTTCGGTCTGTAATTGCCAGACATTTGGGGCTGTCTACTGGTAGATGGATGAAATTGTTGCTGTGAAAATTGTTGACTGGGATAACATTTGTAGATTGATTAGCAGTTGATTGGAAAAATGAGGGCGATAATTGGAATAATTCTGATTGGAATTCGGGTTGTGTTGAAATTGTCTCATCCTCAATAAGCATTCATTGCTTAGATGGCCCATTCGTTTACAAAATGTGCATTGTTTTGGAGATGGGAAGTTATTTGGTTTACGAGAGGGTTGTTGGAAACTTCTATTACCTGAAAATTTCAGGGTTTCTAAATGTGTTAGTTGTAGTTCTCGTTTAATTGTGGAAATGGCAGTGAGAATACTGCAGGGCTGGTTAGCGCGAACGAGTTGACCAATTTGTGGGCTCTAAACCCGTGAGGAGGCTATTAAGAGCCATTGACTCTATCAAGTCAATCTGTGCTTGTTTTTCTTTAACAGTTAGGTTTTGTTTGTTTATGGCTGCTAGCATTTTCGCCTGGTCTGAAGTCTAGTAGAAAATGTAAGAGGGGATTCATTAGGAGTTTGCCGCATTCTTTGCAAGTCCTGTATAAGAGCCGAGAGATCCCTAGGATCTCCAAAATGATTTTCTAGGAGGGTTTGAATTTCAGCTAGTTGACTAGGTTTTCGCGAATTAATTAACTCAGCCGCTCTACCGCGTAACTTATTTTTGGTATGGAGAATTAGCAATACTTGCTGATTATCCGTTGCCATGCTGTAAGCAGTATTACAGGAGCATATGAAAGTATTCAAAAATATCGGATTACCATCATACTCAGGAATTATGGCAAATATTTCCGATAGCTTATAGGGTTCTACGGTTGGCGTAGCTGCTTGTCTAGTGGTGGCCATTTTTATAATTGTATAAATTCGCAGAATAAATAAAATTAATTGTTGAGGTTTCAAATGTAAATGGTAAATATCTAGTTTATCAAAATCCAATATCGAGCAAAGTTTAATAGAGTAATAACAAATTTGAAATAGGAATGTATAAATGGTAAATTAATAATAAACTTGAAATAATATGTCAAATACTTCGAAATATGTAAGTCAAAGTAATGGAAATAAAATAATATGATTGTGTAAAATATATAGTTTCAAAATTATTTAGGAAGGTAAGGTTATGAGGAATAAAATATTATATAAATGAAAGAACTGGTGGTCATTCAAAATAAAATCAAAATAAAATAGTTACTTTATGTGATTCTTACGTTACTATTCCTCGCATCGGACTGTTCTCCGCGTCACTGGTTAGCCTGGTTGCGTGTTCCCTTGCTAGTACTTGGTAGTTGTTGTCCTTTTCAAGTAGGTTCTATTCTGCAAAGGCTTGGAAACCACCACAACTAGTTAGAAATCTTCGTGTTCTAGCTGTGTCTGGAATATCCTACTGACTGCGCCAATTTTATATTCACTTTGATTCAAAACGCTTTATAAAAACGATTATTTATTTAAAACATACAAAATCAAAATTTAAACAATGAATTACTTGAAATACTTAATACTATAAGAGATAATATTTGAATGACAACACGAGATCGTTTCCAGTTGCTTTTATAACATTGACAAAAGTGCTGATGCAAGTCAGCGATTTTACTGGGTAAAGAAACTCGTATAGGTTTCCGGGAAGTTGTTTGCATATAATTCGAGATGAAATTTGATTCCCTGAGAAGTCACGTACGCTTTAAATTCCGTTGACTTCTCAACTGTGTGAACTAAGTGCTGATATATTTTGCATATAACATATATATACATACATATATATATGTTATATCACAATTCTCAAAATTGAGTTTTTAAAAAAGATTTTTATTAATAACAAACAAAATAATGACTTTTAAATACAATTGAAAAATAACAATATAAAGTGACAGAGTTACTGAGTAATAATGAATAAAGACTAAGTGAAATTCTACAATTTATAACATTTATAATGATGAATCAGCATTGCCGACACGGCGATTCTCACGGATGCTCGGCGGTACTGTAATGTGATACTCCACGTGCCGCTGAGTCAGCTGGGAACGACGAAATATAGTTGTTACACAAGTTACACACAAAGTTCGTGTTATAAACTTATATAACAACTTCCATCCATTTGAAAAAGTTGATGCTGTACCATCAACTTTTAAGGGAAGTTCTGAAGTTCTATGTCTTCGGTAGGGCGTAGTAGGCTGTGAAGCTTTCCTCTGGAGTTACTGTTTGCTGGACATGGTAGTGATGCTGGTTCGCTAGTAGGGTCAGGTTTAGTGAGCGGGAGAACAACAATTATTGCTAACATGATTGCACTAATTGTGAACAAGGAGGTGTGCTTTTTCAGGAATGGTTGGTTCATCAGTTGATCCAATTCTCTCTAGTACTGGCTGAGTTTGTGATTGGCAATGTTAAGGTACCTCTAGTTCCTGTAGTTTTAGGGGTTCGATACTGGGAAGTTGACTGACGGTAGGCATGTCGTCGCAGCAGTTGTAGGGGATATTTACTGGATGATATTTGAGTGAGATGCTATTTTTGGTGGTCCGTCTAGCGTGGACCCTGGTATTGCCGATGAAGGCGTTGCAGTGGGGCTGAATTTCCATTAATGAATTCGTCGATACGGTTAGTGTGACAACATCTTCTCCCTTGCATTTGATGGTGATGGGCAAAGGTCTGGAGATGGAGATCAACCAGAGGTTTATGTTGATCTCTTGGATATTATAATCTTCTGCATATAATACCGAAGTTTTGAAGGTTGCGGGAAGTGTGATTGGCTGTCTGAGAAGTTGTGCTTCGCAGATGGCATCTTTGTCTCTTGAATGTGGAATTGACTTGGAACAAATTTTATGCTGTGTGTTTAATGGCTTGCAGTCACTCAGGTCTGCGAAGGATGTATATAATAACGAATCGTCATCTCTCGCGATAAATTTCGTTTTTATTGAAAGTATGTGATGAAACCCTGTTCGATCATCCAAAATCGGGATAGGATAAAGGTGATGAAGAGTGTAAATCTCAGGGTCAACTAAAGGAATTTTTAGAACAAAAATGATTTTAGTGTTGATGTGGAATTCATGAAAGTCAAGATCATTCGAAATGTATAGAAGTGACTGTCTTATTATTTCGATATTGTTTGAGAATAGTTTCTCTTCCGATTGAAATGGTGTTGTTAAGGCTTGTAATGACTGAAGTAGTTACGGATATTTGTTTTTTTACTAATTCTTGAGTTTGGTTTTGGTCTTTAGTGATTTTGGTTATACAATCATATATGTATTCACCGTCTGCCGCATCTAAGTTTCCTGAAATGGCTTTCCAAACTGAGCCCAGTCCGTTGATAAGTCCGCGTTTTCTTCTGTTAGTAGTATAAGTTTGAGTGTCAGCGAAAATGTCTGTATATTTAGAGTTAACGGATTTTGAAATTTGTTTCAAGAGGCTCACATGTGTCTGTACTTTTGGTTTAAATGATTTTGTGTTAGTTGTGTTTTCATTAATAGTTTCTAGAATTCGATTTAGTATAGCGTCATTAGTTGAAATAGCATCTCTGAAAGGGTTGAGGTCTTTGAAGACAAGAAGTGTCCATTTGTCGTTTGAAATTTTAAGTGTGCCTTCTTCATGGAAGAAAACTCCTATTGTATTGTTAACGGGTGTAATAGAGTATTGTTGGAGGTTCAAGACTCAAAACAGTCCACAGAATCTGAAAAGAAGGGATTCATTCAAAATATGGTTTTAGTCTGTCAAAGTTAATTTTACTGATTTGGTTAGTCTGTAAGTTTATAACGGTGGCAGAGTTTTTTCTTATCGCGGTGATTTCAAACGGTCCATTGAATTTGTTTTCATATTTGCTTTTAATCTGAGATTCTTTCACGTAAGCTTTGTATTCTGGTTGGTTAGTCGAAACATGGTTGTCAAATCTAACTTTAGATTTTTGTTTTTGTTGGTCGGTTTTTGCGCGGGCAAGTCTATAATAGTAGTTCATTCTGTTGTTAAGGTCCCTAACATATTTGGAAATGAGTTTTTCCTGTTCGTATAATGTTTCTGGGGGTCTACTAGAAGTGTGCCCAAAGATAAGTTCATAGGGCGTAAAGCCGGTAGTCTTGTTTTTAGTGTAGTAGATAACTGCGTAGGGGAGGACGTTGAATGGATGTTTGTCCGGATGTTCAGCTGTATTTGCCCTTATCATTTCCGCTAAAGTCGCGTGAAAACTTTCGATAGAACCATTTGATTCGGGATGGTGGACACTTGAAAATGATAGTTTTATGTCATATAGTTCGCACAGGTCTCTTATGAGAGTGTTATCAAATTCACGTCCATAATCACAATGGATGTGAAGAGGTGTACCGTAATGTTGAAAGAATATTAGGAGGGTGTTTACTACAGTTTTAGCTGTTTTGTCACCAATTGGGTAGGCCTGAGTAAATTTGGTGAGTTCATCCCTAATAGTCAGTGCGTAGTTTCTTGTTGGATATTCGAAAATATCAATATTGATACGTTCGAAGGGCGTTTTTGGTGTTTCAGTTATGACCAAAGGAGCACATAAGTTTTTTCTACAGAAAATTTACCATTTGACAAGTTTCGCAGGACTTAATAAATTGCTCTACACTTTTGATACTTTTCTTTAATGCGTCGGATGGTCTCGTTAATTCCACTGTGAAGGTTATTTTTGCCGTAGTGGTACTGTTGCAGTATAACGGGAATTTCGTCTTGTGAAGGAGTTATCACAATATTTTGACAAATTTTTAGTTTTACGTCTTTGTCTGCAAGTATAAAGGATAGATATGAAGGCGTACTATGCTATAACATGTACCATACTCTTGACAGATGGTTCGAGTGTTTTATATAAAAACACATAAGTAAATATATACACCAATATATATCCACATATTTAGAACTATATCATTCAACGTATAACAGCCGTTTCGAACCAGGAGTTCTCGTCAGATACGCTTCCTTGAATGACAAGTTCTAAAGTGAAATACTTGGATGTAATACACATCAGTAAGACAACTGTCGGTGTATTGAACCTAATAGATGTCGGTGACATCTACCGTCTAATGAGTAATTTAAGTATATGAAGGCATACTATGCTATAACATATACCGTACTCTTGACAGATGGTTCGAGTGTTTTATATAAAAACACATAAGTAAATATATACACAAATATATATCCACATATTTAGAACTATATCATTCAACGTATAACAGTCGTTTCGTATACTTAAATTACTCATTAGACGGTAGATGTCATCGACATCTATTAGGTTCAATACACCGACAGTTGTCTTACTGATGTGTATTACATACAAGTATTTCACTTTAGAACTTGTCATTAAGGGAGCGTATCTGACGAGAACTCCTGGTTCGAAACGACTGTTATACGTTGAATGATATAGTTCTAAATATGTGGATATATATTTGTGTATATATTTACTTATGTGTTTTTATATAGAACACTCGAACCATCTGTCAAGAGTACGGTATATGTTATAGCATAGTATGCCTTCATATACTTAAATTACTCATTAGACGGTAGATGTCACCGACATCTATTAGGTTCAATACACCGACAGTTGTCTTACTGATGTGTATTACATCCAAGTATTTCACTTTAGAACTTGTCATTCAAGGAAGCGTATGTGACGAGAACTCCTGGTTCGAAACGGCTGTTATACGTTGAATGATATAGTTCTAAATATGTTGATATATATTTGTGTATATATTTACTTATGTGTTTTTATATAAAACACTTGAACCATCTGTCAAGAGTATGGTATATGTTATAGAATAGTATGCCCTCATATACTTAAATTACTCATTAGACGGTAGATGTCACCGACATCTATTTGGTTCAATACACCGACAGTTGTCTTACTGATCTGTATTACATCCAAGTATTTCACTTTATAACTTGTCATTCAAGGAAGCGTATCTGACGAGAACTCCTGGTTCGAAACGGCTGTTATACATTGAATGATATAGTTCTAAATATGTGGATATATATTTGTGTATAAAGGATAGTGTTTCAAGAATCGGTAGTTCTACGTTGTTTTCAATACAAAAAGTTTCGGATTCGTCGAACTGGTCTTGATTGTTATAGAGAATGTTGAAAAGATGGGCAACAACTGTTCCAGGATCAAAGGGTAAAGGGACAATTAAATATTTTCTATGCCTTACAGTTTTGCTGGCTAGAACGTTTAAAGTGTCAGTAGTGAAGTTTGGGTCTTCTTCGAAAATATCTTCGATGATTTTGTCATGCAAGTCATTGAGTTTATTTTGCCAGAAGAAAGTGACTATTCGTTTGTGAGATTTGTCTAGAAGTTGGGCGTTAGAAATTTCTATTTTTGAATAGTCGATTATCGACTCGGTTTTATACAATTGAACAAATCGATTAAATTCTGTTGTCATGCGTTCGTGATGATCATCGCGTTCTTGATCGTTGTCGGAGTGGTCGGAGTTATCGTGACTAGTACTTGGATCGTATTGTTTTGGGTCGGTTTCGTTACTTGCGAAAATTTTTATCTTTGAAAGAAAGTCGGTGCATTGTTTGAAGTGATTAATTTTGATACGGGAAAGAGCGTCGGCGTTCTGATTTACATTGCCAGGATTGTATTATATCCTATAGTTATACTTTTCTAGCTTAAGGCGCCATCTGGCTAGACGACTGCCAGGATCTTTGATAGAGAAGAGCCAAGTAAGCGGACGGTGGTCACACAGGAGTGTAAACTTTCTCCCAAAAAGATACGGTCTGTAGTGCTTGACTGCCCAAACAATGGCTAGCAGTTCCCGTTCGATAGTTGAATATCGAGTTTCTGCAGCGCAGAGAGTACGGGAAGCAGATGCTATAGGAAGATCTTTTCCTACGGGGCCTTGTGAGAGAACCGCTCCAATTGCGAAAGCACTAGCATCAGTAGTGAGCAGGAATGGTTCTTCGAAATTTGGGTAGATCAAGATAGGGTCAGATACAAGAGCTTGCTTCAATTCGTTGAAGGAAGACTTGCAATCTGCGTCGAAGATGAATTTGAAGTCTTTCTGCAGGAGTTTCGTTAGAGGCTTTGAGATCTTAGCGAAATTGGGGATAAAACGTCGGTAATAACCGGCGAGACCAAGAAAAGATTTAACATCTTTAGGAGTTTGGGGTTGAGGAAAATTCTGGATGCATTCAACTTTTGAAGGGTTTGGGTTTACTTCTTCTTGGGTGATCAGATGATCTAGGTAAGCAACTTCCTTACGGATTAACTCACACTTGTCAGGTTGAATTTTCAAGTTTGATTGTCTTAGACGCTTAAAGACTTCTGTCAAACGGGACATATGCTCATGGATGGTTGGTGACTAGACTATGATGTCATCCATGTAAACAAGGCAACGTTCATTTTGGATGCCCAAAAGAATGTTGTCCATGACCTTCTGAAAAGTGGAAGATGCATTTTTCAAGCCAAATGGCATACGAACGAATTCGTAGTAGCCATTGTCAACAGAAAAAACGGTCTTGGGAATGTCTTCCTCAAGGATTTCCAACTGGTGAAACCCGGAAGCGAGATCCAGTGTCGAAAAGTATTGACACTTACCAAGTTGGTCGAGGAGATCAGAAATGTTGGGCAGAGGATATTTATCGTCTATCCACTTTTGCTTACCAGAAGCATCGAGTTTCTTGGGGACGACCCATACGGGGGAGGACCAAGGAGAAGAAGAGTGCCTGATAATGCCTTGATCAAGTATTTTGGAAATTTGTGTTTTCACTTCCTCCTTATGGACATGAGGATATCTCTACGATTTCGTGAAAACGGGCTTGGCATTATTGGTTTCAATAGAGTGTTTGACGGCGTTAGTAAACGTCAAAACATCGCCTTCGAGATAGAAAATATCTTCGAATTCTAAGCAGAGATTCGTGATAAGTTCTCGCTCTTCGTCGTTAAGATGTTCTGTCCGAATTTGTTCCCTGATAGTAAAGTTTCTGTCTAAGTTTGTAGATTCACAGTAATCGTGTGTATTCAGATTTAAGAGAGGGTGTGTATGGTCAAGGGGTTCTAAATGAATATTGGAAAAGTTAACAGTTTTCGGCATTGCGTTCGCGTTTATTATCGAAGTCAGAAATTCTCCCTTTGAATTAACACGTACAACCGCGTTGGGAAGTCGTACTTTGTCAATTACTTGTGTCGGTAAAATTGCGTCAGTATTTCTAAGTTCACATTTAAGTTGGAAAATTTGTTCGGTTCGTGCCTGGATTGTTATTTGATTGTTATAAATATGAGTTTGTGCGTTAGTAATGGGGGTGTCTGTTGGTTGTGTATTAGTTCGGTCGTGATCGGGCACTTTATGTAGGGGGATAGTTTTAAAGTTAGTAACTAACTGTTTGGATTTTAGGTCAACTATACATTCATAATGGTCGAGAAAATCAAGACCTAATATTCCATCAAACTCAATATCTAGATCATAGATAAAGACCTTGTGTGGATTACCTAGAGCGAAAGGAATGAGGGTGGATTGTGAGATCGGGATTTTCTCATGAGTAATGTCTTGAATTGTTACTCTTTCGGGAGATCTTTGTGAGAAGTTTTTGACAGTGTTTTCTTTGAAAATGGAGATACCAGCTCCGGTATCAATTAGGAGTTTAAATTTTCCAGAAGCGTCGTTGATATAATAAAGGTTCTTGGAATTTACTGTCATAAAGGGACTTAAAGAAATGTTTGTTCTGGGAAGTTCAGATCGGGATTGAAGTCTTCCAAATTCAAGTTTTGTATTTGAGTTTGGACTTCTGAAAGGGTAGTTGTTGAATCGGGGGGCTGATCTAGGCTCGGAAGCGCTAGAAAATCCTGGTATTCGTGAGGACTGAAAGGTTCGACATGGGTATCATCTACTATTTGGTCTAACTCAGGGTTTTCATAGTTTTGGTCGTTATAATCGAAATTCTGCTGGTTATTATCAGTATAATAATCATAGTCATTTGCAGAATATTCGGGATAGTTGACATTATGATGGTTGTTAAAATGGTGGGTTCTTTCGGAACGATAATTTAGGTTTTTCTGTATTACAGACGGTCGAAAGTTGTTAGGCTTGAAAGGAGGTCTTTGAAAATTATTTGGTCGGAATTGTTGACCTTGATTGTTATTATTATTAATTGGATTTGGCCTCGGAGATTGATTCGGCCAAACGAAATTTGGTCTATTATTTTGGTTAAAAGTCAGAGGGTTATTTTGAAATCTTAACCGACAGTCCGCAGCAATGTGGCCTAATCGCCCATAATTTAAACATTTAGGAGGTGGATTTGGTTTTCTAGCCTGAAAAGATGGCTTAGGTGAAACGGATTTATTTACTTTTTGTTCTTCAAAATATGATAGTTGAAGTTCTCTTCTAATACGAGAATGTGCCTCAAGACGATCCTTCGGATTACTGGCACGGATAATTTGGCCTAATCGAGGTTCTAAACCGGTAAGTAAGGTGTTTAAAACCATGGTGTCAACGAGAGTGGTTTGAGCGTCTTTCTGCTCGGTGCTCAGACTAGGAGCCTTTTGGATACATGAGTGCATTTTCGCACTCAATACTTGAAGCCTATTATAGAATGTTAAGGGAGACTCATTGGACAGTTGTTTTAACCGTTGAAGGTCGTGTATTAATGAAGAAAAATCACGAAAATCCCCAAACTGAAGAGTTAGGAGTTGTTTAATTTCGAGATAAGACGCAGGGTTCCTAGAGTTGATTAACTGCGCCGCTTTTCCTTTTAATTTATTTTTGATCTGAATTACCAACAAGTATTTTTGTTCGGCAGTTGACATGTTATATGCACAATTGCAAGCATGAATAAATGTGGCCAACGAAATTTGGTCGCCTTCAAAATATGGAATTATTGAGAATATTTCCGACAATCTATATTTTTCAGTTTCTTCGGCAACAGTGTTGTTTTGTGCTTGTGCCATTTTGATTTAATAGAATTCAACAACGAACGAAAAAGGTTCAAATCAAAATAATAAAATGGGATAGAAAAAATAAATGGTGTAAAAATCAATAATCAATAAATTTGTTAAATGGGGAAATAACAAAGTTTTTTGGATGATAGAATGGTATTAGTAAAATAAAATGTAAATAAAATCAATAAATCAAATAATTCACTCAATCGAATGAATAAAATCAAAGTAATTAATTAAATCATAAAATATTATTGTAATCAAATAACAAATCAGTGATTCAATTCACTGAATTAACAAAAAAAATAATCAAAATATTAAAATCAATCAAATATTATTATCAATTACTAAAATCTTAAACGTTAGACGATTCACTACTACTCACATCAACAGGAACATTGGAAGATCCGTGTTCTCCTTGTTATCGCAGTTGGGACTTCTTCCAGGTTCTTTGTTCCGTTGAGGGATAGGAATCCGCCGCTACCAGTTAGAAGTAAGCTCGTGTTCTAGTAACGTTGACGGATCCTACTGACTGCGCCAATTTGTTAATCACATTTCTCAAAATTGAGTTTTTAAAAAAGATTTTTATTAATAACAAACAAAATAATAACTTTTAAATACAATTGAAAAATAACGATATGAAGTGACAGATATAATGATTTCATAAATAATTATTAAATGTAAATGCGATACATTTAATATGGGACATTGAATTTCTCACTGTTGACTTGACTTTTGCCTTGTAGAAAATTATTCTATTATTTAATAACAAATATGCTTACCAGTCGGTATTTTGTAAATGCGTTGGCAGTCCTGTATTTTGCAATTCTGAAAACTTGCATAGTCTCACCCAGCAGGTACATACAATAAGACAACTTTGAAATGACTTGAAAAACGGGCAATGTCAAGATATTTTTGATCAATTCTGCAACATAATTTTTTTTTGTAAAACAAGAATAATGAAATAAAATGAAAGTTATGATATCAAATATTTCATTATCAAAACACAAACAGCAACATAATAACAAAGATATAAATAATATATTAATAAGTTAAGCTATCGTCACATGTGCTGAAATAAAAAATGTATAAGTTGACTGCAAACAAAAGTCCAATTGCGAACCTGTTGACAACGATATAGTATTACCTGGTGGCTAAATTTTTATTTTTTTAAATTTATATACCGTGACTGGGAAACATAATACTTTCTTGTATTCAAGTAAAGAGACCTGACAATTAAAAGCTGCATTATTATGCAATACCTATATTACTATAGCACTACCAACATCGTGGCTTCGAGAATGACAAGAAGTAACACCGTCATAATATTAATAGGATAATTGAATCAAGACCGAACAGCGTCCTAAAAATTGTATTTTGGACACCAACTTGAGTCATCCTACACTGTGAAGTGTTTCTGCATGTTTGAGAAGGTTTTATATATGAAAAGTGCTATTTATATATAAAGGGCATGCGAACATCTACTAGTGATCAATCGAATATCAAATCGATTAAGGTTTGCACTAAGGTACTATCGAATTAATAGAATATATTGTCTAATAAATAATAATGCAGTTAGTATCAGTTATTTTGTAGTTTTTCAAACATCCTGTAGACTGTTATCTGCTGTCACTGTTCACGGTTATTCTTTCTACGATTCTGTGAAAATTCCCCCTAATGAAAAATACATAGAACAATATCGGGATCAAATTTAACATAATACGTTTTAATAATCGAACTTGGTTGAAAACAATTGGTTACGATATGTTTTCTAGAGGTGTCCAGCTGTTCTACTCGTCAAGCCGAATTCTCGGACCAAGCAGACAGTAGGGGTTTTATTTCCTTTTTTACCTTCGATTTTGCAGGTATACTCTAATGCTCTAATTAAACAATAACCCTGTTTATTAAGCTTTAACAATATTATAAATTTTTATCAAGTATTATTTGGTTCGTTTGAGTTTAAAACAGTAAAAATCCTTACGAACCTTGTTCAAAAACCAAACTTTAACAAAGAACTACTCTTTTTCTTGCAAAGTTCTACATACACAAGTGCTTTACGAGCGCTGTTTTTTTTTAACTAAACTAACCTTTACCACATTTCTTCTTTCTACGTTTTACATACACAAATACTTTACAAAGGCTACAACTAAACTTTTCTTTTTCATTGCACTCGGTTAGGTTTTCGAGGTTATTTAACCCTTTCAAAAAGAAAGCTTTTGTTTCCGAACACCATACTTAAACAAACAAACATAAGCGTCGAATAAAGTACTTACTTTTTGAAGACAAATTGACGTTTCGGTGACCATAATAATTCATTGACTGTACTCTTCGCAACTTGTAATCGAGGGTAAAAAGTTCACATGCACGTTTGTTAACGTAAGTGCATTCATAAACTTGGGTTAGATTCAAACACACTTTTAATATTCAGATTGCATAACATTATACGACCTTTTTAACATTATCGACATTTTACCTTACATGTTTTCGCACTTTTTCATTCGCTAAATTCCTTTTAATTCCCTGTTCGCTCCGGGCTATGGCTACAGATATTGTGATACCGAGTAGACAACGTACCCTGCTTGTTCTTTTGGCTAAGACCAAATATTATCTGATTCATTTACCTTAGCCTCAGTCAAGAACTCCGTCGCTATCCTCTGCGACATAAAAAAAAATGGCGTATGTTCTAATGACACACTTGTTCCTCTACCTTTTCGATATCTCTTTTTATTCCTTTAATTGGTAAATATCAGTAGAGACATGTTGTCATTGTAGGGCATGGACTATGTGAAAATTAGATTGTGTCGCCTTATTTAACCAGGGATACACGCCTAATGAGGCCGGTGTTCAACATAGAATCGACCGCGATATCTGCCACTTATAACTAATGTTATAATGCCCAACCTCAGTTCTACTTGTCTCACCCTGGATTAGCATTGTTTCGCTCCCCGCTGATAGTTCGCAGCTGCAGGTTATGGGCAACTGGCAGGATCTTGGACGGCTTCACAACTCTGAACTTTGCAATTAATATACATGCAACAGTTTTGAATATGATAAGCACCTTAGACAACAAAACTTCAACAACAAATTTGATATTCAACGACGATAGGTTGCTATTAGTGGTCTGTTGGTTGTTTGTTCGGTTTTCTTGTTGCAACTCTTGTTTTATTTGTTTTTTGATAATGTTGACTTGAGTTTTAAATATTTCTTCTATCATATAAACACTTTACAATACCTTTCTTTACATTCAAGGGATGGTTGAAGTAATGAGTACATCAAGGTAAGTAGTAGGGTTGTAATGAATGTCCGATTTTTGATATTCGCCAATACGAATGCGAATGCGAATTTTCTCTTCCAATATTCGCGAATACGAATGCGAATGCGAATATCAGATCAAAATTTACTTATTTTGGTTTAATCAAAAATTATAACATAAATTGTGCTTCTAACCATTATAGAAAGCCACTCTTCTATTTTTAATATATAAATTGAAATAGCTGTGGGATCTTTGTTTTCTCACAGATGTATAAGCACAAAATTTTGTACACTAACACCAAACCCTTACACTCAACGCTCTTTCAACAGTTAAGCTGTCATCATATTGGAGTGAACCAAAAAAGTTGTTTTGATTTATGAGAGAAGATATAAGAAGTTATTATAATTAAACAGAAAAACAGTCAAATAAAAACTAAAATTATATGGATTGCCAAAAAAAGAAATTTTATTGTCATGTTATAACCTATCTTGTTTATGGACTCATTTACATATTTTTAAAATCAGTTTCAAAAACAAAGTGACGAACGAGTCTAACCTTTGTATAGGTTTAAAAGTAAGATTCTGCAAGCTTGTATATTTCTGAGTAAAATGAGATTGAATGCATGAGAATTGGTCAAAAAATAACTGACTTATGACGAGGTATGTTTTAACATGCTGACAGCTAATTTCTCTTATTTTGCAAAATTAACTAGGCCTAAACAGAAATTTCGCTTCGTTGGCTATCGCTACTAATTTGAATTGACAGCTGCGAAAATGGTACTAGCTAATGACGATAAAATTTGCATCAATACTTTAAATTAGAAAATGATACCTGACGGGTTCTTCCATAATTTGTTGCTAGGTGATATAATAAAAAAACATAACTTACAATTTTGTTAAGAAATTTCACCTAACACAATTGCCAGGCGGGCACAAAGTAGACAGATGCCCAAGGAATGTAACAACGCATTTATTTCAATTTATCAAACTAATGGGGTTTTATAGGCTGTTTCCCATGCAAACACATACAAAGCATTCATTTTGTTCTTACTGGCTTTTGTATCGATTTTACATTGTCCGATCGCTCAGTGGTTTGTTTTCGCCCCCAGTTTCAGCGTGTGCCTGTCACTTTGAAGCAACTGGCGGCCCGAACCGCACAGAACTCGTTTACAGCTCTGACAAAAGGCCTGCAGCTAGTCTGAGCGTTCCACAAACATACGATAGGTTGTATTGTTGTATTTTCCTACCAAACAAAAAAAAAACAAACGTGAAACACCATAAACCGTTTTTTTTTAAAAAAGGGGCAAGTTCACTAACTATATGTCTTTGGATTTAGCAGTGCTACCCAACGAAGCAAAATTTTTATCCGGATATTTAAAACATACACACCTTTATAGTGTAATAGAACAATTATTTTTTGACAGATTCTTGAACATGACCTCCTGTTGTATCTGCAAATATTCAAGCTTTACACTTATTTTTATAATTAGTAGTATGACCCAAAATAGTACCAGCATATTTTAAAGTTTGTCAAAGTTTAGATATGTCTGCAATTTTGTATTTAAAACTGATTTAAGAAATGAAGTCAGCACTCTGACACCATCAATTGTCGAGAACCTTTATCAGTTGCGCTCCCCTCAACTGATGGAATCTCCAGAAGATTGTATCATAACTTCTTTGACAGGTTTTCGTTAACCTAAGATTGGTTTGTCCTAGAAATCACAAGGAAACGGCGTTATATGTAGTATGACTCCTGATTTTAAGTCTCTGTGAGCTAGTTTTCCCTGAAACTTCCCAATCTCGAACTTCATTTTGCCATAAAACCCTATATCATGTCATGAAACTGACAACTTGCTTAATTTTATTTGGCAATTAAATTGTTGCCTGATCACATATACATGTCAGGATTCCAGAAGAAATGTATATGTAGTTGACATTTATGTCATCATACAACTGTTATTTGTCATTGCAAGTACAAGTTAATACCTACCTGCCCTACTTTTAAGACTTAACTTTTGAAATCACAAGTAAGTTATACAGTGTTCAATGTTCCTAATGAGTAACATCATAATATTTACGCTTTTTACTGTCAAACATATTCGCAAAAAATTCGCAAGAATAACCGCGAATACGAATGCGAATATTAAAAAACAGGCGAATATTTGCTAATGCGAATGCGAATATTCGTTACATCCCTAGTAAGTAGTAAAGTAGTTCTAGACAGAAAACACAAAACGAAACAGAATCTTATGTCAACAGAAACATATCCCATAGAAACCTTACAAAATAGTATTATTAAAATTCTACCTGGCGAGAACGGTAACGCTGGAGATATATATTACAACAAAACACAAACATGACTTCATTAGAAGTTCAACAAATTCACTAATATAAAACATATCAAAATTTTAGTAAATGTATTTAAACCACATGAAAAAATTTAAACCATTTGAAAAAAAAGCACAAATGAATTTGTTTGAACTTAAAAGCAGAAATGATATGCTAGTAAAGTTTGACATTATTGCAAAATTGTCTGTGGATAAATCATTATAAATAACTAGCCGTTACCCCCGGTTCCACCCGCGTATGGAATGTAGAATTCTTTGCAAAAAGAAATAGCTTAAGAAACATATGGGCTATCGAATACAACATATTTATTAACCACCTAAAAAATCTATAAATCTACCAACCAAACTGCAAATCCTTATGGGCCGCATTATGTAACAATTTTATTCAACAACTGTAACTCTGCTTTACCCAATAATGCAACCATCCTGTATATGTCACTGTTTATTTGTCACCCAATATACCATTTTTTAATTAACTAACTGTAGTTCTACTCCACCCTATACAGTATATAACAATTATTTCAGATAATTTTTGAGCCACAATGTACTAAATAGTAGTATTATATACACTAACATAGGTTCGTCGTATTATAGACCTTTCTTTCTCACAATATATGTGTGGGCAAAAATTTCTAGACATGTAATGTAGTAATCTGGGTAATTTTTCCAAATTGTCGTACTACAGTTTGTTCAATTTACAATTTTCAAATACTTATGTGTTATAAGGAAAATCTGAATAGAAAAACCCCAGATGAACAGGCAAAATAATCAGAGACCTCCTCAACAAATTTTCAAATGACTTAATATGTGTTAATTCAAACTTTATTATATCAGCTATTTTAAATAAATAGTCTAAACATGTTTCGTTGTTTCAAAAATATTTACTTAAATAATATTCCCATAATATAATTTTAATTAAAGTGACCTTGTTATATATTGTCGGAATATTAAAGAGGAGATGTAGGTTTGAATTATTATAGTTCATCAAATTTTATATTTGAATTAAAAATTAACTTACATTGCATACGTGCCTTTGCATTTATATTTAAATTTAAAACTATTTCACACAATACTTCATTGCCAATTATTTTAAATCTCATGAAATAGATGTCCATTCATTGATCAGCATATTCAGGGAAAAACAGGCAGGAGGAGAGACGAATATTTCCTATGAAAATTTCGCTACGAAGCGTTCAGTCATCATGGCTGCCCCTCTTTTTTGTCTTGAACAGTTAGCAAGGCTAGTATTAAATACTTACACTTTACTTAAATATGTGACAATTGTTTCAGAGATACTGCTGCTCCATCATTCAAAGAAAGTCTGCTGATGCCGAAAAATCACATATCTGTTAAATACGGTTTTTAGTAATAATCATGCAGTTCAACTTTAACCAAGTAACGGACAACTCGAAAATAAAATTGTTTTCTTTTTTTCTAATGATTAGCTAAAATTTTGCTGTTTAAGATTGTCGTTGAATGTTTGGCTTTACCTGATTTGATTTATTTAAATAAACGGTCTGACGTAGTTGAGTTTCCTACTCTTCTCATTTTTCCATTACGTTCTAAGGTTTCATATCCCGTTTCTAGATAAGTGTTTTTTAAATTTTATTCTTTTGAGACAATGTATCCATGTTTTCCGTTCAGCTGTTTTTACTCATCAAACAATTTAATTGCACTCTGACTCATACCGCTTGTTAGATTTTGTGAATACCGTTTCAAACATTGTTTTATATAGTTTCGGGAATCATTCATTCTATAAACAGAAAGAGGCTTTAAATAGCTAACACAGAAATACGAGAGATTTCTTGCAGATTTACTTTATATTGTGTTACATTTAATTTAAGAATGTTAATAGCGTTTGGATTACTAGAGATTGTATATAGAATTTGTAACATTGGGTATATTTTTAACCGACTTCAAAAAGAAGGAGGTTCTCAAGTCGTCTGTATCTATGTTTTTTTTTTTGTTTGTTCACCGATTATCCGGAATTTCGACCGTTTTACCAGATCCTGTTTCGGGGGATAGCGAAGTGGTCCCATGGTTATTTCATTAACATAGCTAGTACGGTTTCTTAGAAAATAAAAAAAAATATATTTTTACCTATTCTCATCTAATATATGGCTTGGTGAAGTCGCCGCTATTTTTAAAATTTGGAAAACAAAAATATTCGGAATGTGGGACAAATTGAAAATAAATTGTATTAGTTCCGGGATATCCCAACGTGGTCAAGTATTTTTTTCATTAACATAGCTTGTATCGTTTCTTAGAGAATGGGGAAAAACTTTTAACCTATCTGATGGAGTTGCTAGTATTAACTGTTCGAAACTTGGGGTAAATTCTAAATAAGATGACTTAATCAAAATAAATGTCAGTTAATATGTATATACAGTGTGTATTCATAAATCAAACGATTTCTTTTTATTCTTCACAGATTTACTAAAAACTAAACAGTAATCATTCAATGTCACTTTTATAACTATTGACAAGTTTTGTCATTAAAGAGGACTTTTGATAAGAAATTGAAGTATCTTCATTTCTGTTAAGATCTAAATTAAAAGTTGATTGGAAATAAATCCCAATAAATGTCAGTTCATCAACTTCAAGGTGGATGTTCTCAGTTGGTCTCTATAACAGTGTGTCTTCGTAAGTTGAATAAAAAACGAAAAACGTTCTTATGAATATTATTTAGAGAAAAAAATATTCTTCATAATATATTTCAGTTGCAAAGCTTATAGTTTGACTTAAAATCTCCCTACATTGACAGGATCGGTAGATATAGGGGAAAAACTACTACCATGTTCGGTAATATACCGCATGCACCAAATATTAGATACTTGCATCAGCTTAGCTTTTATTCAAAATTCGGAATATACCAATGTAACATGTTTTGTTTTAAAAAATTCAACTGATATATCAAGTGTAATTTTAGAGTGTGTTCCATATATAGGTTAGGTATAACTTAGAGCGGAGTAGAATTACATGTATTTAAGAAATCTTGAAAATAGGTATATTGGTAGCCCGTAAGTAGCTGCATATATAAAATGTGTTTGAAATAAGGGGGAAGTCATACGGGGTGATTCGAAAAAGATAAATTGAGTAGATAATAAACAGTTGTATATACCAGGTAGTTGAAAAACGGGAGTTAAATTATATTTATGCAGGGTAGATAACAAAATGTTTTATTGTTAAGGTCATAAGTAGTTGCATATACAATGTGGGTGAAATAAGGATAAAATGGAATTATATTTATACAGGGTGGATAAAAATGTACATTACCTAAGCAGTTATGATATTTGAATTTTCTTGAGCTATTATTAAAGCGATGAAATGGGTTGAAAAAAAAAGTTTTATAATGTAGTTTTCAAGTAACATATTATAGGATAGTTGAAATATGTAGCAAGGTATGATTACCGTTATACAGGAAAGTTTAAAAAATATTATAAAGGAATGTTATAATCCACAAGCAGTTTCATATACCGGATTGATGAAATATAGTGTGGAGTAGAATTCAAAGTATACAGAGTGGTGAAAAAAGTTAGATATTGGGTACCCCATAAACAGTTTCACATACAATTACATTATATAGTGTGAGTAAAATTAGTTAAGAAGAATTTTGTTATATAGGGTAGAGCATGAGCTGTTGCATTTATGGAATACCTGAAATAAGAGGCGATGTCAAGTTATAGTTATAGACTTTGATTCAAACAGTGTTAGAAAAATTTGCAAATAGCGTAACTCATAATCAGTTGCACAGATAGGATATTTGAAGTATTGGGAAGAGTAGAGGTAAGTAGTTTAATCTTTAAAAATTGTGACATATGCAGTTGGAGTTTTGGAGAAATTTATTGGGAATTGATGAATTTATATTTATACAGGGTGGTACAAAAATGTCATATTGGGTGGCCGATAAGTAGTTGCACATACAAGGTGGTTGAAATAGAGGCTGGATTTGAATTATAGTGAAACAGTATGGATAAAAAGTTCACTTACATTTTTTAAAGATAGAACATGAGCTGTTGCATATATGCAATATCTGAAACGGTATGATTAAAACTTGTTAGAAAAAGTTGCATGTACGGGGTAGCTGACATATAAGACGGAGACAAATCATATTTTCCAGGATGGTTACAAAATATCTCATATCTAAATAGTTATTTAGCGTAGGATGGTTAAAAAACCCATTATAAAACAATAAGTTATAATTGGTGACTAATTGGCAGCAGTATAGACGGAAGTTATTACTATATCAGGCAGTTCTTAAAAATATTGAATAAAATTGTTATGCAAGGGTGGGCATCAATAGTTGTGGTTTGGGTAAAATAGGTTGGGGATTGGTAAATTTAGTTATACAGAATGGTACAAGAAATTGGGTGGCCCATAAGTAGTTGTATATATACGTTGGTAGAATTATAGTTTTACAGTGTCAATACTCTTTTCAATTCTCAAGTTAAGAGCCCAGTTCAAGAGACACAATCTAGTCAATTTTCATTAAAATTCCAAAAGTCTTAAATTCTATTAATTTTCGAAATATAGTGTATATGTTGAAAAGTTTAATAGAATTCAATTTTCGACATATATGGTGTATGTTCCAATTGAATTCAAGCATCCAAAATAACAGAAAAAAAAATGTTACATCGCCAATAACATAGTAGGCGGAACTCCCTTAAATATCAAAAATTATGTATACGGATTTGTTAAAACTGTTTTCTCTTACAAAGCTAACACAAGTTCTTTATTATCATATGCAAAACATAATATATACATACAATTATTTACATATTGTTTTCCTAGACAAGAATTATCTTAGAGGCATAGTGGTAGAATTACCTGCATTCTTCGTCTCACAAAGTATAACTAAAACTCCAATGGAACTTCCCCAAAGTATCTCTTTGGATGCCATTAATAGAGCATATCCAAACGAATTTGTCGTAACAAAATAACCTATTTGAACAGTTCCAATAAGAACTGCTATAATTGATGATATAATTACAGTTCTCTGCATCTAAAAAAAAAAAAAAAATTAAAATACAAAAATGTTGTTTAACTAACAAACTAGCACAAATATAATTAATAACTTTATCGTATAATTTGCTGGACTGAAGTTACCGAGACAGGGACAACTTTAAACGGAAAAATTATAGGTCAAACAATATCGTCGTAAACAGGTGTCATCCCCCAAAATGTTTGAAATCGAAATGCTTAAATGTTGTCTCATTGATTTTTGGGTAAGTAAATTCGGTCAATGGTACAAAGTTACAAGTTATTAACTATTCAAATGTGACATATAAATGTCATAGATTCAGGCAAAATTGGTTTTGCTTAAAACTTGGATGTATTAATTATATTATCATACAACCTAGATCATTTGTGGTACTATTTCGGGAAATAAGTTAAGAAGTCGTCACCGGAAAACTTTCAGCATAGCGGGTGGAGATTTATAAACGGCGCGGATTAAGTTTCCGTACCGAAAGAAATTCGAGAGTTTTAAATCATTCAGTTGAACCTCTACCTATCCAGCTACCTGCAAAATTTAATTTAAACAATGACTCACATTTTGCCAGTATTAAAGATATATCCAGAACCAGCAACTAAGCACACGTGTTTGCAGATATTAAACATATATTATCATATTTTGAGATTTTGGTTATGATACATTTTCAAATGATTTAACCTCACTAAACAAGGATGGTAATAAATTATATTCAACGGTAATGACTATCCTGTGAATTTTCCAAATTAACTTGGAAAATAGAATTTAAATTTAATTTAAGTGATTACCATATTTATTAATGAAATTAATATTTGAAATAAACCCTGAAGTGTGCTAACGCGGTAGAATTAAAAAAAAGGCTACTTGTAGCTCAACTGTTAACTCAGTATCCAAAGTATAAAGAAAATGTGTCAATCGCAATAAGTGCCCCAATTTGGCAAGCCTGTAATGACTACCTATAGTGTCGAATTCTTAGAAAGCAACATTATTAAATGTTTTGTATCCCCGAATTTCCACAGAATCCCGATGCTGTTGGACATTCTCAATATCACTGGTTAAAACGATATGGATGGTAAAAAACATTCTAACCTAGGAATTACGGGTAACAGCAATTACATGGAACGGCTCTAGATTCGGAACCTCTATGGCTAGTTTCCCCGAAAATCCTAGATGTCAGTCTTTACATCTCGCGTCTTAAAATTTCACGATATGTATCAAATACATAAATAAGTGTTCGAGAGGACATTCAATTGTGGAAAGCGCAACTAATGCAGGTTCCCTAACCAGAAACACTATATATTATGTATATTATCTTGCGTACAAAAGAATGACACCTCGAAGAGAGTATTTATTTAATATCATTATATCCTTCTGTTAAGTTATCTACCCACATTTTCGTTGGCAGCATTATAGTCAAAGTTGGGCTGGAGGTTTCTATGTGTATGCATCACAGACGTCAAGAATTGTCATTAAATTATTTTGACTCCATTATTGTTGATCAAGCTTTATTGAATCGAATAAATAACTGGATTTGTAATATTTCTAAACAGATTAGTGCCGAAAAAATAATGAGGCAGTAGACAGGACAATGTTGCGTAGATCTCAACTGTAGCTGCCCAGTGGGTTGTTGTACTGTTTTATCCTCTATTTTATTCTCTAGAGATTTTAGCGTCTAGCGAAGATAATAGGCCATTTTCTAACGATTTGCTCCAAATGGGAAATGGTGAATTTCAAACAGGAAATGTCTATGTAAATTTTAACAATTGCTTTTCAAATTTAAACGGCTACAATTTTGAAATGGCAAATAATAAAGCGCAGGGTTTAACATTAAAAGCTTCAGGAGTAGACTTAAGCACACAGTACTTTTCGCACAGATCAGATTATTAAGGTGATATACAAAGAGATATTCTATATTTAAAATATCTAGAAACTAATCTAAATGTTTTCTGAATTGTTTGCCTTATAAATAATTGCCACTCTAAAAATAATCGTAATTAATATTTTGTACAACGAGGGAAGATGTTGATTTTTTGTTGTTACGATTCAACTCAAAAACTACTCAGCTAATTTTAACGAAAGCTGCATCTCTTCGGAGTAGTATAGGCTATTTTATATTTTTCTGTAAAAAACCCGTGCTAAGCTGGGGCAAGTTGCTAGTGTATATATATATATATATATATATATATATATATATATATATATATATATATCATCATCATCATCATATGCAGCTATATTCAACCAATTTTTCATGGTGTAGCCTCCCTAAAGAATTGAAAGATTGCAGAGGAACTTGAACAGCTGTGAAAATGGAGAACTTAAGGTCTTGAGAAGACAGGAAGAAGAAGAAGAGCTTAAGATCTGTGAGAAGGACTGAAGGATTGTATTGAAGAGAATTGAAGATAGGTTGGCAAATGGTCGGTTTTACTAACTAAAATGAAGAAGAAGAAGAAGTGTAGGACTGAAGAATTGAAGAACTGTCTCGAAGGATTGAGAAGACGAACATAATTTTGGCAAGTAATTTCGAAAAGATTGTTGAGGAGGTCTTGAATTATTTTGTCTATTCATTGGGTTTTCTCTCCTCCAAATTTTTTCCTGTAACAGATAAGTATTTAAAAATTGTATATGTAGAACAAAGTGTAGTAAGGCAATTTCTTAAAATTGCCCGAATTACTGGCTGTCTGTACAGAGATTCTTCCTCACAGTGTTTCTGAGAGAAAGAGATGTCTATAAAATGATCAACCAGTATTCCTGTATATAAGTAATGTATTGTATATTGTGTAATACTTATCTGTGTATGGAGACGTTTCAACTCCGAGTCTGGAGTCGTTGTCAATCGTTTAGTGTTGTTTTCGAGGTTTTTTTCTAAAAAATTCTCGCTTTGATTTTGAATTTGTTGTTTGTCAAAAAATTTGACACTGACAATTTGTCGTTTGGCGATCACTTGACTCTGAGATTACCGTTTTTTTGTTCTGTTAGCAGTAAATTCTTCCAGTCCAAATGAAGGTTGGCTGAAGGTGCTCCGATTTCAGTGTTGTTTATCATCATACAGCTGGCTTCTTTAAGTTTTCTCTTTTTTAAATTTCCTCCATTTAACAAAATCTTTGTTTTATCCCAGTCTATCATAGGATAGAACAAAAAAACGGTAATCTCAGAGTCAAGTGATCGCCAAACGACAAATTGTCAGTGTCAAATTTTTTGACAAACAACAAATTCAAAATCAAAGCGAAAATTTTTTAGAAAAAAACCTCGAAAACAACACTAAACGATTGACAACGACTCCAGACTCGGAGTTGAAACGTCTCCATACACAGATAAATATTACACAGTATACAATACATTACTTATATACAGGAATACTGGTTGATCATTTTATAGACATCTCTTTCTCTCAGAAACACTGTGAGGAAGAATCTCTGTACAGACAGCCAGTAATCCGGGCAATTTTACGAAATTGCCTTACTACACTTTGTTCTACATATACAATTTTTAAATACTTATCTGTTACAGGAAAAAATTTGGAGGAGAGAAAACCCAATGAATAGACAAAATATAATTTTGGCAGTTTTTATTGGAAACTCAAGGTTGAGAAATTGGCCTTTGTATAACTAGACTCGTAACGGAATGTATTAATGAAGCGAAAGCTGAAGAGCTGACCGGAGACACTTAAGGTCTTGAGGGAACAGATAAAGAGCTTAAGGTCTTTTTGTAAGAAGAATTGTATCGAAGGATTGAGAAGACGAAGAATATTCTTAGAATTTTACAGGGGATATGAGGCATACTTTAGCACGCTGCCTCAGTGCGGGTTGGTAAGGGACAAATGTCTATTTCCCGGATTTTTGCCATTTACGTCAGAGACGACTGTACCCCTCGGAATGAAAAAACCTTGACTTGGCTGGGATTTGATCCCGGGTCCGGTCCGCTATATCAAGCTCCAATTTAGTACAATTGTGTGAGCTGACAGACTTTCCCACTAGGCCACCGGGGACCTATATATATATATATATATATATATATATATATATAAAAACCTTGACTTGGCTGGGATTTGATCCCGGGTCCGGTCCGCTATATCAAGCTCCAATTTAGTACAATTGTGTGAGCTGACAGACTTTCCCACTAGGCCACCGGGGGACCTATATATATATATATATATATATGAAGTTTCATAGGATTCTCGTGTGTATTCTTAATTTGTCTTAGACATGATAGTTTGACGTTTCGATGGGAACTCAGTGATTTTGTTTGGAATAATCGATGTTGTCACTCACTATACGTAGTACAAATGTGTCGCCCCGACAAAATTGGAAGCATATTATCAAAACAGTTTTGAAGCCAGATAGAATGATTGAAAAATCATAGTCACCCTAAGAGAAAATTTCCCTTAAAGATCAAGGCGTTTATGAGGTACTGTGCAAAGACTCGCTTACGTTAGCCAAACCAACAGAGAAGCAAGTGCCCGTTGAGATGAACACAGAAATGCAATAAAACAAAAACAGCCACTTCTGCATTGTCACAACACAATCTAAACGCCGACCACCAAGTAGATTTCGACCAGATGAAGATATTAGCTAAAAGTGAAAATTATTGAAATAGGTAAAGGGAAAACAAATCTTAACAAACTGGACGATGCGTAAGGCCCCTATCCAAATGGAGATCCGCACTAGCAGACCGCAATATTAAAATTAAATCTTCCGAAAAACGTGAAACAACGCAAATATACTTTCCAGGCCAGACCATAACGTAATGATCGTCAAGGATCGAGAGCTCTGATTGGCCAAAACAAATAAGACCACGCTTCCTTTGGCCGATAGCTTAAAACTAGGTCGCAAAGCAGCACCAGCTTATTTCAACTATGCATTGTACATTTCTACTACGATCAATATACTGCGCCTGACCTTCCGTCAGGCGGAATATATTTTCGGTAATGTGCTTAATAGGCACACGTTAACTAATAGACGTAAACTATTTTTATTATAAAAGAATTTTTCGTTATTACTTGAGCACACACACACACACACACACACACACATATATACATATATATATTACTATGAACAAGGCTAGGTTCCGGGTGAGAACCTAGAACTTGACGTTTCGACTCCTTTGGAGACATTATCAAGAGACAAAAGTGAAAAAGAGTTTCAGAGTCTAGATCGTACTCGGGGCTCAATCTGCCTACTCCCCAAGAGTCACTAAGTAACTGAACTGAATTTGAGTCTGCTTTGCTTCTTTTATTTATAGTTAGCGCTGGGTTAGAAGGGATGTCACGTGATGAGGCTGTGTTGTGATTGGTTGGGTGTAGGTGGGCGTGTCTGCTTTGTTTAATCAACAACAAATACATTCTGGTCGCAATGGATTACTTCAGCAACTGGCCTGAGGCATATGCGATACCCAACCAAGAGGCAACCAAGGTAGCGACGGTGCTAGTTGAACAACTATTCAGCAGGTTTGGCGTCCCGATGGAACTACATTCAGACCAGGGGCGTAACTTCGAATCGAATGTATTCCAGGTCTGCACGATGTTGGGGATCAGGAAAACGAGAACAACACCATTACACCCACAGTCAGACGGAATGGTGAAAAGATTCAACAGGACCTTGGAATAACACCTATCCAAGGTCATCAGCAATAACCAGCGTAATTGGAATGAGCATATTACCCTATTCCTGTTGGCATACCGCTCTGCCGTACATAATAGTACAGGCCTGACCCCGGCCAGGGTCTTATTCGGGAAGGAGCTGCGATTACCCTGCGATTTGGCATTTGGCTCCCCCGAAGAAACTTTCCAAGACATCGACGATTATGCCGACCAGCTCCGACATAACATGCTGGCAATACATGAAATACCCCGAACACAGATGTTGGCCACTAGTGACCGGATGAAGAAGCGATACGACCTCAAGGCCAATTCAGTTGGGTTACAGGAGAGCGACAAAGTCTGTACAACCCCCAACGGAGCAATTAAAATCTTTATTCATCAAAATAGATACAAAGTATTTCGGCCATAGAATATAATTTACCCGGCCGTTGGGTATTACAAGTTATTGAATTCCAGGCATGGAAGACATATATTGTTTATTTGTAAGAAACTGGTCCAGACTAGATTTAAGATAAGTGTTACAAGTTCATAAAACATTATCACATTATCGACAAACAAGTTATATATATATATATATATATATATATATATATATATATTATATTATATGTTATATCACACTTCTCAAATTAAACTTTTTAAAGGAAATTTATTAACTTTACAAAATTATAATAAAATACAAAATACAAAATGAAATAATGACAATAATAACTAACAACAGACTGAGTAAGTAATGAATGACAAACAAGAGAGATTTTACAATATATAACCTAATAAGTGCTGAATCGGCACTGTCGACACGGCGATTCCCACGGATGCTCGGTGGTGCTGTAATCTGATACTCCACGTGTCTGACTTAGCTGGGAATGTTGACAGTATTGACCTTCGATGCGATATAAGTTTGCTAAGTTCATAGTGTAAACTTATATAACAACTCCCATCCATATAAAAAAGTTGATAGTACAGCATCAACTTTTACGTCAACCATTTTCTGGAGTTCTGTATCGTCGATGTTCTTGGAGGAGGGTGTGTGGGAAGAATCTTTCCTGGGCTTAGGGTTTGATAGTGCTGTCGGTGGCGTGTGCTGGACAGCGGAGCTTGGTGTAGTGGTATTCTTGAACCTCTTCTGGATTGACTTCATTGTGAGGAGTATAATCACAATTACTACTAAGGTGGTCGTTGTGATTGTGAGCCAGGTCGTATGCTTTTCTAAGGGTGGTTGTTCCATCAGCTTTTCCAGTTCCTTAGAATATTGGGAGAGCTTATGGTTGGCAACATCTAGGTCTTGTACATCTAATTCTTGTAGCTGAGGGGTGTCAGGTTTGGCATCTCATTGGCGGCTGGCATGCCGTTGCAGCAGTTACGGATTTGAAGGATGACTGGGTGGTTTCTGTATGTGATGTTTTGGACATTTTTAGAAGTTCTTGTAGCATGGACCCTTGTGTTGTCGATAAAGGCATTGCAGTCGGGTTGGATTTGCAACACTGAATTTGTCGATATGGTTTGTGTTACGACATCTTGCCCTTTGCATTTGATGGTGATGGCCAGTGGTCTTGAAATCGAGATCAACCAAAAGTTTACGTCAATCTCTTGGATATTATAGTCTGCTACATATAATATCAAACTTTTGCAGGTTGGAAGAAGGTGGACTGCTTCTGGAAGCTGGCCTCACAGATGGAATCTTTGCTGTCTATAGGATGTGTACGGAAGAACATCTGAACAATCCATTGAACTCGTTTAGCTTAAGGCTTGCAGTTGTCCACCCAGTTCGAAATGTGGTATACAATAATGAATCATCATTCTTCGCGATATATTTAGTCATATGGTTGGTAAAATGTGATGGAACCCTGTTCGGTCGTCCAAATGGGGATTGGGATAAAGACGTGGTAAAGGTGTAAAAGTTTCAGGATTCACTAAAGGGATTTTAAGTACAAAACGAAAATTATTTTGGTGTCTAATTTGAAATGCTTCCAATTCTATAATGTCAATCAATATACTGTGCAATATTGAATGGGCGTAAAATGGATAAAGGGTAATTATTTTCATGTGCAAAGAGTGACTGAGAAATCTTTTGAAGGAGATTCGACCAAATCTACGGGGTTATATTGAACTATGTAACATTTTTAATACGAGCGAAAGATATTGCAGTTATAATACATCATCGGAGTGGCGTCTTGGATAAAGACATAGTAACTTTCCATTAGGCTGATTCACAGAGATCCAAGATAGGTCTAGATGTTTTGACTAATGCTTCATGAAAATGCAAGATCGTCTGAAATGTATAAAAAATGATGACTTGCCTGATTTGGCAATTCACTTATTCGAGAAACGTTTCTCGTCTCGGATTTGAAAGTTTACTGAACGTTGAATTGAAGTGTTTTGAGGCTCTTTACTGAGAAGTCGTTACAGATATTTGGTTCTTGTAAATTACTAAGTCGATTTGGTGTTCGTCATAGTAATCTTGTTGATACAATCATTAAAAATTGACCATCACGTTTGCATCTAAAGTTGCGTCTAAGTTATCCTGAAATAGCTTTCCAAATTGTTCCTAGTCCGTTAATAAGTCCGCGTTTCTGCCTCTGGAGTTAGTAGGGTGAATGTTTGAGTGTCAGCGAATATCTCTTGATATTTAAGTTTACTGTGTCAGATATTTGTTTCAAGAGGCTAATATGATGTGTTTGCATACTTGAGGTTTAAATGATTTTGTCATACGGGTAGTTAAGTTTGAGGTTGATAGTGTCAATTAAATTCGTTTAGTCAAAATGTTGGCGTCATTATTTGGAAATTGCGTCTCTGAAGGGGAGATCTTTGTAGACAAGTAGTGTCCATTTGTCGTTTGAAATTTAAGTGACAGTTCCTTCTTCATGAAAGAAGAGTCCTATTGTATTGTTACTGTGTTGTATGGGAGTTATTGAATATTGGGACGTCACGAGGTTCATGACTGAAGAGTCCAGAGTAGTCTGAAAAGAAGTAATTTCTATTCATTCAAATACGGTTTCAATCTGTCAAGTAATTACTTTTGTACTGATTGATTTGTTTCGGGTTTAGTAAGTTATAAGTTGCAGAATTTTGGAAAAGTTCTAAGTCGGGGGTATTTGGAAAGGACCATTAAATTTGTTTAGATTTTGTGACTTACTGAAATTTGGGATTCTTTCACGTATATACTTTATCGCCTACTTTGTTATAATTCTGGTCGATTTAGTCGGGTACATGTTGTCGAAATCGAGTTTTTAGCTTTTTCTTTTTGTTGTTCGGTTTTGGCTGCGCGCTAAGTCTGTAAAAGTAGTTCCATACGGTTGTTAAGATCTCTAACGTATTTGGAAATGAGGTTCTTCCTGGTCGTATAAAGCGTTTCGGGGGTCTACTAGACGTGTGACCAAAAATCAAGTTCGTAGGAGTGAAACCATGAGTCCTATTTTTGGTGTTGTTATAAGCATATTGACTGCGTATGGCAACACGTTAAATGGGATGTTCGTCCGGATGAATTTTCAGATGCGATATTTGCCCGGATCATTTCCGATAGTGTCGCAGTCGCGGAAGCGTTCAATAGAACCATTTGATTCGGTGATGGTGACTTACACTTGAGAAAAGTTAACTTATGTTCGTAGAGTTTCGCACAGAGGTCTTTATGAGATACGTTATCAAATTCACGACCGTATAATCACAATGAATTCTAACGGAGGTGTACCGTAATGTTGAAAATAAAGGAATATACGAGGGTGTTAACGACAGTTTTTCCCTGTTTTATCCTTTATTGGGATATGCCTGTGTAAATTTGGTTAAGTTCGTCTCTAATTGTCAGAGCGTAGTTTCTCGAGTGGATATTCAAAAATATCAATGTTGATATTGACTAATTCGCTCGAAAGGTGTTTTTCGGCGTTTCTGTTATGACTAAAGGGGAACTTAGTTTTTTTTACACGGACATATTTTACCTTTTGACAAATTTCGCATGACTTGATGAAATTTTCTACTTTTGATTGTCAAACCGGTCCAATTATACTTTTCTTTTATTCGTCGGATGGTTCGTTAATTTTCCGCGATGAAAGGTTGTTTTTGCCTTGATGGTATGTTTTCTGCAAAATAACTGAGGTATTTCATCCTCTGAGAAGGGGTAGTTTTTATGACAATATTTTGACATATTTTAAGTTTAATACGTCTTTGTCTGCAAAGACATAAGAAAAGGTTTCAAGAATTGGGTAAGTTCTAAGTTGTTTTCGATGCAAAATATGTGGTTTCAAGATCGAATCGTTACTGGTCTGGTGATTTATAGAAATGTTGTAAACAGAAATTGCAACGACTATTTCAGGGTCAAATGGATCAAGGGGATTATAAAGGGACAATTAAATACGATGCGGTTTTGCCTTACTGATTTACTGGCTAGAAGGTGTTGAGTGTCAGAATTAGTTTTCGAAGTTGATGGGTCTTCTTCGAAAATATCGTCCATGATTTTGTCATGCAAGTCGTTCGTGTAGATCAGTTAACTTGTTTTGCCAGAAAGAAAGTGAAATAATTTGTTTATGGGAGTTTGTCTAGAAGTTGGGCGTTAGAATTAGTAGTTTCGATTTTGAATAGTCAATTATTGATCTTGTTTTATACAAGTCAACAAATTTATTAAATTCATTAGTAAGGTCATGCGTTCGTCAGTAAGTTCAGGTTCTTGATCGTTGTCGGAGTCGTCGGAGTTATCGTGACTAGTTACCTGAGTCGGTGTCATTGAATCGGTTTCGTTATTTGGAAAATTTTTGACTTTGAAAGAAATTCGGCGCATTTGTTGGAAGTGGTTGATTTTAATTCGCGAGAGAGCGTCTGCGTTTCTCAAGTTTATCTTGCCATGCCGGTTTGTGTTCAATTTTATAATTGTACTCTTCTAGTTTTGAGTCGCCATCTGGCAAGTCTACTGCCTGGATCTTTGATCGAGAAAAGCCACGTAAGCGGGCGGTGATCACACGGTAATTAAAGTAAACTTACGACCAAATAAATACGGACGGAAGTGCTTTGACTGCCCACACAATGGCAGGAGCAATTCCCTTTCGATGGTGGAATATCGAGTTTCGGCAGCGCACACAAAGTGTACGGAGGCATAAGCAATAGGAAGATCTTTTCCTACTGGGCCTTGTGAAAGAACTGCACCAATCGCGAAAGCGCTGGCATCTGTGGTGAGAAGAAAGGTTCTTCAAAATTTGGGTAAAGATCAAGATATGGGGTCTGAGATGAGAGCTTTCTTTAAAGTTCGTTGAATGCTGACTTACAATCTGCGAATCAAAGAAGAATTAGTGACGTCTTTTTGCAGCAGTTTTGTTAAAGGTTGGACACTTTAGCGAAATTGGGAATAAATCTTCTATAGTATCCGGCCAATCCTAAGAAAGATTTGATGTCTTTCGGGATTCTTTGGGGCTCTGGGAAAATTTTGGATGCATTCAACTGATTTTTTCGAAGGGTTCGGTTTTACACCTTGTTGCGTAATTAGATGACCAAGATACGCTACCTCTTTTCTTACGGAGAACTCACATTTGTCGGGTTGAATCTTAAGATTTGATGTGCGAAGACGTTTGAAGACTTCGGTCAACCGGGAAATGTGTTCGTGAATCGTTGGGGAGTATACTATGATGTCGTCCATGTATACTAGACAACGTTCATTTTGTATTCCGAGGAGGATGTTGTCCATGACACGTTGAAAATGTGGACGGGAAGCGCATTTTTTAAACCGAACGGCATACGAACAAACTCGTAATGGCCGTTTTCGACTGAAAATGCTGTCTTGGGAATGTCTTTCAAGGAATCGATCTCTATCTGATGAAAACCGGAGGCGAGATCTAAGTGTCGAAAATATTGGCATTTGCCAAGTTGATCTAAAAGATCGGAGAAATGTTTGGGCAAGGGGATATTTGTCGTCTACTGTGACTTCGTTTAAGTTTCCTGTAGTCAATGACGACACTCGCCATTTTTGTTTGCCTGAGAAGCATCTAATTTTTTGAGGGAACAACCCAAACTGGGGAAGACCAAGGGAAGAAGAGAATGACGAATGATAATGCCTTGATCAAGCATTTACTGAAATACTTGGGATCTTTAAACTTCTCCTTATGCACCTGAGGGTACCTGTAAGATTTGGTAAAGATGGGTCTGGAGTTATTAATGGTCTCGATCGAATGTTTGATTTGACGGCGTTCGTAAACGATCAAAACAGTCGCCTTCGAGAAGAAAAATATGTCCGAAGTCTAAGCAAAGGCTCGTAATCATATCTTTTCGCTCTTCGTCGTTTAAATGTGATCTGTCCTGAGTTGTTGTCGAATTATAGTTAAGTTTCTGTCCCGAGTTTAGACAGTCTGTGAGTCATAAGAGTCGTTAAATTTAGGAAGCAGGGTTGAATGTTTGAGTAAGGGGTTCTATAGTGAAGTGAAGTTGTCGAAATAATTAACAGTTTTTGGGATGGCGTTGGCGTTTATAACTGAAGTGAGAAATTAACGCCATTTTGGTTTACATATACTGCAAGGAATTGGGTAGTCTGACTTTCTCAGTTTCTATGTGTATCGGTAAAATTGCAGCGTCGGTATTAAAGCAAGGTGACATCGCAGTTTACATATTTTTTCGGTGCGGGGTTCTTCTGGAATAGAAATATTTATTGTTATGAGTACAATTTGCTATTGGTTTTTAGTATTGGGATGTGTTGGGAACTGTCGTTGTGTTTTAGGTTGAGTGATATCTGAAGAAGGCAAGGTAGGGACCTTGTGAAGAGCGAATAGTTCTTTGAAATTTGTTATTCTAAGTTGTTTAGATTTTAAGTCTACAATACACATTCGTAATGTTCAAAAAATCTAAACCTAAAATGCCATCAAACTTCGATGTCAAGATTACAATATAAAAACTTTATGGGGGTTACCAGGAGCAAATGGTATAAGGGTTGATTCTGAGAAATGGGAAATTGAAATTTTTTGTCTCGTGATGCCCTGAATAATAATGTCACTTTTTCGGGAATCGTTGGGGAAATTTTTGACAGTATGCTCTTTAAAAATGGAGAAATTCCTGCACGCCTGTATCTATGAGCAATTTGAACTTTGACCGAAGCGTCGTTTGATGTAGTATAAGATTTTTGGGAGTTTACGTTAGTATGTGAAGAGTCGACTTACAGAGAATGTTTGTTCCGGGAAAGTTTCGCACGTTCGGGTTCATGTCGTCTAAGATTCATTGTTTGGATTGTGGGTGTTGGACTTCGGAAATGGTAGTTATGAATCCGGTGGAGGGCTGTCTAACTGGATTAGGCTGGAAGAGAGAAAGAAAATCCTGTAGTTTGATTCGTGGCTGTTCAAAGGGTCTAAATCGATCAGTTTGTTCGCCGAAGTTATCAGCTGGAGTATGATAACTGTCATTAATTTCCAGGATTGACTGATTATCTGTATAATGTATGGGTATTTTCATATTCTTTGATAGCCATCAGTGCTTACTGATAATCCTCATATGGGTTGAAAATCAGTATTAGCAGGTGTATAATAATGATCGTCCTGTAATCATCGGAATTTGTGCAACTTAAAGTGATGTGCCCTGTTTGGATCTGTGGATTGGGTTCTTTTGAAATCACTGACTGACGAGGTTGTTGCATATTTTGTTGGATGTCTTGATTGATTAGGAGGATATTAAAAAGATTTGGTCTAAAAGGTGACTGATTTTGCCTGAAAGTTGGCGAAATGGTGCCGAAACCTTAATGGTCTGGTTTTGCCTGAAATTGTGGGGTGGATTTTGCCTAGAAATTGTGGAGGCTGATTTGGCCCTGTAACCGTTATTAGCGTCTAAAAGGGTTTGGTCTCAAATTGTTGTTATTGCCGTAATTGTTATTGTAAACGGGTGTTGGTAATTTGCTGCCGAACCGACATTCGGAGGTGATGCAATGTGGCCGAATCTACCACAGATAAGCACTTATTATTTGGAGGATTGAATGGGCCTTCGGACCGGAACGAGGGTTAGGCCTTAGGGGGAATTTGTTTGTGAATTTTTTGATTTCAAAAGTACGATAACTGAAGTTCGCGTCTGATTCGAGACATGGCTTCTCCAACAGGTCTTTGGGATTGCCGGGCACAAGGATGATTTGTCCCTAGACGCGGTTCTAAACCCGGTAGAAGGGTGTTAAGCGCCATAGTGTCTATTAGACTTCGTTTACAAGGACCTTTCTGAGCTCTTTTTTGCTCGTTTAATTAGTCCAGACGATGCCTTTTGAATGCATGAGTGGCATGCATTTTGCAGTAAAACTTGTAGTCTATTATAGAAAGTAAGTGGGACTCGATTCGTTGGACAAGTTGTTTGAAGACGTTGTAGATCTTGTGGATCAAAGAAGACGTCAAATCCCGCGAGAATCTCCGAAATGAGAGTGTTAGAAGTTGTTTTAATTCTAAATATGACGCGGGGTTTCTACGAGTTGAATTTATTAACTGGGCCGCTCTGCCTTTTAATTTATTTTTAATATAAGTAAAAGAAGCGTATCTTTGTCGCCCGTCGACATATTGTACGCGCAGTCGCACGCATTAATAAATGTCCCAAGCGAGATTTGATCGCCTCTTCAAACTCTGGGACGATAGAAGAATATTTCGGAAAGCCGGATGCTCGGGTTCAGAGCCGTCTCCATGTGCTAAATTTATTAAATGGGAGACATTGAAAAATTTCAAAAGATTAAAATAACGGTAATAAAATTTGTTCAAAAAAATGTATAAATCGGAAATATGCAATAAATTATCAAAATCGTTTACAAAAACAATAAAACAGAATGGAGGAAAATAGTAGTTTGTTTGCAAACAAATATGGTAAATGTAGTAATTAAAAATAAAATAAATGCACAAAGTAAATTCAAAACCCAATAAGGTACACAAATAGTACAATTCGGTATGGTTAAAAATATGTTCCGGGATTTGGAACGTCCGAACAGTAAAAATAAAAAAAAATAAATGAAATCAAAATTATTGGTAAAATTAAAATCGAGATTCCTGTTTGTACTCACATTAAATGAAACATCGATGCTGCCGTGTCTGTAGTTGTAGTTAGTTGCCTTGTTCTACGGTTACAGTTGGGACGTCTCGAGAGGTTCTTTCTTCCTTCAAAGGATTGGAATCACCGCTACCAGTAAGCTTTTCTCTACGCCGGTTTAGCAGCGAGTAATGGAATCCTACTGACTGCGCCACTTTTTATATACTTAATTCAAAATGACTTTTAAAAAAAATTATTTATTATTTAACAAACTTACTAATACTTGATAATCTTGAGTACAATAATATTAAACTATGAGAAAAGGAAATCATCTGCCGGACTGAAGGTCGTGAATAACAATTTATAATAAAATATGTGCTGACTTTATATAAACTTAAACAATGAAATTCTGTCAGTAAAACAGCAGATGAGCATATTTTAGCTATACGAGACGAAGTAATTTAATATGAAAGATTAAAATATGATAGTCTGCTACGTGACGTTAAAAGTATAATATTACATTATGAGAAAAAGCTGTTATGTGTTATGAATTACAATGTTATAAAATATAATATAGAATTATTATTTAAGAGTCTAAATTTCTATAAACATATATATATAATATATATATATATATATATATATAATATGAAGTTTCAAGGAAAATTCTCGTGTGATTCTAATAAAGAATTTGTCTTAGACATGATAGTTTGACGTTTCGATGGGAACTCAGTGATTTTTTTGGAATAATCGATGTTGTCAATCACTATACGTAGTAAAATGTGTCCACCGACAAAATGGAAGCATATTATCAAAACATGGGTTTTGAAGCCAGATAGAAGATTGAAAAATCATAGTACCCTAGAGAAAATTTCCTTAAAGACGCCAAGGGTTTATGAGGTACTGTGCAAAGACTCGCTTATTAGCCAAACCAACAGAGAAGCAGTGCCCGTTGAATGAATCCTAGAATGCAATAAAACAAAAACAGCCACTTCTGCATTGTATCACAACACACGATAACGCCGCCACCAAGTAGATTTGGACCAATGAAGATATAGAACGGTAGCTAAAAGTGAAAATAATTGAAATAGGTAAAGGAAAACAAATCTTAACAAACTGGACGATGCGTTAAGGCCCTTTTCCAAATGGAGATCCGCACTAGCAGACCGCAATATTAAATTTAATCTTCGAAAAACGTGAAACAACCAAATAACTTCCAGGCCAGACCATAACGTAATGATCGTCAAGGATCGAGAGCTCTGATTGGCCAAACAAATAAGACCACGCTTCCTTCGGGCCGACTTAGCTTAAAACTAGGTCGCAAAGCAGCACCAGTATTTTATATGCATTGTACATTTCTACTACGATCAATATACTGCGCCTGACCTTCCGTCAGGCGGAATAATTTTCGGTAATGTGCTTATAGGCACACGTTAACTAATTAGACGTAAACTATTTATTATAAAAGAAATTATTCGTTATTACTTGAGGCACACACACACACACACACACACACATATATACATATATATATTACTATGAACAAGGCTAGGTCCGGGTGAGAACCTAGAACTTGACGTTTCGACTCCTTGGAGACATATCAAGAGACAAAAGTGAAAAAGAGTTTCAGAGTCTAGATCGTACTCGGGGCTCATTATCTGCCTACTCCCCAAGAGTCACTAAGTAACTGAACTGAATTGAGTCTGCTTTGCCACGCTTTTATTATAGTAAATAGCGCTGGGTTAAAGGGATGTCATGATGAGGCTGTGTTGTGATTGGTTGGGTGTAGGTGGGGTGTCTGCTTTGTTTAATCAACAACAAATACATTCTAAGCGTCGCAATGGATTACTTCAGCAACTGGCCTAGGCATGGATGGTCGATACCCACCAGAGGCAACCAAAGGTAGCGACGTGCTAAATTGAACAACTATTCAGCAGTTTGGCGTCCCGATGGAACTACATTCAGAAAGGGGCGTAACTTCGAATCGAATATTCCAGGTCTGCACGATGTTGGGGATCAGGAAAACGAGAACAACACCATTACAACCACAGTCAGACGGAATGGTGGAAAGACAACAGGACCTTGGAATAACACCTATCCAAGGTCATCAGCAATAACCAGCGTAATTGGAATGAGTCGCATATTACCCTATTCCGTGTTCTCCTTGCATACCGCTCTGCCGTACATAATCGCAGTACAGGCCTGACCCCGGCCAGGGTCTTATTCGGGAAGGAGCTGCGATTACCCTGCGATTTGGCAGGTTCTCCCGAGAAACTTTCCAAGACATCGACTCCGTGCCGACCAGCTCCGACATAACATGCTGCAATACATGAAATACCCGAACACAGATGTTGGCCACTAGTGACCGGATTTGAAGAAGCGATACGACCTCAAGGCCAATTCAGTTGGGTTACAGGAGAGCGACAAGTCTGTACAACCCCAAACGGAAGCAATTAAAATCTTTATTCATCAAAAGCTCGTAGATACAAAGTATTTCGGCCATAGTATAATTTACCGGCGTTGGGTATTACAAGTTATTGAATTCCAGGCATGGAAGACATATATTGTTATTTGTAAGAATGGTCCAGATAGATTAAGATAAGTGTTACAAGTTCATAAACATTATACATTATCGACAAACAAAGTATATATATATATATATATATATATATATATATATATATATATGTTATATCACACTTCTCAAATTAAACTTTTTAAAAAGGATTTTTATTAACTTTAACAAAATTATAACTTTTAAATACAAAATACAAAATTGAAATAATGACAATAATAACTAACAACAGACTGAGTAATAATGAATGACAAACAAGAGAGATTTTACAATATATAACCTAATAAGTGCTGAATCGGCACTGTCGACACGGCGATTCCCACGGATGCTCGGTGGTGCTGTAATCTGATACTCCACGTGTCGCTGACTTAGCTGGGAATGTTGTATTGTCGATGCGATATAAGTTCATGCTAAGTTCATAGTGTAAACTTATATAATGTCAACTCCCATCCATATAAAAAAGTTGACATAGTACAGCATCAACTTTTATTAACATATAAGGTATAATGTTATATAGATAAAAGAATAGGTATAGAACGCAAGCACAAACGGTTTCAACATACTTCACGAACAACACTTAACTGCAACCATCACACTCCACCACGTGGAGACGATGTAACTGCTTTGGAGTCCTAGGGTTTTTATGATCTCGTTGTTTTGCTTACACCATACCCCTCTGGCTCCTACACCTATTGGCAGGATTTGAAATTCAAACCCTGGATATCGTTTGCCGACTTTCACTAGGAAAGGGATTGTACTGTATTTCATCCTCTTTAGTTCGTAACTCGTTGCCAAGGATCGGTTGTCTTCCCATTTACCGCTATATCCGTTATAATCAGTTTGTTCCCCTTTTGTCAGTAGGAGGTCCGGAATTAAGAGTCCCCAGTATTACAACGGAAACGTGGTTCACTACCGAGCTCCATCCCTTCTGCTCGGCCGCTTCCGTTAGCTTTTTCGCCACCGCGTTATGCTTACCAATTCTCCGGCTGAGAGTGACGTAGCAGCCCTGCAGAACGTGACATAGGGATTCTGCATTTTCTGAGATGGGGCGGATTAGATGGTATGCCTTTGGTTGGCAGGATGTTGGCCCTCAGATGTATGGCCTTAATATAGGTGGTTCCGGTCCATTTTGGTGGGGTGTCAATCCACCTCGAGAAAGCTGATGGTCGGCAAATTGGTAAGTGCCATTACCACTATATGAGTTATTGAGGGTTTGGCATAGGTGACTATTAATCCGGTCTTTCGTGCTGATCCCTCCTTAACCATTTTTAAGAAGCGCTCTTGTGTTTAGCAAAGCCGATGCGTAGGTTGTTCGGGATCTCTTCGGCGATGTTCTTAAGGCGACTCTGCATAATCACGAAATTTGACAAAATTCTTCAATAAAAAAATATAGTTGTGTTCTTAATTGAAATTATTGAAAAAATAGTTAAATAGGTCTGACTGAGCATTTATCGGTAGACTTGGAAATGTTGAAGTAATGTAGTTTTGAAAATGTGTTAGTTTATTTAGGTAGAATAAAATTAAACTTATGTTTCATCGTTGATTAAAATTCAGGATTTTCTATAAAATATTGACTTTGTAATTTGAATTAATTGATTAATTAAACGTTACCTAAGATTGTGTGTGGTGCAGTTTAGTGGGGATATAGAAGTTTGAAGCTGTAACAACTGACTATTATCTATCTAAATTGTACATGTATCTATAAAGATTGAAAACATTACTAAGGGTGAGATTTGAATTTGGTATATGTTCACAAATAGTGTACAGTAAATAAATGGTTTTACGGAATTCTTAAAATGTCGTTTACATAATCTAAATTCTTTGAATACAAGGGAAATAAAGTATTTTTGTGGGTACCTATGTGAATTATATTTTATTTTTTGCCGATGATTGTGTAAATCATATAAATATGTTTAATTTCACAAGAAGAATTACATTTTTACAATTCATTTCTTTAAACTGTAATAAGTATAATCTCGCCCAGGACTGATGTTGCTCTAGGTTATATTGATTAATTTTAAACTGCAAAATCTTAGACGTGTAATTTGAGCATTTATCACTCACGTTTTTTCTATATTCTATGCAGGCTAGAGAAATTCTTCAAATAAAAATCTGGTGGTATTCTTAAATAAACGTAAGATTTTAGATAACTATTTTCAAGGTTTTGTGGAGCTTGGTAAAGTTTAACAAACATATTATGAAATATTTCAGATTATTTTTATGTGGGGTCGGAACAGTTCTTCTTGGGAAAGTTCTGTAAATAGGTCTTAATTGAACAATTTATCAGCAGATTTGGGAATGTTTAAGTGGTGTTTTTTTATTGTAGTTTTGAAATTTTATTACTCCATTAAAGAATAATTAAACTTTGGCTTAACAAGTTGATTAAAATTTGGTTCGATTGTTGGTGTCAAAATTTGGAACTTTCTTAAAATTACTAGCCTGGTAATTTCAACCAATTGTTCATTAAACCTTACCTACGTTAGGGTGGTGTAAATAGTTTAGGGGGATATATGAAGTTTGATGCTGTAACATGTTATATTTATAAAGTTTGAAAATTTTACTAAGAGTTGAGATCTGGAATTCGGTACTATTGTCATATGATGTAGGTGGTGTCCGTAAAATTATATTATGTTTTTTTAATATTCTTAAACATTTCGTTGTAGGACCCTAAAACTCTTTCAATATAAAGTGAATGGAATGAGTAGTTTTGTCGGTACCCATGACGAAAAGTATATTCAGTTTTGGTGAATGATTGTGTAAATCATATAAGATATACCTACTTAATTTCACAAGAATATTAAATTTTTACAATCCATTTCTTATAAATGAGAATAAGTATGATCTTGTAGACAGCTGATTTTCACTTATGCGTATGTTGATTAAAAATTCATCTAGGATTTGTGTGTCTCTATACATCTTAACTCCTATTATACCTACAGCATGGTTAAATAGGGAAAATTTCAGAGAAAACTAGTGCATTCGATACCTGGCTTCAGATTTACAATCGTCAATTGGTTTTGGAAATAACCGGCAAAAACCGAAAATAGCGGATTTCGTTTTTCGCCGGTAAATCTGAAACGGTTAATTTGATCGCTGTTAAGATGTGACATTATTTGAATACATTTTATTAATCGAATAAGACATCTGTCACATGTCTCATAGTTTTTTGTCATTCCGCAAACATCCATTTTTCTTATGGCCTCTATATTAGATTTTTTTAATTTTTAAAATGGGCGTAAATTTTCCAGTCTAGTAATACACACAAGTGCATAAAAGATTTGAGTGTCAACAAAATATCACACTCCGTAAAGTTAGGCCTTAATTTTTCTATGTTGCTTTATTTGTCGCAAGTACATTAATAAGAAAATAATGTATTAACGCATTGAATTTTCAATAAAATATGAACGTAAATAAGGAGAAATGACTTCGAAAGTGTAATACTATTTATAAATGTATCTGAAATTCTATGTCTTAGGTAAGTTAGATTAAATTACCAATGATTCCACACCAAAAGTTACTTCCAATCTAGTCTGTACACATCTCTTTGCCATTCGTGAGGGTTTTCCATATCACATTGATAAGTAATATTTTGCTTATTACAACCTTCACAATTCGTAAATCAACTTTCATAGGACCACAGATATAATTTATATAAATGAGATATTCATTACTCTTTCTAATATACCACTCATAGAAACGCATTCGTCTTGGAAAATCAGTTTCCTTAAATCCATGAACTATTTTGGGTTTGTATGGATGGTATATACATATTATCACTCTCTTTATCGTTGAAATGGCCGTTCAACAGTTCTTACGTAGGCATTAGGCTTTCGTTGAAAGTCGTAAAATACTTCTGTTTCGATTTTCTTTTTCAATGTAAGTACAGCGCTAAATGTCAAACTTTTCTTCATTGAATAGAGAATACCGCTATTTTTAACATGGTTTCGATAATTTGTGTTCATATTTATGATTTTAATCAGAGAAAAATGTATTTCTTACTAAAAAACAACTTTCACACTTTAAATTTTTAACATCAGTCAGATGTGTTATAGAAGGCGATACAATATTGGAAAATAAAAATGGCGATAGAAACATTTTACAAGTTGTCAACGAAAACTCTAGTACATTGGTAAGATCTGTTGAAGAGGGAATTTCG
>CM067220.1:45966744-46053905 GCA_034190945.1 Octodonta nipae
AGGGTTGAGGTCTTTGAAGACAAGAAGTGTCCATTGTCGTTGAATTTTAAGTGTGCCTCTTCATGGAAGAAAACTCCTATTGTATGTTAACGGGTGTAATAGAGTATTGTTGGAGGTTCAAGACTCAAAACAGTCCACAGAATCTGAAAAGAAGGGATTCATTCAAATATGGTTTTAGTCTGTCAAAGTTTATTTTACTGATTTGGTTAGTCTGTAAGTTTATAACGGTGGCAGAGTTTTTCTTATCGCGGTGATTTCAAACGGTCCATTGAATTTGTTTTCATATTTGCTTTTAATCTGAGATTCTTTCACGTAAGCTTTGTATTCTGGTGGTTAGTCGAAACATGGTTGTCAAATCTAACTTTAGATTTTGTTTTTGTTGGTCGGTTTTTGCGCGGGCAAGTCTATAATAGTAGTTCATTCTGTTGTTAAGGTCCCTAACATATTTGGAAATGAGTTTTTTCGTTCGTATAATGTTTCTGGGGGTCTACTAGAAGTGTGCCCAAAGATAAGTTCATAGGGCGTAAAGCCGGTAGTGTGTTTTTTAGTGTATAGATAACTGCGTAGGGGAGGACGTTGAATGGATGTTTTGTCCGGATGTTCAGCTGTATTTGCCCTTATCATTTCCGCTAAAGTCGCGTGAAAACTTTCGATAGAAACCATTTGATTCGGGATGGTGGACACTTGAAAATGATAGTTTATGTCATATAGTTCGCACAGGTCTCTTATGAGAGTGTTATCAAATTCACGTCCATAATCACAATGGATGTGAAGAGGTGTACCGTATGTTGAAAGAATATTAGGAGGGTGTTTACTACAGTTTTAGCTGTTTTGTCACCAATTGGGTAGGCCTGAGTAAATTTGGTGAGTTCATCCCTAATAGTCAGTGCGTAGTTTCTTGTTGGATATTCGAAAATATCAATATTGATACGTTCGAAGGGCGTTTTTGGTGTTTCAGTTATGACCAAAGGAGCACATAAGTTTTTTCTACAGAAAATTTACCATTTGACAAGTTTCGCAGGACTTAATAAATTGCTCTACACTTTTGATACTTTTCTTTAATGCGTCGGATGGTCTCGTTAATTCCACTGTGAAGGTTATTTTTGCCGTAGTGGTACTGTTGCAGTATAACGGGAATTTCGTCTTGTGAAGGATGTTATCACAATATTTGACAAATTTTAGTTTTACGTCTTTGTCTGCAAGTATAAAGGATAGATATGAAGGCGTACTATGCTATAACATGTACCATACTCTTGACAGATGGTTCGAGTGTTTATATAAAAACACATAAGTAAATATATACACCAATAATATCCACATATTTAGAACTATATCATTCAACGTATAACAGCCGTTTCGAACCAGGAGTTCTCGTCAGATACGCTTCCTTGAATGACAAGTTCTAAAGTGAAATACTTGGATGTAAGTACACATCAGTAAGACAACTGTCGGTGTATTGAACCTAATAGATGTCGGTGACATCTACCGTCTAATGAGTAATTTAAGTATATGAAGGCATACTATGCTATAACATATACCGTACTCTTGACAGATGGTTCGAGTGTTTTATATAAAAACACATAAGTAAATATATACACAAATATATATCCACATATTTAGAAACTATATCATTCAACGTATAACAGTCGTTTCGTATACTTAAATTACTCATTAGACGGTAGATGTCATCGACATCTATTAGGTTCAATACACCGACAGTTGTCTTACTGATGTGTATTACATACAAGTATTTCACTTTAGAACTTGTCATTAAGGGAGCGTATCTGACGAGAACTCCTGGTTCGAAACGACTGTTATACGTTGAATGATATAGTTCTAAATATGTGGATATATATTTGTGTATATATTTACTTATGTGTTTTTTATATAGAACACTCGAACCATCTGTCAAGAGTACGGTATATGTTATAGCATAGTATGCCTTCATATACTTAAATTACTCATTAGACGGTAGATGTCACCGACATCTATTAGGTTCAATACACCGACAGTTGTCTTACTGATGTGTATTACATCCAAGTATTTCACTTTAGAACTTGTCATTCAAGGAAGCGTATGTGACGAGAACTCCTGGTTCGAAACGGCTGTTATACGTTGAATGATATAGTTCTAAATATGTTGATATATATTTGTGTATATATTTACTTATGTGTTTTTATAAAAACACTTGAACCATCTGTCAAGAGTATGGTATATGTTATAGATTAGTATGCCCTCATATACTTAAATTACTCATTAGACGGTAGATGTCCGACATCTATTTGGTTCAATACACCGACAGTTGTCTTACTGATCTGTATTACATCCAAGTATTTCACTTATAACTTGTCATTCAAGGAAGCGTATCTGACGAGAACTCCTGTTCGAAACGGCTGTTATACATTGAATGATATAGTTCTAAATATGTGGATATATATTTGTGTATAAAGGATAGTGTTTCAAGAATCGGTAGTTCTACGTTGTTTTCAATACAAAAAGTTTCGGATCGTCGAACTGGTCTTGATTGTTATAGAGAATGTTGAAAAGATGGGCAACAACTGTTCCAGGATCAAAGGTAAAGGGACAATTAAATATTTTCTATGCCTTACAGTTTTGCTGGCTAGAACGTTTAAAGTGTCAGTAGTGAAGTTGGGTCTTCTTCGAAAATATCTTCGATGATTTTGTCATGCAAGTCATTGAGTTATTTTGCCAGAAGAAAGTGACTATTCGTTTGTGAGATTTGTCTAGAAGTTGGGCGTTAGAAATTCTATTTTTGAATAGTCGATTATCGACTCGGTTTTATACAATTGAACAAATCGATTAAATTCTGTTGTCATGCGTTCGTGATGATCATCGCGTTCTTGATCGTTGTCGGAGTGGTCGGAGTTATCGTGACTAGTACTTGGATCGTATTGTTTTGGGTCGGTTTCGTTACTTGCGAAAATTTTTATCTTTGAAAGAAAGTCGGTGCATTGTTTGAAGTGATTAATTTTGATACGGGAAAGAGCGTCGGCGTTCTGATTTACATTGCCAGGATTGTATTATATCCTATAGTTATACTTTTCTAGCTTAAGGCGCCATCTGGCTAGACGACTGCCAGGATCTTTGATAGAGAAGAGCCAAGTAAGCGGACGGTGGTCACACAGGAGTGTAAACTTTCTCCCAAAAAGATACGGTCTGTAGTGCTTGACTGCCCAAACAATGGCTAGCAGTTCCCGTTCGATAGTTGAATATCGAGTTTCTGCAGCGCAGAGAGTACGGGAAGCAGATGCTATAGGAAGATCTTTTCCTACGGGGCCTTGTGAGAGAACCGCTCCAATTGCGAAAGCACTAGCATCAGTAGTGAGCAGGAATGGTTCTTCGAAATTTGGGTAGATCAAGATAGGGTCAGATACAAGAGCTTGCTTCAATTCGTTGAAGGAAGACTTGCAATCTGCGTCGAAGATGAATTTGAAGTCTTTCTGCAGGAGTTTCGTTAGAGGCTTTGAGATCTTAGCGAAATTGGGGATAAAACGTCGGTAATAACCGGCGAGACCAAGAAAAGATTTAACATCTTTAGGAGTTTGGGGTTGAGGAAAATTCTGGATGCATTCAACTTTTGAAGGGTTTGGGTTTACTTCTTCTTGGGTGATCAGATGATCTAGGTAAGCAACTTCCTTACGGATTAACTCACACTTGTCAGGTTGAATTTTCAAGTTTGATTGTCTTAGACGCTTAAAGACTTCTGTCAAACGGGACATATGCTCATGGATGGTTGGTGACTAGACTATGATGTCATCCATGTAAACAAGGCAACGTTCATTTTGGATGCCCAAAAGAATGTTGTCCATGACCTTCTGAAAAGTGGAAGATGCATTTTTCAAGCCAAATGGCATACGAACGAATTCGTAGTAGCCATTGTCAACAGAAAAAACGGTCTTGGGAATGTCTTCCTCAAGGATTTCCAACTGGTGAAACCCGGAAGCGAGATCCAGTGTCGAAAAGTATTGACACTTACCAAGTTGGTCGAGGAGATCAGAAATGTTGGGCAGAGGATATTTATCGTCTATCCACTTTTGCTTACCAGAAGCATCGAGTTTCTTGGGGACGACCCATACGGGGGAGGACCAAGGAGAAGAAGAGTGCCTGATAATGCCTTGATCAAGTATTTTGGAAATTTGTGTTTTCACTTCCTCCTTATGGACATGAGGATATCTCTACGATTTCGTGAAAACGGGCTTGGCATTATTGGTTTCAATAGAGTGTTTGACGGCGTTAGTAAACGTCAAAACATCGCCTTCGAGATAGAAAATATCTTCGAATTCTAAGCAGAGATTCGTGATAAGTTCTCGCTCTTCGTCGTTAAGATGTTCTGTCCGAATTTGTTCCCTGATAGTAAAGTTTCTGTCTAAGTTTGTAGATTCACAGTAATCGTGTGTATTCAGATTTAAGAGAGGGTGTGTATGGTCAAGGGGTTCTAAATGAATATTGGAAAAGTTAACAGTTTTCGGCATTGCGTTCGCGTTTATTATCGAAGTCAGAAATTCTCCCTTTGAATTAACACGTACAACCGCGTTGGGAAGTCGTACTTTGTCAATTACTTGTGTCGGTAAAATTGCGTCAGTATTTCTAAGTTCACATTTAAGTTGGAAAATTTGTTCGGTTCGTGCCTGGATTGTTATTTGATTGTTATAAATATGAGTTTGTGCGTTAGTAATGGGGGTGTCTGTTGGTTGTGTATTAGTTCGGTCGTGATCGGGCACTTTATGTAGGGGGATAGTTTTAAAGTTAGTAACTAACTGTTTGGATTTTAGGTCAACTATACATTCATAATGGTCGAGAAAATCAAGACCTAATATTCCATCAAACTCAATATCTAGATCATAGATAAAGACCTTGTGTGGATTACCTAGAGCGAAAGGAATGAGGGTGGATTGTGAGATCGGGATTTTCTCATGAGTAATGTCTTGAATTGTTACTCTTTCGGGAGATCTTGTGAGAAGTTTTTGACAGTGTTTTCTTTGAAAATGGAGATACCAGCTCCGGTATCAATTAGGAGTTTAAATTTTCCAGAAGCGTCGTTGATATAATAAAGGTTCTTGGAATTTACTGTCATAAAGGGACTTAAAGAAATGTTTGTTCTGGGAAGTTCAGATCGGGATTGAAGTCTTCCAAATTCAAGTTTTGTATTTGAGTTTGGACTTCTGAAAGGGTAGTTGTTGAATCGGGGGGCTGATCTAGGCTCGGAAGCGCTAGAAAATCCTGGTATTCGTGAGGACTGAAAGGTTCGACATGGGTATCATCTACTATTTGGTCTAACTCAGGGTTTTCATAGTTTTGGTCGTTATAATCGAAATTCTGCTGGTTATTATCAGTATAATAATCATAGTCATTTGCAGAAAATTCGGGATAGTTGACATTATGATGGTTGTTAAAATGGTGGGTTCTTTCGGAACGATAATTTAGGTTTTTCTGTATTACAGACGGTCGAAAGTTGTTAGGCTTGAAAGGAGGTCTTTGAAAATTATTTGGTCGGAATTGTTGACCTTGATTGTTATTATTATTAATTGGATTTGGCCTCGGAGATTGATTCGGCCAAACGAAATTTGGTCTATTATTTTGGTTAAAAGTCAGAGGGTTATTTTGAAATCTTAACCGACAGTCCGCAGCAATGTGGCCTAATCGCCCATAATTTAAACATTTAGGAGGTGGATTTGGTTTTCTAGCCTGAAAAGATGGCTTAGGTGAAACGGATTTATTTACTTTTTGTTCTTCAAAATATGATAGTTGAAGTTCTCTTCTAATACGAGAATGTGCCTCAAGACGATCCTTCGGATTACTGGCACGGATAATTTGGCCTAATCGAGGTTCTAAACCGGTAAGTAAGGTGTTTAAAACCATGGTGTCAACGAGAGTGGTTTGAGCGTCTTTCTGCTCGGTGCTCAGACTAGGAGCCTTTTGGATACATGAGTGCATTTTCGCACTCAATACTTGAAGCCTATTATAGAATGTTAAGGGAGACTCATTGGACAGTTGTTTTAACCGTTGAAGGTCGTGTATTAATGAAGAAAAATCACGAAAATCCCCAAACTGAAGAGTTAGGAGTTGTTTAATTTCGAGATAAGACGCAGGGTTCCTAGAGTTGATTAACTGCGCCGCTTTTCCTTTTAATTTATTTTTGATCTGAATTACCAACAAGTATTTTGTTCGGCAGTTGACATGTTATATGCACAATTGCAAGCATGAATAAATGTGGCCAACGAAATTTGGTCGCCTTCAAAATATGGAATTATTGAGAATATTTCCGACAATCTATATTTTTCAGTTTCTTCGGCAACAGTGTTGTTTTGTGCTTGTGCCATTTTGATTTAATAGAATTCAACAACGAACGAAAAAGGTTCAAATCAAAATAATAAAATGGGATAGAAAAAATAAATGGTGTAAAAATCAATAATCAATAAATTTGTTAAATGGGGAAATAACAAAGTTTTTTGGATGATAGAATGGTATTAGTAAAATAAAATGTAAATAAAATCAATAAATCAAATAATTCACTCAATCGAATGAATAAAATCAAAGTAATTAATTAAATCATAAAATATTATTGTAATCAAATAACAAATCAGTGATTCAATTCACTGAATTAACAAAAAAAATAATCAAAATATTAAAATCAATCAAATATTATTATCAATTACTAAAATCTTAAACGTTAGACGATTCACTACTACTCACATCAACAGGAACATTGGAAGATCCGTGTTCTCCTTGTTATCGCAGTTGGGACTTCTTCCAGGTTCTTTGTTCCGTTGAGGGATAGGAATCCGCCGCTACCAGTTAGAAGTAAGCTCGTGTTCTAGTAACGTTGACGGATCCTACTGACTGCGCCAATTTGTTAATCACATTTCTCAAAATTGAGTTTTTAAAAAAGATTTTTATTAATAACAAACAAAATAATAACTTTTAAATACAATTGAAAAATAACGATATGAAGTGACAGATATAATGATTTCATAAATAATTATTAAATGTAAATGCGATACATTTAATATGGGACATTGAATTTCTCACTGTTGACTTGACTTTTGCCTTGTAGAAAATTATTCTATTATTTAATAACAAATATGCTTACCAGTCGGTATTTTGTAAATGCGTTGGCAGTCCTGTATTTTGCAATTCTGAAAACTTGCATAGTCTCACCCAGCAGGTACATACAATAAGACAACTTTGAAATGACTTGAAAAACGGGCAATGTCAAGATATTTTTGATCAATTCTGCAACATAATTTTTTTTTGTAAAACAAGAATAATGAAATAAAATGAAAGTTATGATATCAAATATTTCATTATCAAAACACAAACAGCAACATAATAACAAAGATATAAATAATATATTAATAAGTTAAGCTATCGTCACATGTGCTGAAATAAAAAATGTATAAGTTGACTGCAAACAAAAGTCCAATTGCGAACCTGTTGACAACGATATAGTATTACCTGGTGGCTAAATTTTTATTTTTTAAATTTATATACCGTGACTGGGAAACATAATACTTTCTTGTATTCAAGTAAAGAGACCTGACAATTAAAAGCTGCATTATTATGCAATACCTATATTACTATAGCACTACCAACATCGTGGCTTCGAGAATGACAAGAAGTAACACCGTCATAATATTAATAGGATAATTGAATCAAGACCGAACAGCGTCCTAAAAATTGTATTTTGGACACCAACTTGAGTCATCCTACACTGTGAAGTGTTTCTGCATGTTTGAGAAGGTTTTATATATGAAAAGTGCTATTTATATATAAAGGGCATGCGAACATCTACTAGTGATCAATCGAATATCAAATCGATTAAGGTTTGCACTAAGGTACTATCGAATTAATAGAATATATTGTCTAATAAATAATAATGCAGTTAGTATCAGTTATTTTGTAGTTTTTCAAACATCCTGTAGACTGTTATCTGCTGTCACTGTTCACGGTTATTCTTTCTACGATTCTGTGAAAATTCCCCCTAATGAAAAATACATAGAACAATATCGGGATCAAATTTAACATAATACGTTTTAATAATCGAACTTGGTTGAAAACAATTGGTTACGATATGTTTCTAGAGGTGTCCAGCTGTTCTACTCGTCAAGCCGAATTCTCGGACCAAGCAGACAGTAGGGGTTTTATTTCCTTTTTTACCTTCGATTTTGCAGGTATACTCTAATGCTCTAATTAAACAATAACCCTGTTTATTAAGCTTTAACAATATTATAAATTTTTATCAAGTATTATTTGGTTCGTTTGAGTTTAAAACAGTAAAAATCCTTACGAACCTTGTTCAAAAACCAAACTTTAACAAAGAACTACTCTTTTTCTTGCAAAGTTCTACATACACAAGTGCTTTACGAGCGCTGTTTTTTTTTAACTAAACTAACCTTTACCACATTTCTTCTTTCTACGTTTTACATACACAAATACTTTACAAAGGCTACAACTAAACTTTTCTTTTTCATTGCACTCGGTTAGGTTTTCGAGGTTATTTAACCCTTTCAAAAAGAAAGCTTTTGTTTCCGAACACCATACTTAAACAAACAAACATAAGCGTCGAATAAAGTACTTACTTTTTGAAGACAAATTGACGTTTCGATGACCATAATAATTCATTGACTGTACTCTTCGCAACTTGTAATCGAGGGTAAAAAGTTCACATGCACGTTTGTTAACGTAAGTGCATTCATAAACTTGGGTTAGATTCAAACACACTTTTAATATTCAGATTGCATAACATTATACGACTTTTTAACATTATCGACATTTTACCTTACATGTTTTCGCACTTTTTCATTCGCTAAATTCCTTTTAATTCCCTGTTCGCTCCGGGCTATGGCTACAGATATTGTGATACCGAGTAGACAACGTACCCTGCTTGTTCTTTTGGCTAAGACCAAATATTATCTGATTCATTTACCTTAGCCTCAGTCAAGAACTCCGTCGCTATCCTCTGCGACATAAAAAAAATGGCGTATGTTCTAATGACACACTTGTTCCTCTACCTTTTCGATATCTCTTTTTATTCCTTTAATTGGTAAATATCAGTAGAGACATGTTGTCATTGTAGGGCATGGACTATGTGAAAATTAGATTGTGTCGCCTTATTTAACCAGGGATACACGCCTAATGAGGCCGGTGTTCAACATAGAATCGACCGCGATATCTGCCACTTATAACTAATGTTATAATGCCCAACCTCAGTTCTACTTGTCTCACCCTGGATTAGCATTGTTTCGCTCCCCGCTGATAGTTCGCAGCTGCAGGTTATGGGCAACTGGCAGGATCTTGGACGGCTTCACAACTCTGAACTTTGCAATTAATATACATGCAACAGTTTTGAATATGATAAGCACCTTAGACAACAAAACTTCAACAACAAATTTGATATTCAACGACGATAGGTTGCTATTAGTGGTCTGTTGGTTGTTTGTTCGGTTTTCTTGTTGCAACTCTTGTTTTATTTGTTTTTTGATAATGTTGACTTGAGTTTTAAATATTTCTTCTATCATATAAACACTTTACAATACCTTTCTTTACATTCAAGGGATGGTTGAAGTAATGAGTACATCAAGGTAAGTAGTAGGGTTGTAATGAATGTCCGATTTTTGATATTCGCCAATACGAATGCGAATGCGAATTTTCTCTTCCAATATTCGCGAATACGAATGCGAATGCGAATATCAGATCAAAATTTACTTATTTTGGTTTAATCAAAAATTATAACATAAATTGTGCTTCTAACCATTATAGAAAGCCACTCTTCTATTTTTAATATATAAATTGAAATAGCTGTGGGATCTTTGTTTTCTCACAGATGTATAAGCACAAAATTTTGTATACTAACACCAAACCCTTACACTCAACGCTCTTTCAACAGTTAAGCTGTCATCATATTGGAGTGAATCAAAAAGTTGTTTTGATTTATGAGAGAAGATATAAGAAGTTATTATAATTAAACAGAAAAACAGTCAAATAAAAACTAAAATTATATGGATTGCCAAAAAAAGAAATTTTATTGTCATGTTATAACCTATCTTGTTTATGGACTCATTTACATATTTTTAAAATCAGTTTCAAAAACAAAGTGACGAACGAGTCTAACCTTTGTATAGGTTTAAAAGTAAGATTCTGCAAGCTTGTATATTTCTGAGTAAAATGAGATTGAATGCATGAGAATTGGTCAAAAAATAACTGACTTATGACGAGGTATGTTTTAACATGCTGACAGCTAATTTCTCTTATTTTGCAAAATTAACTAGGCCTAAACAGAAATTTCGCTTCGTTGGCTATCGCTACTAATTTGAATTGACAGCTGCGAAAATGGTACTAGCTAATGACGATAAAATTTGCATCAATACTTTAAATTAGAAAATGATACCTGACGGGTTCTTCCATAATTTGTTGCTAGGTGATATAATAAAAAAACATAACTTACAATTTTGTTAAGAAATTTCACCTAACACAATTGCCAGGCGGGCACAAAGTAGACAGATGCCCAAGGAATGTAACAACGCATTTATTTCAATTTATCAAACTAATGGGGTTTTATAGGCTGTTTCCCATGCAAACACATACAAAGCATTCATTTTGTTCTTACTGGCTTTTGTATCGATTTTACATTGTCCGATCGCTCAGTGGTTTGTTTTCGCCCCCAGTTTCAGCGTGTGCCTGTCACTTTGAAGCAACTGGCGGCCCGAACCGCACAGAACTCGTTTACAGCTCTGACAAAAGGCCTGCAGCTAGTCTGAGCGTTCCACAAACATACGATAGGTTGTATTGTTGTATTTTCCTACCAAACAAAAAAAAAAAAAACAAACGTGAAACACCATAAACCGTTTTTTTTTAAAAAAGGGGCAAGTTCACTAACTATATGTCTTTGGATTTAGCAGTGCTACCCAACGAAGCAAAATTTTTTATCCGGATATTTAAAACATACACACCTTTATAGTGTAATAGAACAATTATTTTTTGACAGATTCTTGAACATGACCTCCTGTTGTATCTGCAAATATTCAAGCTTTACACTTATTTTTATAATTAGTAGTATGACCCAAAATAGTACCAGCATATTTTAAAGTTTGTCAAAGTTTAGATATGTCTGCAATTTTGTATTTAAAACTGATTTAAGAAATGAAGTCAGCACTCTGACACCATCAATTGTCGAGAACCTTTATCAGTTGCGCTCCCCTCAACTGATGGAATCTCCAGAAGATTGTATCATAACTTCTTTGACAGGTTTTCGTTAACCTAAGATTGGTTTGTCCTAGAAATCACAAGGAAACGGCGTTATATGTAGTATGACTCCTGATTTTAAGTCTCTGTGAGCTAGTTTTCCCTGAAACTTCCCAATCTCGAACTTCATTTTGCCATAAAACCCTATATCATGTCATGAAACTGACAACTTGCTTAATTTTATTTGGCAATTAAATTGTTGCCTGATCACATATACATGTCAGGATTCCAGAAGAAATGTATATGTAGTTGACATTTATGTCATCATACAACTGTTATTTGTCATTGCAAGTACAAGTTAATACCTACCTGCCCTACTTTTAAGACTTAACTTTTGAAATCACAAGTAAGTTATACAGTGTTCAATGTTCCTAATGAGTAACATCATAATATTTACGCTTTTTACTGTCAAACATATTCGCAAAAAATTCGCAAGAATAACCGCGAATACGAATGCGAATATTAAAAAACAGGCGAATATTTGCTAATGCGAATGCGAATATTCGTTACATCCCTAGTAAGTAGTAAAGTAGTTCTAGACAGAAAACACAAAACGAAACAGAATCTTATGTCAACAGAAACATATCCCATAGAAACCTTACAAAATAGTATTATTAAAATTCTACCTGGCGAGAACGGTAACGCTGGAGATATATATTACAACAAAAACACAAACATGACTTCATTAGAAGTTCAACAAATTCACTAATATAAAACATATCAAAATTTTAGTAAATGTATTTAAACCACATGAAAAAATTTAAACCATTTGAAAAAAAAGCACAAATGAATTTGTTTGAACTTAAAAGCAGAAATGATATGCTAGTAAAGTTTGACATTATTGCAAAATTGTCTGTGGATAAATCATTATAAATAACTAGCCGTTACCCCCGGTTCCACCCGCGTATGGAATGTAGAATTCTTTGCAAAAAGAAATAGCTTAAGAAACATATGGGCTATCGAATACAACATATTTATTAACCACCTAAAAAATCTATAAATCTACCAACCAAACTGCAAATCCTTATGGGCCGCATTATGTAACAATTTTATTCAACAATGATTGGAACCACCTTGTTTAACTGTAACTCTGCTTTACCCAATAATGCAACCATCCTGTATATGTCACTGTTTATTTGTCACCCAATATACCATTTTTTAATTAACTAACTGTAGTTCTACTCCACCCTATACAGTATATAACAATTATTTCAGATAATTTTTGAGCCACAATGTACTAAATAGTAGTATTATATACACTAACATAGGTTCGTCGTATTATAGACCTTTCTTTCTCACAATATATGTGTGGGCAAAAATTTCTAGACATGTAATGTAGTAATCTGGGTAATTTTTCCAAATTGTCGTACTACAGTTTGTTCAATTTACAATTTTCAAATACTTATGTGTTATAAGGAAAATCTGAATAGAAAAACCCCAGATGAACAGGCAAAATAATCAGAGACCTCCTCAACAAATTTTCAAATGACTTAATATGTGTTAATTCAAACTTTATTATATCAGCTATTTTAAATAAATAGTCTAAACATGTTTCGTTGTTTCAAAAATATTTACTTAAATAATATTCCCATAATATAATTTTAATTAAAGTGACCTTGTTATATATTGTCGGAATATTAAAGAGGAGATGTAGGTTTGAATTATTATAGTTCATCAAATTTTATATTTTAATTAAAAATTAACTTACATTGCATACGTGCCTTTGCATTTATATTTAAATTTAAAACTATTTCACACAATACTTCATTGCCAATTATTTTAAATCTCATGAAATAGATGTCCATTCATTGATCAGCATATTCAGGGAAAAACAGGCAGGAGGAGAGACGAATATTTCCTATGAAAATTTCGCTACGAAGCGTTCAGTCATCATGGCTGCCCCTCTTTTTTGTCTTGAACAGTTAGCAAGGCTAGTATTAAATACTTACACTTTACTTAAATATGTGACAATTGTTTCAGAGATACTGCTGCTCCATCATTCAAAGAAAGTCTGCTGATGCCGAAAAATCACATATCTATTAAATACGGTTTTTAGTAATAATCATGCAGTTCAACTTTAACCAAGTAACGGACAACCCGAAAATAAAATTGTTTTCTTTTTTCTAATGATTAGCTAAAATTTTGCTGTTTAAGATTGTCGTTGAATGTTTGGCTTTACCTGATTTGATTTATTTAAATAAACGGTCTGACGTAGTTGAGTTTCCTACTCTTCTCATTTTTCCATTACGTTCTAAGGTTTCATATCCCGTTTCTAGATAAGTGTTTTTTAAATTTTATTCTTTTGAGACAATGTATCCATGTTTTCCGTTCAGCTGTTTTTACTCATCAAACAATTTAATTGCACTCTGACTCATACCGCTTGTTAGATTTTGTGAATACCGTTTCAAACATTGTTTTATATAGTTTCGGGAATCATTCATTCTATAAACAGAAAGAGGCTTTAAATAGCTAACACAGAAATACGAGAGATTTCTTGCAGATTTACTTTATATTGTGTTACATTTAATTTAAGAATGTTAATAGCGTTTGGATTACTAGAGATTGTATATAGAATTTGTAACATTGGGTATATTTTTAACCGACTTCAAAAAGAAGGAGGTTCTCAAGTCGTCTGTATCTATGTTTTTTTTTTTGTTTGTTCACCGATTATCCGGAATTTCGACCGTTTTACCAGATCCTGTTTCGGGGGATAGCGAAGTGGTCCCATGGTTATTTCATTAACATAGCTAGTACGGTTTCTTAGAAAATAAAAAAAAATATATTTTACCTATTCTCATCTAATATATGGCTTGGTGAAGTCGCCGCTATTTTTAAAATTTGGAAAACAAAAATATTCGGAATGTGGGACAAATTGAAAATAAATTGTATTAGTTCCGGGATATCCCAACGTGGTCAAGTATTTTTTTCATTAACATAGCTTGTATCGTTTCTTAGAGAATGGGGAAAAACTTTTAACCTATCTGATGGAGTTGCTAGTATTAACTGTTCGAAACTTGGGGTAAATTCTAAATAAGATGACTTAATCAAAATAAATGTCAGTTAATATGTATATACAGTGTGTATTCATAAATCAAACGATTTCTTTTTATTCTTCACAGATTTACTAAAAACTAAACAGTAATCATTCAATGTCACTTTTATAACTATTGACAAGTTTTGTCATTAAAGAGGACTTTTGATAAGAAATTGAAGTATCTTCATTTCTGTTAAGATCTAAATTAAAAGTTGATTGGAAATAAATCCCAATAAATGTCAGTTCATCAACTTCAAGGTGGATGTTCTCAGTTGGTCTCTATAACAGTGTGTCTTCGTAAGTTGAATAAAAAACGAAAAACGTTCTTATGAATATTATTTAGAGAAAAAAATATTCTTCATAATATATTTCAGTTGCAAAGCTTATAGTTTGACTTAAAATCTCCCTACATTGACAGGATCGGTAGATATAGGGGAAAAACTACTACCATGTTCGGTAATATACCGCATGCACCAAATATTAGATACTTGCATCAGCTTAGCTTTTATTCAAAATTCGGAATATACCAATGTAACATGTTTTGTTTTAAAAAATTCAACTGATATATCAAGTGTAATTTTAGAGTGTGTTCCATATATAGGTTAGGTATAACTTAGAGCGGAGTAGAATTACATGTATTTAAGAAATCTTGAAAATAGGTATATTGGTAGCCCGTAAGTAGCTGCATATATAAAATGTGTTTGAAATAAGGGGGAAGTCATACGGGGTGATTCGAAAAAGATAAATTGAGTAGATAATAAACAGTTGTATATACCAGGTAGTTGAAAAACGGGAGTTAAATTATATTTATGCAGGGTAGATAACAAAATGTTTTATTGTTAAGGTCATAAGTAGTTGCATATACAATGTGGGTGAAATAAGGATAAAATGGAATTATATTTATACAGGGTGGATAAAAATGTACATTACCTAAGCAGTTATGATATTTGAATTTTCTTGAGCTATTATTAAAGCGATGAAATGGGTTGAAAAAAAAAGTTTTATAATGTAGTTTTCAAGTAACATATTATAGGATAGTTGAAATATGTAGCAAGGTATGATTACCGTTATACAGGAAAGTTTAAAAAATATTATAAAGGAATGTTATAATCCACAAGCAGTTTCATATACCGGATTGATGAAATATAGTGTGGAGTAGAATTCAAAGTATACAGAGTGGTGAAAAAAGTTAGATATTGGGTACCCCATAAACAGTTTCACATACAATTACATTATATAGTGTGAGTAAAATTAGTTAAGAAGAATTTTGTTATATAGGGTAGAGCATGAGCTGTTGCATTTATGGAATACCTGAAATAAGAGGCGATGTCAAGTTATAGTTATAGACTTTGATTCAAACAGTGTTAGAAAAATTTGCAAATAGCGTAACTCATAATCAGTTGCACAGATAGGATATTTGAAGTATTGGGAAGAGTAGAGGTAAGTAGTTTAATCTTTAAAAATTGTGACATATGCAGTTGGAGTTTTGGAGAAATTTATTGGGAATTGATGAATTTATATTTATACAGGGTGGTACAAAAATGTCATATTGGGTGGCCGATAAGTAGTTGCACATACAAGGTGGTTGAAATAGAGGCTGGATTTGAATTATAGTGAAACAGTATGGATAAAAAGTTCACTTACATTTTTTAAAGATAGAACATGAGCTGTTGCATATATGCAATATCTGAAACGGTATGATTAAAACTTGTTAGAAAAAGTTGCATGTACGGGGTAGCTGACATATAAGACGGAGACAAATCATATTTTCCAGGATGGTTACAAAATATCTCATATCTAAATAGTTATTTAGCGTAGGATGGTTAAAAAACCCATTATAAAACAATAAGTTATAATTGGTGACTAATTGGCAGCAGTATAGACGGAAGTTATTACTATATCAGGCAGTTCTTAAAAATATTGAATAAAATTGTTATGCAAGGGTGGGCATCAATAGTTGTGGTTTGGGTAAAATAGGTTGGGGATTGGTAAATTTAGTTATACAGAATGGTACAAGAAATTGGGTGGCCCATAAGTAGTTGTATATATACGTTGGTAGAATTATAGTTTTACAGTGTCAATACTCTTTTCAATTCTCAAGTTAAGAGCCCAGTTCAAGAGACACAATCTAGTCAATTTTCATTAAAATTCCAAAAGTCTTAAATTCTATTAATTTTCGAAATATAGTGTATATGTTGAAAAGTTTAATAGAATTCAATTTCGACATATATGGTGTATGTTCCAATTGAATTCAAGCATCCAAAATAACAGAAAAAAAAATGTTACATCGCCAATAACATAGTAGGCGGAACTCCCTTAAATATCAAAAATTATGTATACGGATTTGTTAAAACTGTTTTCTCTTACAAAGCTAACACAAGTTCTTTATTATCATATGCAAAACATAATATATACATACAATTATTTACATATTGTTTTCCTAGACAAGAATTATCTTAGAGGCATAGTGGTAGAATTACCTGCATTCTTCGTCTCACAAAGTATAACTAAAACTCCAATGGAACTTCCCCAAAGTATCTCTTTGGATGCCATTAATAGAGCATATCCAAACGAATTTGTCGTAACAAAATAACCTATTTGAACAGTTCCAATAAGAACTGCTATAATTGATGATATAATTACAGTTCTCTGCATCTAAAAAAAAAAAATTAAAATACAAAAATGTTGTTTAACTAACAAACTAGCACAAATATAATTAATAACTTTATCGTATAATTTGCTGGACTGAAGTTACCGAGACAGGGACAACTTTAAACGGAAAAATTATAGGTCAAACAATATCGTCGTAAACAGGTGTCATCCCCCAAAATGTTTGAAATCGAAATGCTTAAATGTTGTCTCATTGATTTTTGGGTAAGTAAATTCGGTCAATGGTACAAAGTTACAAGTTATTAACTATTCAAATGTGACATATAAATGTCATAGATTCAGGCAAAATTGGTTTTGCTTAAAACTTGGATGTATTAATTATATTATCATACAACCTAGATCATTTGTGGTACTATTTCGGGAAATAAGTTAAGAAGTCGTCACCGGAAAACTTTCAGCATAGCGGGTGGAGATTTATAAACGGCGCGGATTAAGTTTCCGTACCGAAAGAAATTCGAGAGTTTTAAATCATTCAGTTGAACCTCTACCTATCCAGCTACCTGCAAAATTTAATTTAAACAATGACTCACATTTTGCCAGTATTAAAGATATATCCAGAACCAGCAACTAAGCACACGTGTTTGCAGATATTAAACATATATTATCATATTTTGAGATTTTGGTTATGATACATTTTCAAATGATTTAACCTCACTAAACAAGGATGGTAATAAATTATATTCAACGGTAATGACTATCCTGTGAATTTTCCAAATTAACTTGGAAAATAGAATTTAAATTTAATTTAAGTGATTACCATATTTATTAATGAAATTAATATTTGAAATAAACCCTGAAGTGTGCTAACGCGGTAGAATTAAAAAAAAGGCTACTTGTAGCTCAACTGTTAACTCAGTATCCAAAGTATAAAGAAAATGTGTCAATCGCAATAAGTGCCCCAATTTGGCAAGCCTGTAATGACTACCTATAGTGTCGAATTCTTAGAAAGCAACATTATTAAATGTTTTGTATCCCCGAATTTCCACAGAATCCCGATGCTGTTGGACATTCTCAATATCACTGGTTAAAACGATATGGATGGTAAAAAACATTCTAACCTAGGAATTACGGGTAACAGCAATTACATGGAACGGCTCTAGATTCGGAACCTCTATGGGCTAGTTTCCCCGAAAATCCTAGATGTCAGTCTTTACATCTCGCGTCTTAAAATTTCACGATATGTATCAAATACATAAATAAGTGTTCGAGAGGACATTCAATTGTGGAAAGCGCAACTAATGCAGGTTCCCTAACCAGAAACACTATATATTATGTATATTATCTTGCGTACAAAAGAATGACACCTCGAAGAGAGTATTTATTTAATATCATTATATCCTTCTGTTAAGTTATCTACCCACATTTTCGTTGGCAGCATTATAGTCAAAGTTGGGCTGGAGGTTTCTATGTGTATGCATCACAGACGTCAAGAATTGTCATTAAATTATTTTGACTCCATTATTGTTGATCAAGCTTTATTGAATCGAATAAATAACTGGATTTGTAATATTTCTAAACAGATTAGTGCCGAAAAAATAATGAGGCAGTAGACAGGACAATGTTGCGTAGATCTCAACTGTAGCTGCCCAGTGGGTTGTTGTACTGTTTTATCCTCTATTTTATTCTCTAGAGATTTTAGCGTCTAGCGAAGATAATAGGCCATTTTCTAACGATTTGCTCCAAATGGGAAATGGTGAATTTCAAACAGGAAATGTCTATGTAAATTTTAACAATTGCTTTTCAAATTTAAACGGCTACAATTTTGAAATGGCAAATAATAAAGCGCAGGGTTTAACATTAAAAGCTTCAGGAGTAGACTTAAGCACACAGTACTTTTCGCACAGATCAGATTATTAAGGTGATATACAAAGAGATATTCTATATTTAAAATATCTAGAAACTAATCTAAATGTTTTCTGAATTGTTTGCCTTATAAATAATTGCCACTCTAAAAATAATCGTAATTAATATTTTGTACAACGAGGGAAGATGTTGATTTTTTGTTGTTACGATTCAACTCAAAAACTACTCAGCTAATTTTAACGAAAGCTGCATCTCTTCGGAGTAGTATAGGCTATTTTATATTTTTCTGTAAAAAACCCGTGCTAAGCTGGGGCAAGTTGCTAGTGTATATATATATATATATATATATATATATATATATATATATATATATATATATCATCATCATCATCATATGCAGCTATATTCAACTAATTTTTCATGGTGTAGCCTCCCTAAAGAATTGAAAGATTGCAGAGGAACTTGAACAGCTGTGAAAATGGAGAACTTAAGGTCTTGAGAAGACAGGAAGAAGAAGAAGAGCTTAAGATCTGTGAGAAGGACTGAAGGATTGTATTGAAGAGAATTGAAGATAGGTTGGCAAATGGTCGGTTTTACTAACTGAAATGAAGAAGAAGAAGAAGTGTAGGACTGAAGAATTGAAGAACTGTCTCGAAGGATTGAGAAGACGAACATAATTTTGGCAAGTAATTTCGAAAAGATTGTTGAGGAGGTCTTGAATTATTTTGTCTATTCATTGGGTTTTTTTCTCTCCTCCAAATTTTTTCCTGTAACAGATAAGTATTTAAAAATTGTATATGTAGAACAAAGTGTAGTAAGGCAATTTCTTAAAATTGCCCGAATTACTGGCTGTCTGTACAGAGATTCTTCCTCACAGTGTTTCTGAGAGAAAGAGATGTCTATAAAATGATCAACCAGTATTCCTGTATATAAGTAATGTATTGTATATTGTGTAATACTTATCTGTGTATGGAGACGTTTCAACTCCGAGTCTGGAGTCGTTGTCAATCGTTTAGTGTTGTTTTCGAGGTTTTTTTCTAAAAAATTCTCGCTTTGATTTTGAATTTGTTGTTTGTCAAAAATTTGACACTGACAATTTGTCGTTTGGCGATCACTTGACTCTGAGATTACCGTTTTTTTGTTCTGTTAGCAGTAAATTCTTCCAGTCCAAATGAAGGTTGGCTGAAGGTGCTCCGATTTCAGTGTTGTTTATCATCATACAGCTGGCTTCTTTAAGTTTTCTCTTTTTTAAATTTCCTCCATTTAACAAAATCTTTGTTTTATCCCAGTCTATCATAGGATAGAACAAAAAAACGGTAATCTCAGAGTCAAGTGATCGCCAAACGACAAATTGTCAGTGTCAAATTTTTGACAAACAACAAATTCAAAATCAAAGCGAAAATTTTTTAGAAAAAAACCTCGAAAACAACACTAAACGATTGACAACGACTCCAGACTCGGAGTTGAAACGTCTCCATACACAGATAAATATTACACAGTATACAATACATTACTTATATACAGGAATACTGGTTGATCATTTTATAGACATCTCTTTCTCTCAGAAACACTGTGAGGAAGAATCTATGTACAGACAGCCAGTAATCCGGGCAATTTTACGAAATTGCCTTACTACACTTTGTTCTACATATACAATTTTTAAATACTTATCTGTTACAGGAAAAAATTTGGAGGAGAGAAAACCCAATGAATAGACAAAATATACTTTTGGCAGTTTTTATTGGAAACTCAAGGTTGAGAAATTGGCCTTTGTATAACTAGACTCGTAACGGAATGTATTAATGAAGCGAAAGCTGAAGAGCTGACCGGAGACACTTAAGGTCTTGAGGGAACAGATAAAGAGCTTAAGGTCTTTTTGTAAGAAGAATTGTATCGAAGGATTGAGAAGACGAAGAATATTCTTAGAATTTTACAGGGGATATGAGGCATACTTTAGCACGCTGCCTCAGTGCGGGTTGGTAAGGGACAAATGTCTATTTCCCGGATTTTTGCCATTTACGTCAGAGACGACTGTACCCCTCGGAATGAAAAAACCTTGACTTGGCTGGGATTTGATCCCGGGTCCGGTCCGCTATATCAAGCTCCAATTTAGTACAATTGTGTGAGCTGACAGACTTTCCCACTAGGCCACCGGGGGACCTATATATATATATATATGAAGTTTCATAGGATTCTCGTGTGTATTCTTAATTTGTCTTAGACATGATAGTTTGACGTTTCGATGGGAACTCAGTGATTTTGTTTGGAATAATCGATGTTGTCACTCACTATACGTAGTACAAATGTGTCGCCCCGACAAAATTGGAAGCATATTATCAAAACAGTTTTGAAGCCAGATAGAATGATTGAAAAATCATAGTCACCCTAAGAGAAAATTTCCCTTAAAGATCAAGGCGTTTATGAGGTACTGTGCAAAGACTCGCTTACGTTAGCCAAACCAACAGAGAAGCAAGTGCCCGTTGAGATGAACACAGAAATGCAATAAAACAAAAACAGCCACTTCTGCATTGTCACAACACAATCTAAACGCCGACCACCAAGTAGATTTCGACCAGATGAAGATATTAGCTAAAAGTGAAAATTATTGAAATAGGTAAAGGGAAAACAAATCTTAACAAACTGGACGATGCGTAAGGCCCCTATCCAAATGGAGATCCGCACTAGCAGACCGCAATATTAAAATTAAATCTTCCGAAAAACGTGAAACAACGCAAATATACTTTCCAGGCCAGACCATAACGTAATGATCGTCAAGGATCGAGAGCTCTGATTGGCCAAAACAAATAAGACCACGCTTCCTTCGGCCGATAGCTTAAAACTAGGTCGCAAAGCAGCACCAGCTTATTTCTACTATGCATTGTACATTTCTACTACGATCAATATACTGCGCCTGACCTTCCGTCAGGCGGAATATATTTTCGGTAATGTGCTTAATAGGCACACGTTAACTAATAGACGTAAACTATTTTTATTATAAAAGAATTTTTCGTTATTACTTGAGCACACACACACACACACACACACACATATATACATATATATATTACTATGAACAAGGCTAGGTTCCGGGTGAGAACCTAGAACTTGACGTTTCGACTCCTTTGGAGACATTATCAAGAGACAAAAGTGAAAAAGAGTTTCAGAGTCTAGATCGTACTCGGGGCTCAATCTGCCTACTCCCCAAGAGTCACTAAGTAACTGAACTGAATTTGAGTCTGCTTTGCTTCTTTTATTTATAGTTAGCGCTGGGTTAGAAGGGATGTCACGTGATGAGGCTGTGTTGTGATTGGTTGGGTGTAGGTGGGCGTGTCTGCTTTGTTTAATCAACAACAAATACATTCTGGTCGCAATGGATTACTTCAGCAACTGGCCTGAGGCATATGCGATACCCAACCAAGAGGCAACCAAGGTAGCGACGGTGCTAGTTGAACAACTATTCAGCAGGTTTGGCGTCCCGATGGAACTACATTCAGACCAGGGGCGTAACTTCGAATCGAATGTATTCCAGGTCTGCACGATGTTGGGGATCAGGAAAACGAGAACAACACCATTACACCCACAGTCAGACGGAATGGTGGAAAGATTCAACAGGACCTTGGAATAACACCTATCCAAGGTCATCAGCAATAACCAGCGTAATTGGAATGAGCATATTACCCTATTCCTGTTGGCATACCGCTCTGCCGTACATAATAGTACAGGTCTGACCCCGGCCAGGGTCTTATTCGGGAAGGAGCTGCGATTACCCTGCGATTTGGCATTTGGCTCCCCCGAAGAAACTTTCCAAGACATCGACGATTATGCCGACCAGCTCCGACATAACATGCTGGCAATACATGAAATACCCCGAACACAGATGTTGGCCACTAGTGACCGGATGAAGAAGCGATACGACCTCAAGGCCAATTCAGTTGGGTTACAGGAGAGCGACAAAGTCTGTACAACCCCCAACGGAGCAATTAAAATCTTTATTCATCAAAATAGATACAAAGTATTTCGGCCATAGAATATAATTTACCCGGCCGTTTGGTATTACAAGTTATTGAATTCCAGGCATGGAAGACATATATTGTTTATTTGTAAGAAACTGGTCCAGACTAGATTTAAGATAAGTGTTACAAGTTCATAAAACATTATCACATTATCGACAAACAAAGTTATATATATATATATATATATATATATATATATATTATATTACGATTTTCAAAATTCACTTTTTAAAAACAATTTATTTAATTAAATACAAAAATAATAATAACAACTTTCAACTATAAGAATATAAGTCAACTAATCATCTAACGACTGAAGGTCCTACACTAGTATTTATAACATTACAAAATGATGAGTCGACACGCATCTTAAAACAAAGACAATTTAAGCGTGTCGTATCAAAATGGATGGTCATCAGTTTTTATGTGAACTGAAAAATAAGACGTGTACAGATTTGGTTACTAAGTATAAATGTAAAAAGTCGAACGTGATAAAAATGACTAACAAGTATCATATTACAATGTGGGAATAATGACAGTATTTGACCTTACAATTAGAAGTAAATTTAATATAAAGTCTGTTTAAATACTTATATAACAACTCCATTTATCCTGAAAAAGTTGATGCTGTGCTTCAACTTTTCAAACCATTTTTGTGAGTTCTGTATCTTCGATGGGTTCTTGGAGTCGAATACTTGGACGTCGTCTGGGAAGGAATCTGAAGTTTCTGACTTGACTACATGGCATTGGTGAAGGTGACGGTGGATCGTCGCCGTTTGTTGTTATGGCCAACAATCTGGATTGTCTTCTTGGTTTGCATTTATAGAAAATGTAGATAAGGATTAGTAAAAAGATTAATGTAATTGATAAAATTGTGAACCATGGCATGTGTTTTTTAATAAACGGTTGGTTTATTAATTTGTCTAGCTCTTCTGAATATTGGTTCAACTTATGTTGAGCTATGTTGAGGTCGTCTGCATCGATCTTGTTTAGTCTGAGTGGCTTTAGATCTGGGACATAGTTTTTCGGTGGTATAGATTTGCAGCAGTTGTACGGTATTTGAATTGGATGACTCTTGTAGGTAATGTTTTGGAAATTGTCGATCAGTTTGCTTGAATGAATTCGAGTGTTGCCAATGAATGCGTTACAATCGGCCTGCAAATTTAGGACTGAGTTTGTTGTAATTGTTAGTGTTACAACGCTGTTTCCACTGCACTTTATGGTGATAGGTAAAAGGTCAGAAACAGTAATTAGCCAAAAGTTTGAGCTAATCTTATATACATTGTAGTCCTTGGCGTAGAATATGGAAGTCTGACAAACCTTTGGAAGGAAGGTGGACTGCTTCAACAGCTGGGCCTCACAAGTTGAATCGCTATCTATAGGATATGGGAGAACGTCTGAACATATCCATTGAACTTGGCTTAAGGACTTGCAGTTGTCCAAGTTCCGAAATGTAGTATACAATAGTGAATCATCATTTTTCGCAATATATTTGGTTGTGGTTGGTAAAATGTGATGAAACCCTGTTCGGTCGTCAAGTATCGGAATTGGATATAAACGAAAAAGGGTAAAAGTTTCAGGGTTTACTAAGGGGATTCTTAATACAAAAATTATTTTCGTGTCTAATTGAAATGCTTCCAATTCGATGATGTCGATATATTGTGCAATATTATGGGCATTAATAGATAGGGGCAAATTGTTTTTGTGCAAAGAGTGAGAGATAATTTGAAGTGAGTCGACCAAATCTGCCGGTGTAATTATTGAACTATGTAACATTTTAATGCGAGCGAAAGATATTGCCGATAATACATCATTAAGGGCATCTTGAATAAAGACATAGCTTTCCATTAATGATTCACATAAATCTAGAGTTTTGACAAGTGTCTCAAAGAACTGAAGGTCGTCTGAAATAAAAGCAATGGCTTGCCTGATTTCATTAATATTCTTATTAAAGGTTTCTTCGTCTATTTGTAGTTTACGGACCGTTGAATTAAAATTTTTGATTACGGAAGTCGTAACAGAGATTTGGTTCTTCAGTAGGTTTTCGATTTGTTGTTCGTCATGAGTAATCTTGTTGATACAATCATTAAAATATTGACCATCGTTTGCATCCAGAGTGCCAGTTATTGATTTCCAAATTGTTCCTAATCCATTAATAAGTCCGCGTTTCTGTCTGTTTAAGTGAATTTTGGTGTCCGCGAATATTTCTTGATATTTCAAGTTTACTGTGTCTGATATTTGTTTGAGAAGGCTGACGTGTGTTTGTACTTGTGGTTTGAATGAACTAAGTAGAGTAGTTAAGTTTGAATGGATAGTGTCAACTAAAGTATTTAGTATTTTGTCATTATTGGAAATTGCGTCACCGAATGGGTGGAGATCTTTGTAGACAAGCAATGTCCACTTGTCATTCGAAATTTTGATGCTTCCTTCTTCATGAAAGAAGAGTCCTACGGTGTTGCGATTGTGAAGAGTCCGAGGAGTCTGAAAAGAAGTAATTTTCACTCAAAATACGGTTTCAATCTGTCAAAATTTGCTTTTGTAGATTGATTTGTCTCGGGATTTAGTAAGATTGCAGAATTTTGAAAGAGTTCAGTTATTTGGAAAGGACCATTAAATTTATTTTGTGATTTACTAGAAATTTGCGATTCTTTCAAATATACTTTATCGCCTATGTTATAATTTGGTCGGTTTTCAGGTACGTGTTGGTCGAATCGAGTTTTTGCCTTTTCTTTTTGTTGTTCAGTTTTTGAACGCGCTAGTTTGTAAAAGTACTCCATACGATTGTTGAGATCTCTTACGTATTTGGAAATGAGGTTCTGTTGGTTATAAAGCGTTTCCGGGGGTCTACTAGACGTGTGACCAAAAATAAGCTCGTAGGGTGTAAAGCCATGAGTTTTATTTTTGGTGTTGTTATAAGTAATTATTGCGTATGGCAAAACGTTAAACGAATGTTCGTCTGGGTTTTCGGCTATATTTGCTCTGATCATTTCCGATAATGTTGAGTGGAATCGTTCAATGGAACCGTTGGATTGTGGGTGACCCACACTTGAGAATGTAAGTTTTATGTTGTAAAGCTCACAGAGGTCTTTCATTAGAACATTATCAAATTCACGGCCGCAGTCGCAATGAATTCGTAACGGGGTGCCGTAATGTTGGAAATAAAGGATAAGGGTGTTAACGACGGTTTTTGCTGTTTTATCCTTTATTGGATATGCCTGTGTGAATTTTGTTAGCTCGTCTCTAACTGTCAGAGCGTAATTTCTCGATGGGTATTCAAAAACGTCGACACTAATTCGCTCGAAAGGTGTTTTCGGCGTTTCTGTTATAACTAAAGGGGAACTTAGGTTTTTTCGACATGTTTTCACCTTTTGACAAATTTCGCAAGATTTGATGAAATTTTCTACGTTTTTTGTTAAACCGGTCCAATTATATTTTTCCTTTATTCGTCTGACCGTTTCGTTGATTCCGCGATGAAGATTATTTTTTCCTTGATGATAGTTTTCTAAAATTTGCGGTATTTCGTGTTCTGAAGGTGTTTTTATAATGTTTTGACATATTTTCAGTTTAATATCTTTGTCTGCAAAGATATAAGAAAAGGTTTCGAGAATTGGAAGTTCCAAATTGTTTTCGACATAGTACGTTGTTTCGGGATCAAATTTATTCTGTGATTTATAAATGATGAAAAACAGAAATTGAACGACTGTTTCTGGGTCAAATGGCAAGGGGATTATAAGGTATTTACGATTTTTGACTGATTTACTGGCAAAGGTGTTGAGAGAATAGTTTTCAAAGTTAATATCTTCTTCGAAGATATCATCCATGATCCAATCGTGGAGATCAGTTAACTTGTTTTGCCAAAAGAACGTAATAATTTGTTTATGAGTTTTGTCGAGAAGTTGAGAATTTGTGGTTTCGATTTTGGAGTAGTCAATTAAAGATCTTGTTTTATATAAGTCGACAAATTTGTTAAATTCGTTAGTTAGTAGTTCGTCATTAATTTCGGGTTCTTCGGGTTCTTGTTCACCTTCGTCTTCTGAGTCGGTGTCATTGAAGGCGTGGATTTTTGACTGAAAATTGGCTATTTGGTCGAAGTGGTTGATTTTAATTCGCGATAGAGCGTCTGCGTTTTTGTTTATCTTTCCAGGTTTGTGTTCAATCTTATAATTGTACTCTTCGAGTTTTAGTCGCCATCTGGCAAGTCTACTGCCTGGATCTTTGATCGAGAAAAGCCACGTAAGCGGGCGGTGATCGGTAATTAAAGTAAACTTACGGCCAAATAAATACGGACGGAAGTGTTTTACTGCCCACACTATGGCAAGCAATTCCCTTTCGATGGTAGAATATCGAGTTTCGGCCGCACACAAAGTGCGAGAGGCATAAGCGATAGGAAGATCTTTTCCTACAGGACCTTGCGAAAGAACTGCACCAATCGCGAAAGCGCTGGCATCCGTGGTGAGAAGAAACGGTTCTTCAAAATTTGGGTAGTTGAGAATGGGGTCTGAAATGAGAGCTTTCTTTAAGTCGTTAAATGATGACTTACAATCAGAATCAAAGAAGAATCTTGCATCTTTTTGGAGAAGTTTTGTAAGTGGTTTTGACATTTTGGCAAAGTTGGGGATGAATCTTCTATAGTATCCGGCCAATCCTAAGAAAGATTTAATGTCTTTTGGATTTTTTGGTTCTGGGAAATTTTGGATACAACTGACTTTTTCGGGGTTCGGTTTTACACCTTGTTGCGTAATTAGATGACCAAGATACGCTACCTCTTTTCTTAAGAATTCACATTTGTCGGGTTGAATCTTAAGATTTGATTTGCGAAGACGTTTGAAGACTTCGGTCAACCGTGAAATGTGTTCGTGAATTGTTGGGGAGTATACAATGATGTCGTCCATGTATACTAGACAACGTTCATTTTGAATTCCAAGGAGGATGTTGTCCATGACACGTTGAAATGTGGACGGGGCGTTTTTTAAACCGAACGGCATACGAACAAACTCGTAATGGCCGTTTTCGACTGAAAATGCTGTCTTGGGGATATCTTTGGAATCGATCTCTATCTGATGAAAACCGGAGGCGAGATCTAATGTAGAAAAATATTGGCATTTGCCTAGTTGATCTAAAAGATCGGAGATGTTAGGCAATGGATATTTGTCGTCTACTGTGACTTCGTTAAGTTTCCTGTAGTCAATGACGACACGCCATTTTTGTTTGCCTGAGGCGTCTAGCTTTTTGGGAACAACCCAAACTGGGGAAGACCACGGGGAAGTTGAGTGACGAATGATACCTTGGTTGAGCATTTTGTTTACTTGATCTTTAACCTCTTCTTTATGTACCTGAGGGTACCTATAAGATTTAGTAAAGATGGGTCTGGAATTACTAGTCTCGATTGAATGCTTAATTTCGTTGGTAAAGGATAGTGAGTCTCCTTCTAAGTAAAATATGTCCTGGAAATCTAAGCAAAGGTTGGTAATCATGTCTTTTTCTTCGTCGTTTAAATGTTCAGTCCGAAGTTGTTGTCTTATGAGTAAGTTTCTGTCGATATCTGGAGTTTCGTACGAGTCGTTAAAGTTAAAACAGGGTTGTGTTTGCACAAGGGGTTCTATTGTTATGTTTTCAAAGTTAATTGTTTTTGGGATGGCGTTGGCATTGATAACTGAAGTTAGAAATTCCCCGTTATGGTTTACATATACCAAGGAATTGGGTAGTCTGACTTTCTCTTTCTCGATGGTATGTAAAACAGCGTCGGTGTTGGAAAGGTGACAACGTAGTTTACATATTTTTTCTGTACGAGGTTCTATAGAAATATAGTTTGAGAAATTTTTTAGAGACGATGTGTTGGGGACTGTCGAGGGAGTGATATCTGAAAGGGGCAAGGAGGAGACCTTGTGAAGAGTGATATCTTTGAAATTTGTCTTGAGTTGTTTAGATTTTAGATCGATTACACATTCATAATGTTCTAAAAAATCTAACCCTAAAATGCCATCAAACTCGATGTCGAGGTTACATATGAATACTTTATGGGGGTTACCATGAGTGAATGGTATAAGGGTTGACTGAGAAATGGGGATCTTTTTGTCTGTAATTCCCTGAATAATGACATTTTCCGGGAATCGTTCAGAATAATTTCTGACGGTATGCTCTTTAAAGATAGAAATTCCTGCGCCTGTATCTATGAGTAATTTATAGTTTCCCGTCGCATCGTTGATATAGTACAGATTTTTGGAGTTTACAGTATGGAGAGTAGTTACAGAAATGTCTGTTCCGGAAAGTTTATATTCGGGTTCAGGTCGTCGAGATTGATAGTTTGGATCTGTGTTGCGAGGCTGGTCGTTATGTCTGGAGGGTGGTCTAAATTTGGAAGAGATAGAAAATCCTGATAGTTTTGATTCTCTAAGGGATCTAAATCGACAGTTTGATAGTTATCAGCAGTATGATAATTAATATTAATTGCTTCTGGATTGAATGAATGACTATAATAATCATATTCCCTTTGATCATCAGTGCTATTGTAATCATCGTAGGGTTGATTATTAACTGTATAATAATCATCGTCCTGGTTAGGATAATTCATATAATTTAAGTGATGTGTTTTATTTGGATTTGGGCGAAAACCGGGATTCCGTTGGATGACCGATTGGCGTGGTTGTTGCGTACTTTGCTGAAACGTTCTTGGCTGGTTAGAGAACTGGTTTTGTCTGAAGGGTGACTGATTTTGCCTAGGTTGTTGATTCTGATTTTGTGAGAAATTATTAGTAAAAGGGTTTGGTCTAAAATTATTATTATTGCCGCTACTATTGTTATAGACTGGTGTCTGGTAGTTTCGAGAGCGACATTCGGACGTGTGATGTCCGAATCTTCCACATGATAGGCACTTATTAATTTGCGGATTAGGCTTTCGAAAGGGTTGATTAGGCTTAGGGGGAATTTGTTTAGGTGTTTTTTGGTTTTCGAAGTAGGACAGTTGTAATTCACGCCTAATTCGTACGTGGGCTTCTAACAGGTCTTTCGGGTTTCCGGCGCGGATGATTTGCCCTAAACGCGGTTCTAAACCGGTCAGAAGAGTGTTCAGCGCCATAGTGTCTATTAGACTCGTTTGGGCTGTCTTCTGATCTGCATTCAAATTCGAGGTTTTCTGAATATTGGCATACATTTTTGCAGTAAGTACTTGCAATCTGTTATAAAATGTGAGAGGCGATTCGTTGGGAAGTTGTCTTAGACGTTGTAAATCTTGTATGAGAGATGTCAAATCTCTAGAATCACCGAAATGAGAGTTTAAAAGTTGTTTAAGTTCCAAATAGGACGCGGGGTTGCGTGAATTAATTAATTGGGCCGCTCTGCCTTTCAGCTTATTTTTAATGTGTATAAGTAAAAGATAGCGTTGGTCGCCCGTTGACATATTATACGCGCAGTCGCACGCATCAGTGAATGTCCCTAGCGAGATTTGATCGCCCTCAAACTCAGGGACAATGGAAAAGATTTCTGAAAGCCGGTAGGGTTCAGTCTCCGGATCTGCTGAAGTTTGGGGAGATGCCATTATTTCGGTTGATTAAAAATATACGGTAATAAAAATGTTCAAAATTAAAGGAAATATCTAGAATTATCAAAACGTTTACCACGTTTTTGTTTTAGGAATGTAGAAGATTACAAAATTATGCACAAAGTAAAATAAACCCAAATGGAAAATAGTACAATTCGGTTTAAAATGTTCCGGGATATTGAACGTCCGAACAGTAAAAATAAAATAAAATCAAAATTATATATCGATAAAATAAATTCAAATTGGTAAAACAAATATTTGCGAGATGATTACTTAATTGTTTGTACTTACATTAATCGAAACATCGAAGTTGCCGTGTTCTACGTGTTGTAGTTGGGACGTCTCGAGGTTCTTTTCTTCCTTCAAAGGATTGGAATCCACCGCTACCAGTTAAGCTTTTCTTCTAACGCCGGTTCTAGCAGCGTAATGGAATCCTACTGACTGCGCCACTTTTTATATTACGATTTTCAAAATTCACTTTTTAAAAACAATTTATTTAATTAAATACAAAAATAATAATAACAACTTTCAACTATAAGAATATAAGTCAACTAATCATCTAACGACTGAAGGTCCTACACTAGTATTTATAACATTACAAAATGATGAGTCGACACGCATCTTAAAACAAAGACAATTTAAGCGTGTCGTATCAAAATGGATGGTCATCAGTTTTTATGTGAACTGAAAAATAAGACGTGTACAGATTTGGTTACTAAGTATAAATGTAAAAAGTCGAACGTGATAAAAATGACTAACAAGTATCATATTACAATGTGGGAATAATGACAGTATTTGACCTTACAATTAGAAGTAAATTTAATATAAAGTCTGTTTAAATACTTATATAACATATATATATATATATATATATATATATATATATATATATATATATATATATATATATATATGTTATATCACACTTCTCAAATTATACTTTTTAAAAAGGATTTTTATTAACTTTAACAAAATTATAACTTTTTAAAATACAAAATACAAAATTGAAATAATGACAATAATAACTAACAACAGACTGAGTAATAATGAATGACAAACAAGAGAGATTTTACAATATATAACCTAATAAGTGCTGAATCGGCACTGTCGACACGGCGATTCCCACGGATGCTCGGTGGTGCTGTAATCTGATACTCCACGTGTCGCTGACTTAGCTGGGAATGTTGTATTGTCGATGCGATATAAGTTCATGCTAAGTTCATAGTGTAAACTTATATAACAACTCCCATCCATATAAAAAAGTTGATAGTACAGCATCAACTTTTACGTCAAGTTCTGGAGTTCTGTATCGTCGGTTGGATTCAGGAGGGTGTGTAGCTTTCCTTTGGGCTTAGGGTTTGATAGTGCTGTCGGTGGCGTGTGCTGGACAGCGGAGCTTGGTGTAGTGGTATTCTTGAACCTCTTCTGGATTGACTTCATTGTGAGGAGTATAATCACAATTACTACTAAGGTGGTCGTTGTGATTGTGAGCCAGGTCGTATGCTGTTCTAAGGGTGGTTGTTCCATCAGCTTTTCCAGTTCCTTAGAATATTGGGAGAGCTTATGGTTGGCAACATCTAGGTCTTGTACATCTAATTCTTGTAGCTGTAGGGGTGTCAGGTTTGGCATCTCATTGGCGGCTGGCATGCCGTTGCAGCAGTTGAAAGGAATGTCCACTGGGTGGTTTCTGTATGTGATGTTTTGGACATTTTTAGAAGTTCTTGTAGCATGGACCCTTGTGTTGTCGATAAAGGCATTGCAGTCGGGTTGGATTTGCAACACTGAATTTGTCGATATGGTTTGTGTTACGACATCTTGCCCTTTGCATTTGATGGTGATGGCCAGTGGTCTTGAAATCGAGATCAACCAAAAGTTTACGTCAATCTCTTGGATATTATAGTCTGCTGCATATAATATCAAACTTTTGCAGGTTGCTGGAAGTGTGGCTGGCTGTCTGAGAAGCTGACCTTCACAGATGGCATCTTTGTCTATTGGATGTGATATAGCTTTGGAACAAATCTTATGATGTTTAGTTAAAGGCTTGCAGTCACCCAGGTCTTCGAAGGATGCGTATAATAACGAATCGTCATCTCTCGCGATAAAATTTGTCATTATTGAAAGTATATGATGGAACCCTGTTCGATTATCCAAAATTGGGATCGGATAAAGGTGGTAAAGGGTGTAAATCTCAGGATCAACTAAAGGAATTTTGAGTACAAAAATGATTTTGGTGTTGATTTGAAAAGCTTCCAATTCTATCAAATCAATATACTGAGCAACATTTGAACTGTAAATAGGAAGTGGTAAATTATTTTCATGTAGTGACTGAGAAATCTTTTGAAGGGAATCGACCAAATCTACTGGGGTTATGATCGAACTATGTAAAATTTTTAAGCGGGCGAAAGAGACTGCAGTTAAAACATCATCGAGAGTGTTTTCGATAAATATGTAACTCTCCATTAGGCTTTCACAGAGATCCAAGATATTGATTTGAAATTCATGAAAATCAAGATCATTTGAAATGTATAAAATTGACTGTCTTATTTTTTCAATGTTATTCGAGAATAGTTTCTCCTCGGATTGAAATTTTTGTAAAGTGTTGTTGAGGCTCTTAATGACTGAGGTTGTTACAGATATTTGTTTCTTTACTAAGTCCTGAATTTGGTGTTGGTCCTTAGTAATTTTAGTTATACAGTCATTTATGTATTCACCATCTGTTGCGTCTAAGTTTCCTGAAATAGCTTTCCAAACTGATCCCAGTCCGTTAATAAGTCCGCGTTTTCTTCTGTTAGTAGGGTATGTTTGAGTGTCAGCAAAGATGTCTGTATATTTAGAGTTAACGGATTTAGAAATTTGTTTCAAGAGGCTAAAATGTGTTTGCATTTTTGGTTTAAATGATTTTGTATTAGTTGTGTTTTCGTTGATTGTCTCTAAAATTCGGTTTAGTATGGCGTCGTTATTTGAAATAGCATCTCTGAAAGGGCTGAGGTCTTTGAAAACAAGAAGTGACCATTTGTCGTTTGAAATTTTAAGTGTACCTTCTTCATGGAAGAAAACTCCTATTGTATTATTAACGGGTGTAAGAGAGTATTGTTGGAGGTTCATGACTGAAAACAGTCCACAGAATCTGAAAAGAAGGGATTCATTCAAAATATGGTTTTAGTCTGTCAAAGTTAATTTTACTGATTTGGTTTGTCTGTAAGTTTATAACTATGGCAGAGTTTTTTCTAATCGGGGTAATTTCAAAAGGTCCATTGAATTTGTTTTCAGATTTGCTTTTAATCTGAGATTCTTTCACGTAAACTTTGTCGCCTACTTTGTATTCTGGTTGGTTAGTCGAAACATGTTTGTCAAATCTAACTTTAGATTTTTGTTTTTGTTGGTCGGTTTTTGCGCGGGCAAGTCTATAATAGTAGTTCATTCTGTTGTTAAGGTCCCTAACATATTTGGAAATGAGTTTTTCCTGGTCGTATATTGTTTCGGGGGGTCTACTAGAAGTGTGCCCAAAGATGAGTTCGTACGGCGTGAAACCAGTAGTCTTGTTTTTAGTGTAACAGATAACTGCGTAAGGGAGGACGTTGAATGGATGTTCGTCCGGATGTTCAGATGTATTTGCCCTTATCACTTCCGCTAAAGTCGCGTGAAACCTTTCGATAGAACCATTTGATTCGGGATGGTGGACACTTGAAAAGGATAGTTTTATGTCATATAGTTAGTTAGCACAGGTCCCTTATGAGAGTGTTATCAAATTCACGTCCATAATCACAATGGATGCGAAGAGGTGTACCGTAATGTTGGAAGAATATTACGAGGGTGTTTACTACAGTTTTAGCTGTTTTGTCACCAATTGGGTAAGCCTGAGTAAATTTGGTGAGTTCATCCCTAATAGTCAGTGCGTAGTTTCTGGTTGGATATTCAAAAATATCAATGTTGATACGTTCGAAGGGCGTTTTTGGTGTTTCAGTTATGTCAAAAGGAGCACTTAAGTTTTTTCTACAGAACTTTACCTTTTGGCAAGTTTCGCAGGACTTAATAAATTGCTCTACACTTTTGATTAGTCCAGTCCAATTATACTTTTCTTTTATGCGTCGGATGGTCTCGTTAATTTTACGATGAAGGTTATTTTTGCCGCAGTGGTACTGCTGCAGTATAACGGGAATCTTGTCTTGAGAAGGGGTTGTCACAATATTTTGACAAATTTTAAGTTTTACGTCTTTGTCTGCAAGTATACAGGATAGTGTTTCAAGAATCGGTAGTTCTACGTTGTTTTCAATGCAAAAAGTTTCGGATTCGTTGAACTGGTCTTGGTTGTTATAGAGAATGTTGAAAAGATGTGCAACAACTGTTCCAGGATCAAAGAGTAAAGGGACAATTAAATATTTTCTATGCCTTACAGTTTTGCTGGCTAGAACGTTTAGAGTGTCAGTAGTGAAGTTTGGGTCTTCTTCGAAAATATCTTCGATGATTTTGTCATGCAAGTCATTGAGTTTATTTTGCCAGAAGAAAGTGACTATTCGTTTGTGAGATTTGTCTAGAAGTTGGGCGTTAGAAATTTCTATTTTTGAATAGTCGATTATCGACTCGGTTTTATACAATTGAACAAATCTATTAAATTCTGTTGTCATGCGTTCGTCATGATCAGCGCGTTCTTGATCGTTGTCGGAGTCGTCGGAGTTATCGTGACTAGTACCTGGATCGGGTTGTTTTGGATCGGTTTCGTTATTTGCGAAAATTTTTATCTTTGAAAGAAAGTCGGTGCATTGTTTGAAGTGATTAATTTTGATACGGGAAAGAGCGTCTGCGTTCAAGTTTACCATGCCGGGCTTGTATTCGATTTTATAGTTATACTCCTCTAGTTTGAGGCGCCATCTGGCTAGACGACTGCCAGGGTCTTTGATCGAAAAGAGCCAAGTAAGCGGTGATCACACAGGAGTGTAAACTTTCTCCCAAAAAGATACGGTCTGTAGTGCTTGACCGCCCAAACAATGGCTAGGAGTTCCCGTTCGATAGTGGAATATCGAGTTTCTGCAGCGCAGAGTGTACGGGAAGCATATGCTATAGGAAGATCTTTTCCTACGGGGCCTTGTGAGAGAACCGCTCCAATTGCAAAAGCACTAGCATCAGTAGTGAGCAAGAATGGTTCTTCGAAATTTGGGTAGATCAAGATAGGGTCAGATAGAAGGGCTTGCTTCAGTTCGTTGAATGAAGACTTGCAATCTGCGTCGAAGATGAATTTGACGTCTTTCTGCAGGAGTTTCGTGAGGGGTAATATCCGGCGAGACCAAGAAAAGATTTAACATCTTTAGGAGTTTGGGGCTGAGGAAAATTCTGGATGCATTCAACCTTTGAAGGGTTTGGTTTTACTCCTTCTTGGGTGATCAGATGACCTAGGTAAGCAACTTCCTTACGGAGAAACTCACACTTGTCAGGTTGAATTTTCAAGTTTGACTGTCTAAGACGCTTAAAGACTTCTGTCAAACGGGACATATGCTCATGGATGGTTGGTGTATAAACGATAATGTCATCCATGTAAACAAGGCAACGTTCATTCTGGATGCCCAGGAGAATGTTGTCCATGACCCTCTGAAAAGTAGAAGCTGCATTTTTCAAACCAAATGGCATACGAACGAATTCGTAATGGCCATTGTCAACAGAGAAACCGGTCTTGGGAATGTCTCTCTCAAGGATTTCCAACTGGTGGAACCCGGAATCGAGATCCAGTGTCGAAAAGTATTGACACTTACCAAGTTGATCGAGGAGATCAGAAATGTTGGGCAGAGGATATTTATCGTCTACAGTTAGTTCGTTTAACTTCCTATAGTCGATAACAACTCGCCACTTTTGCTTACCAGAAGCATCGAGTTTCTTAGGGACGACCCATACGGGGGAGGACCAAGGAGAAGAAGATTGCCTGATAATGCCTTGATCAAGCATTTTGGAAATTTGGGTTTTCACTTTCTCCTTATGCACTTGAGGATATCTGTACGATTTCGTGAAAACGGGCTTGGCATTAATGGTGTCAATAGAGTGTTTGACGGCGTTAGTAAACGTCAAAACATCGCCTTCGAGATAGAAAATATCTTCGAATTCTAAGCAGAGATTCGTGATAAGTTTTCGCTCTTCGTCGTTAAGATGTTCCCTGATAGTTAAGTTTCTGTCCCAGTTTAGACAGTCTGTGTATTCTTGTGTATTTAAATTTAGGAGAGGGTGTGAATGGTCAAGGGGTTCTAAGTGAAGATCGAAAAAATTAACAGTTTTAGGCATCGCGTTTATTATTGTGGTCAGAAATTAACGCGTTCAACTGCGTTGGGAAGTTGTACTTTGTCAGTTACTTGTGTCGGTAAAATTGCATCAGTTATAAAAAGGTCGCACTTGAGTTTGAAAATTTGTTCGGTTCTTGCTGGAATAGTTATTTGATTGTTATGAGTACAATTTGCTATTTTAGTATTGGGAGTGTCTGTCGGTTGTGTTTTAGGTTGATCGTGATCGGGGACTTTATGTAGAGGAATAGTTTTGAAGTTCGTTATTAACTGTTTTGATTTTAAGTCAACAATACATTCGTAATGCTCAAGAAAATCAAGACCTAATATTCCATCAAACTTAATATCTAGATTGTATATAAAAACCTTATGAGGGTTACCTATGGCAAATGGAATAAGAGTTGGTTCAGAAATAGGGATTTTCTCGTGCGTAAAATACCTTGGATTGTCACTTTTTCGGGAAATCGTTGACGGAAATTTTTGACTGTATTTTCTTTAAAAATGGAGATACCAGCACAGGTATCAATGAGAAATTTGAACTTTCCGGAAGCGTCGTGAATGTAGTAAAGATTTTTAGAGTTTACCGTTAAAAGAGGACTTAGAGAAATGCTTGTTCCGGGAAATTCGCATTTGGGTTGAAATCTTCCAGATTCAAATTCTGGATTTGGGTTTGGACTTCGGAAATGGTAGTTGTTGAATCCGGGGGCTGATCTAGGCTCGGGAGAGCTAGAAAATCCTGGTATTCGTGGCTGTTCAAAGGTGTAACGAAATTATCGTCTGGAGTTTGTTCAATTTCATAATCGACAGGATTTTGACTGAAATCGTCATAGATGTATGGGCTATTTTCAGTAATATAGCCATAGTCGCTTACTGAATATTCTTGAAAATCAGTATTCAGGTGTTCATTGAAATGATGCGTCCTTTCTGAACGATAGTGAGGGTTTGTCTGTATTACAGACGGTCGGAATTGATTTGGTTTAAAAAGGGGTCTCTGAAAATTTGTCGGTCGAAATGGTGGACCTTAATGGTTGGTATTATTTTGGGGTGGATTTGGCCTCGAAGTTTGATTTGGCCCTGTAAAATTAGGTCTAAAATTTTGGTTGTAAGATTGAGGGTTGTTTTGCTGCCGCAACCGACAATCTACTGCAATGTGGCCTAATCTACCACAATTTAAACATTTCGGTGGTTGAATGGGTTTTCGGACCTGAAATGTGGGTTTAGGAGGAGCAGATTTGTGAATTTTTTGCTCTTCAAAATATGACAACTGAAGTTCTCGTCTGATTCGAGAGTGTGCCTCCAGAAGGTCTTTGGGATTGCTGGCAAGAATTATTTGGCCTAGACGTGGTTCTAGTCCGGTAAGTAATGTATTTAGAACCATCGTATCTACAAGGGTAGTCTGAGCTTCTTTTTGCTCGTTACTTAGTCCAGACGCTTTTTGAATGCATGAGTGCATTTTCGCACTCAAAACCTGGAGTCTATTATAGAACGTTAGAGGGGATTCGTTGGACAATTGTTTGAGACGTTGGAGATCGTGGATCAAAGAAGACAGATCCCGCGAGTCTCCGAAATGGAGTGTTAGAAGCTGCTTAATTTCTAAATATGAAGCGGGGTTTCTCGAGTTGACTAACTGAGCCGCTTTGCCTCTAAGTTTATTTTTAATATGAATGACTAGCAGATATTTTTGCTCTGCAGTCGACATATTGTACGCACAATTACATGCGTGTATGAAGGTGGCCAAGGAGATGCCTTCAAATCCGGAATAATAGAAAATATTTCCGATAACCGGTACTTTTCGGTTTCATCAGAAACTACATTGTTTGTTGCTTGTGTCATTTCGATGTGTTAGAATTAAAAGTATACACAAGTTGAAAAATAATAAAAGAATAAAATAAACGAGGGATTGTAAAATGGGTTTCAATTAAAATATAGTGTAAAAATTATTAAGCAAATGTATGTAAATGGGGTATAAACGATATTTTGGATAATAGAACGGTAGATAAAAATGAAATAATAAAATAAATATGTAAACGTAAATCAAAATATATCAAATAAATATTTCAATTCAAATAATCAAATAATATCTCAATTCAAATCAAGATAATCAAATAAATCAAATTATCAATCGAATAATCAAATTAAATCAAATATCAAATAATCAAATAAATCAAATAAATTCTTTAAAACCTTAAACGTTAGACGATTCACTACTACTCACATCAACAGGAACATTGGAAGATCCGTGTTCTCCTTGTTATCGCAGTTGGGACTTCTTCCAGGTTCTTTGCTCCGTTGGGGGATAGGAATCCGCCGCTACCAGCTAGAAGTAAGCTCGTGTTCTAGTAACGTTGACGGATCCTACTGACTGCGCCAATTTGTTATATCACACTTCTCAAATTAAACTTTTTAAAAAGGATCTTTATTAACTTTAACAAAATTATAACTTTTTAAAATACAAAATTGAAATAATGACAATAATAACTAACAACAGACTGAGTAATAATGAATGACAAACAAGAGAGATTTTACAATATATAACCTAATGAGTGCTGAATCGGCACTGTCGACACGGCGATTCCCACGGATGCTCGATGGTGCTGTAATCTGATACTCCACGTGTCGCTGACTCAGCTGGGAATGTTGTATTGTCGTTGCGATATAAGTTCATGCTAAGTTCATAGTGTAAACTTATATAATGTCAGAAAGATAAAATTGGACATAGTACAGACACTAAATTAACATATAAGGTATAATGTTATATAGATAAAAAGAATACGGTATAGAACGCAAGCACAAACGGTTTCAACATACTTCACGAACAACACTTAACTGCACCATCACTACACTAAGATCTGTCGACAGTCATGAAGAAGGAGTGGCAAGCGATGCTTCCTACCAGGACACTGTTGACCAGCGTGGAGACGATGTAACTGCTTTGGAGTCCTAGGGTTTTTATGATCTCGTTGTTTTGCTTACACCATACCCCTCTGGCTCCTACACCTATTGGCAGGATTTGAAATTCAAACCCTGGATATCGTTTGCCGACTTTCACTAGGAAAGGGATTGTACTGTATTTCATCCTCTTTAGTTCGTAACTCGTTGCCAAGGATCGGTTGTCTTCCCATGGTACCGCTATATCCGTTATAATCAGTTTGTTCCCCTTTGTCAGTAGGATGTCCGGAATTAAGAGCTCCCCAGTATTACAACGGAAACGTGGTTCACTTACCGAGCTCCATCCCTTCTGCTCGGCCGCTTCCGTTAGCTTTTTCGCCACCGCGTTATGCTTACCAATTCTCCGGCTGAGAGTGACGTAGCAGCCCTGCAGAACGTGACATAGGGATTCTGCATTTTCTGAGATGGGGCGGATTAGATGGTATGCCTTTGGTTGGCAGGATGTTGGCCCTCAGATGTATGGCCTTAATATAGGTGGTTCCGGTCCATTTTGGTGGGGGTTGTCAATCCACCTCGAGAAAGCCTGATGGTCGGCAAATTGGTAAGTGCCATTACCACTATATGAGTTATTGAGGGTTTGGCATAGGTGACTATTAATCCGGTCTTTCGTGCTGAGTCCCTCCTTAACCATTTTTAAGAAGCGCTCTTGTGTTTTAGCAAAGCCGATGCGTAGGTTGTTCGGGATCTCTTCGGCGATGTTCTTAAGGCGACTCTGCATAATCACGAAATTTGACAAAATTCTTCAAATAAAAAATATAGTTGTGTTCTTAATTGAAATTATTGAAAAAATAGGTAAATAGGTCTTGACTGAGCATTTATCGGTAGACTTGGAAATGTTGAAGTAATGTAGTTTTGAAAATGTGTTAGTTTATTTAGGTAGAATAAAATTAAACTTATGTTTCATCGGTTGATTAAAATTCAGGATTTTCTATAAAATATTGACTTTGTAATTTGAATTAATTGATTAATTAAACGTTACCTAAGATTGTGTGTGGTGCAGTTTAGTGGGGATATATGAAGTTTGAAGCTGTAACAACTGACTATTATCTATCTAAATTGTACATGTATCTATAAAGATTGAAAACATTACTAAGGGTTGAGATTTGAATTTGGTAATATGTTCACAAATAGTGTACAGTAAATAAATGGTTTTACGGAATTCTTAAAAATGTCGTTTACATAATCTAAATTCTTTGAATACAAGGGAAATAAAGTATTTTTGTGGGTACCTATGTGGAATTATATTTTATTTTTTGCCGATGATTGTGTAAATCATATAAGATATGTTTAATTTCACAAGAAGAATTACATTTTTACAATTCATTTCTTTAAACTGTTAATAAGTATAATCTCGCCCAGGACTGATGTTGCTCTAGGTTATATTGATTAATAATTTAAACTGCAAAATCTTAGACGTGTAATTTGAGCATTTATCACTCACGTTTTTCTATATTCTATGCAGGCTAGAGAAATTCTTCAAATAAAAAATCTGGTGGTATTCTTAAATAAACGTAAGATTTTAGATAACTATTTTCAAGGTTTTGTGGAGCTTGGTAAAGTTTAACAAACATATTATGAAATATTTCAGATTATTTTTATGTGGGGTCGGAACAGTTTCTTCTTGGGAAAGTTCTGTAAATAGGTCTTAATTGAACAATTTATCAGCAGATTTGGGAATGTTAAAGTGGTGTTTTTATTGTAGTTTTGAAATTTTATTACTCCATTAAAGAATAATTAAACTTTGGCTTAACAAGTTGATTAAAATTTGGTTCGATTGTTGGGTGTCAAAATTTGGAACTTTCTTAAAATTACTAGCCTGGTAATTTCAACCAATTGTTCAATTAAACCTTACCTACGTTTAGGGTGGTGTAAATAGTTTAGGGGGATATATGAAGTTTGATGCTGTAACATGTTATATTTATAAAGTTTGAAAATTTTACTAAGAGTTGAGATCTGAATTCGGTACTATTGTCATATGATGTAGGTGGTGTCCCGTAAAATTATATTATGTTTTTTTAATATTCTTAAACATTTCGTTTGTAGGACCTAAACTCTTTCAATATAAAGTGAATGGAATGAGTAGTTTTGTCGGTACCCATGACGAAAAGTATATTTCAGTTTTGGTGAATGATTGTGTAAATCATATAAGATATACCTACTTAATTTCACAAGAATAATTAAATTTTTACAATCCATTTCTTATAAATGAGAATAAGTATGATCTTGTAGACAGCTGATTTTCACTTATGCGTATGTTGATTAAAAATTCATCTAGGATTTGTGTGTCTCTATACATCTTAACTCCTATTATACCTACAGCAATGGTTAAATAGGGAAAATTTCAGAGAAAACCTAGTGCATTCGATACCTGGCTTCAGATTTACAATCGGTCAATTGGTTTTGGAAATAACCGGCAAAAACCGAAAATAGCGGATTTCGTTTTTCGCCGGTAAATCTGAAACGGTTAATTTGATCGCTGTTAAGATGTGACATTATTTGAATACATTTTATTAATCGAATAAGACATCTGTCACATGTCTCAATAGTTTTTTGTCATTCCGCAAACATTCCATTTTTCTTATGGCCTCTATATTAGATTTTTTAATTTTTAAAATGGGCGTAAAATTTCCAGTCTAGTAATACACCACAAGTGCATAAAAGATTTGAGTGTCAACAAAATATCACACTCCGTAAAGTTAGGCCTTAATTTTTCTATGTTGCTTTATTTGTCGCAAAGTAACATTAATAAGAAAATAATGTATTAACGCATTGAATTTTCAATAAAATATGAACGTAAATAAGGAGAAAATGACTTCGAAAGTGTAATACTATTTATAAATGTATCTGAAATTCTATGTCTTAGGTAAGTTAGATTAAATTACCAATGATCCCACACCAAAAGTTACTTCCAAATCTAGTCTGTACACATCTCTTTGCCAATTCGTGAGGGTTTTCCATATCACATTGATAAGTACATATTTTGCTTATTACAACCTTCACAATTCGTAAATCAACTTTCATAGGACCACAAGATATAATTTATATAAATGAGATATTCATTACTCTTTCTAATATACCACTCATAGAAACGCATTCGTCTTGGAAAATCAGTTTCCTTAAATCCATGAACTATTTTGGGTTTGTATGGATGGTATATACATATTATCACTCTCTTTATCGTTGAAATGGCCGTTCAACAGTTCTTACGTAGGCATTAGGCTTTCGTTGAAAGGTCGTAAAATACTTCTGTTTCGATTTTCTTTTTCAATGTAAGTACAGCGCTAAATGTCAAACTTTTCTTCATTTGAATAGAGAATACCGGCTATTTTTAACAGGTTTCGATAATTTGTGTTTCATATTTATGATTTTAATCAGAGAAAAATGTATTTCTTACTAAAAAACAACTTTCACACTTTAAATTTTTTAACATCAGTCAGATGTGTTATAGAAGGCGATACAATATTGAAAATAAAAATGGCGATAGAAACATTTTACAAGTTGTCAACGAAAACTCTAGTACATTGGTAAGATCTGTTGAAAGGGAATTTCGTGTGTCACAATAAACAATACAGAAAGTGTTAAGAAAGAATAAGTACCAAAAACCCATAATAGATCAACAAGGTAAGGAAACTAATTTTCAAGACAAATGCATTTAATTTGTCTTGAAAGATAGTTTCCTTAAGTAATAAAAATTCGGATTTTGTAAATCATATCTTGTAATACGATGAGAGTAGGTCTACGAATTATAGAATATTAATAAGCACAATACTCATAATTGGGATGTTGAAAACCCCCACGAAGTGGCAGAGAGAGGTTTATAGACCAAAGTTGGAAGTAACGTTTGGTGTTACCTCATTGGTAATTTCATCTTACTTAGGTTTTTTAATTGGGTACCCATTATAAAATTATGAATATGTTCAGGAAATCGACTTATAAGACCATATTTGTTTGACTACGATTCTTTAATGTTATTTTGATACAAACAAGTCATGGCCTTCTTAAAAAAATAAGGCCTAACTTTATGAAGTGTGATATTTCGATGAAACTAAAATTTTGTATGCACTTGTGAGACATATAAACAAGTTGAATCGGTTTTGCGGGATAACAAAAGACCTTTGAGATATCTGATACATGTCATTTTATTCGTCTTAAAAAAGTGTCATATCTTGACAGCTGAAATTAACCGGTTCGGATTTACTGAAGAAAAACATTTTCGGGTTTTGCCGATTATCTTCAAAACCAAATGATTGATCGTAAATCCGAAGCCAGATTTCAAATGCACTAAATTTCCTCTAAAACATTCCCCATTTGACTTTTGCTGTATAGAGAAGGGCATTTAAATATACTTTTCCTCAGAAAATTATAATAAAAAATATAATATGATTTTGTTAACCGGTATTTTAGATAAAACAACACTATAAATCTTATATAATATTATAAATTGGTTAAAATAATGTATACCTCACACATTTGTATGCACCATAAATTTGAAATAGTTATAAGAAATTACTTTATTATCTAGCCGATGTGACTTTTTAGATGATCTTCTAAAATTTTATTGTGTCTCATTTGTCTTTTAGTGTTACACCTGATTTATTATTTTTTTTAATAGAATTGGTATTTCGATGCAGATATATGACGGTAGTTTTCTCATATATATTTTCAAGAAACATTTTATGTCGGTATTCTGTTGTAGCGTTTCTCAGATATGTTAGTGTTGTCCGCTTTGAAAAAAATACATTGAAGATCACATATTTCTGTTAAAATTCAATTCTGTTCTTTGCTAATAATTTCTATAACAATTGCGTTTACTGGTTTACTATTTTTCTTTCCTTCATTGAGTTTTGTTGACCTATTTTGTTAAGAATTTTAAATTTTATTTTACTACACAATAATAAGTTTACCATTCATTTTATTTGTATTTTTGCAATTCGTCTCTTCCTTCTTCAGATGTTTAATTAGTTTTTTTTTACTTCTGAGCCATGACTGTTTTTCTTGTTGATTCTCTAAAACTATGATTTCATTTGGTATGGAAAATGTCCTGTAAGACCGACCATTTAGCCTTTTTCACATACATTTCTTTCGTTATAGCTGATGTTCTTTACATATTTTAAACAGTATATTTTTTTATTATTAACGTGATGTATACTTTTGTACTGTGTTACTTTGCTATATAGCAAGTGCTCATATTACACCTTATTACCTGAAGTTCAGTGGTGGTCCATTATAGCGCATTCAGTGTTTCTTCATCTACATAGAGATGAACGTTTCTGATCTGGGTTCGTATATTTACAGTTCCGATAATCATTGATTATTATTTTTCCGTGGACAGTTTCGCACAATACATGAACATGTTTTGTTTCTAAATCAAAACTTAACCCTTTAAGTTTCATAATGTTCTAAATTGTCTTATTGGCTTGGAGATTTTAGGCTATCGTTGACTAATGCACCGGATATCTTATTACACAATATTTAAAAAAAATCATAAAATTCTTTTATTTTACAACTTGAGAAAAATATGTCTAATTTTTTATGTTGACTTTTCATTGGGTTTTCTCTCCTCCAAATTTGTTCCTGCAACAGATAAGTATTTAAAAATTGTATATGTAGAACAAAGTGTAGTAAGGCAATTTCGTAAAAAAACACAGATAAGTATTACACAATATACAATACATTACTTATATACAGGAATACCGGTTCATCATTTTGTAGACGTCTCTTTCTGTCAGAATAACTGCGAGGAAGAATTTCTGTACAGACAGCCAGTAATCTGGCCTTACTACACTTTGTTCTACATATACAATTTTTAAATATTTATCTGTTGCTGGATAAAATTTGGAGGAGAGAAATTGAGACAAAATAATTCAAGACCTTTTCAACCATCTTTTCGAAATTACTTAATTTTTTATTATTCGATATCCAAATTTTTATATAAGCAGGAAGTTATTTTTAATAATAAGCAGAGAAATCCACTGACCACAATAAAATTTTATATAGAACATGTACCTAAAAGGACCCTTGAGGAGAAAAGAGTAAGCGAAAATGAAGAAGAAAGAATTCGGATATCGTCTGATATTGGTGATAACAACCATGAAAATATTCCTTCCCCCCAAGAAAATATTTCTCTCAAAAATAAATACATCTCGGAAGAAGCTAATATATATTTTAATGCATATCGCTAGTTTCGAATATACTGCAACTTATGGACAGTTTAAAATAATATTTCATTCTGTTGTTTACTTTTCAACTCAGCCATAGACCAAGTTTCCAAAAATTATTTTAAATAAGAAATGATCAATTTCGGAAAAACTTTTAAACCCTTACATACAATATTATACCTTTAGCCAATATCCTAAAATTTCTAATATTTCTTTCTTATTAGTTTATTAGTTAAATAAAATGAAATTCGTCACGTACCAAATTCATGCGACATTAGATATTATTGAACCTTAATCACAAAGGTTACTCAAACTTTACAAATTACTAAAATGCTATATGGCTTATCTCAAAAACTCCATTCGAAATTTTGTCCAAGACAGTTGAATATATGAGCAGTCCCAATACGGCACTCTATGTTTCTAATGTTCACAACAGAAAATATTTTCGGAAGGATAGATCTAGATACATCCACTATCAAAAAAACTAGTAAGTACAAAATTTCTAACTATAATTTTAAGCTTTTGTGCTTACATGCATTGTAACTTCCCTTAGAATTACAGAGATAGCAAATAATTTTGTTTATTATATTTTTTATGGTGGAATACCCAACTCAATTGTGGTACACAGTGGTACAGAATTAAACTAAAAAGTTTCAAAATTCGCTCTCTTCATAACTTCACATTTACACATCAAACTACCATCAATTCATTGTTATAAAGATTACATGCCATCTCAATTGAACAACTTCCACTTGTAAATAAACTTTTACAAATATCCCTATGACGTTATTGATACAAGACGAAATTTTCGAGATTTTTCAATTCATTGAACGCAAGACAATATATTGTTTCTAATCGAGAACTTTCATCAGTTGCGCTCCCCTCAACTGATTGAATTTTCAAATAGTTATTTATGTATATAATACATACAACTTAATTTATTTATTTTATTGCTAAATGTATTCCTACACCCAAGAGTTTTAGGAAAATTGTTATCACAGACTCTCCAAATCATACTGTATAAACGCCGAATCCCTGTGATTCCTAGGATATAAATCACACGAAAAAATTCGTAGAGATTTACTTAAACCTGCCAAAGAAATGACGATTCTAACTATTCGACATTTTTCATTCCACTGAACGCAAGATATTATTGATACAGTATACTGATTGCTGCCATTCTTGCATATAGTCACTCAATCCAGTTAGTAAACTATTAGTGAAAATGGAAATGCTGTGGAACCTTTACTGTGTCACAAATGTAAAAACACAGTTTTACACCCTAACGCCAAACCTTTATTTAAACATTCAACAGTTGGTTTACTCCTTGATGATGACAGGCAAGCGATCAGTGTTTAAACAAAGGTTTGATGTTAGGGTGCAAATCTGTGTTTTTACATAATTTAGTGACAATGTTAATGATTTTCTACAAGAATTTTGACTTAATTACTAACAGTGGACAAACTATGCAAAAATTGACTCAATACTGTATGAACAGAAAATTTTGATTATTTCCATATGGACAACGCGAAGCGCTCTTTAAAAAAAGAGTTTTGATGTGGTTCTGATGCTTACTTCTAAATTTAAAGTATATCTGAACTGTAAAATATCTAATATACATCACTGTTCCAAGCTTAAGTCGTAATATAATAAATGATAACTTTGAAAAACAACAACTGTTTTTATTGACAATTTACTTTAGTTGTGACCAACAAAATTTAATTAGGTACACAGTCTTACAATTCAATTTCAGAGTCAATAGCCAATATGGCGGAATTAAATAAACAAATCTTTGCTTATAATCCCCAAGAAGAAAAGAAGATGTCCCATTCAACAGCTTTTAATTAATAATGTAAAATTACAAGTATCCTTCAATTTCATTAACACTATGAATAATATATCAACGTTTTGATATTCCCATTTTTAGTTTATTTTCATACAATTTTGAAATGTTCTGTAATTTTTTGAATTTTAATTGTAGGACTAAAATAACAATTAAAAACACAAAGAAATTCATAATTTGCCATGAATTGTCTTACAAGATTCTATTAGAAAGGGACGTATCATATTAATCTAATATTTATTAAATTTCAAAATTCAAATTCAAACATTTACAATACAACTTCATAATATCTAATGTTAAAAATTTCGTATTTATTATGGGCTGGAATGCCGAATACTTTTTTATCACAGTGGCCCGTAGACGATTTTCGAATAATCGCCTTTCACAGAAATGTCGGTATAACGAAGCAGAGATCAAATACACGAACGAAATATTTTGGCACATTTTTTATATACCAACAGTTTAAAGATTCGGCGAACTAACAAACCAAAACAATTGTTAGAATATTATTACGAAGGCGATGTGTGGCGTCTTTAATAATGAATTACTGTAATAAAGTTGTGTAAAAAATATACCTAAACTTATTTATACGACAATGAAATTTGTCACTTTGAAGGATAGTTGCTAACTGTGTATGCAGCTGGGTATTGAGGATTAATACATTTCAGGGATTCGAAGCAGTCATAAAATAATTTTTTCTACATAAGAAATTACCATTATATATTGTTATATTAAACTATAATAACCAAAGAAATGTATGAATTTATGATGCGGACACCCATTTAGTTTTGTTCAAATATATTTCATTACATAACATAAAAAGTTGTGTATTAGAAGAAAACAAAAATTTATTTAGTTTTTTAAAACAGAGAAAATTAAAAATCTGATTTATGCTAGAGAGCATTTTAATTTAAATACAAAACAGAATGTCTTTTTAGATTTTATTAACGAAAAATCTTTTCGAGAGTTTTTAATCCATTGAAGGCAAGACAATATATTGTTTCTAGTCAAGAACTTTCATGTGATAGATAGATCGAATAATTATTTATGTTAACGTAAAATAAAAATCGACATCTTGGGGCTTCAGGAAAAACTAGCCAACAGATTAACAGTTAATCTATTTGTTATTTGTTTCTTGTGCTTACTATCATAGGAAAGGGTAATGGAGTTTTAAATACAGCACGGCTCTCAATTTAGAATCAATGTGGACAAGTTTTTCTTAAACGACTAGATTTTCAATTTGAATTAAAATGTTAAATTCAGCCTTAAATGCAATACAAAAATAATTATTCGAGATTTTAATCGCCGAGTGGAGCGTAACATTTGAAGACTATCGACTAGAAATAACATATTGTCACATAATCGCTTTGTGGGTTTTAGTTAACATATAAATTTGTTTCGTGTGACTTACATCATATGAATCAAAGGGTAAAAGCGTTACACATGGCACGACTTTTTTTTCTTTTTAGTTTTCTCTAAAACCCCTAATAATTGTGCGTTAAATAGGTAAGCTTCCTTATATGTATGAAAAAAGATTAATAATTATTCGAGATTTTAATATGTTGAGGGAAGCGCACCTGATGAAGTTTCTCGACCTGAAACAATATATTGTCTTGCGTTCGATGGATTGTATAATGTTCAGAAGATAGTATCAAAAAATAATTACCTAATAAAAAAAGTTGCAAACATATAATGTAATTTAGCATTTCTTGCATTATTAATTGAATTTATTACTTAAATCATATATTTAATCTATTTATTAATATGTAAAAGGAAATATATCCCTATTTTAAGAAATTTGGGTAAAAGATGGAGTGTAAGATTTGTCACGGTTAAAATACATAATGTTAAAATTTACTTAAAACATATTTATTTTATAAACTAAACCCTAGCTTAGTTTAAGAGATTTAATGAAAAAAGTTTTCAACACAATGTCTTTTTTTAAAGATTACCTAATATTTCACAGTTTTAGGTGTAAAAAGTCAAAAAGTAAATGAATCAGTTTTGCTTGGTTGTATGTAAAAATTGTCTTTGGCATGTATAATGAGATGATTTAGTTCAGCATGTAAATAATATTTTCATAGTACCCAAAGCAGAAAAAATTATAGCTCAAAGATGTTTTTGGTCCTAAAATATGTCTGATAAGATTAAAGCGTTAAATTCACTTTCATTATTTAAAAAGAAATCCAAACAGTGGATACAGTCAATTCAAAAGGTACAAATGCATGAATATTAAATATTAAAAATATGTACAATTTTTAACATCTTAATAAAATCGCCTTTATAGTAAAACAGTGTTAATTACTCATTTTGTTCTGTTACTTTCTTTTTTTAAGTTGTTGTGTTTCATTGTTACTACAAAAGTCTGTAAATTAGTTTGTTATTTTAAACTATAGTTTATTTGTAAGCTGAAATTCGCAAGATCATTTACCTATTCAAAAGGATTATCTTTCTAAGGGATTTTCATTATATTTATTTCAACTTACGTTTTAATTAGGAGTACAAATGTGATATTTTATTAAGACTAATTTTTTTGTTATAAAAAAGAACTGTATGATGATTTTTCTTGTTGTTTGTATCAAAAATGGAAAAAAATATGTTATGAGAAACAGTCAATTGAGTAACTGCATAAAATGGTAATATAAAGCCAATAATTAGCTCTTACCATCAGTGAAATAAATAGTCATAGTGAATGATTTTATATTAGTTTTGTTACAAACAATGTGTCCCTTATTAAGTGTCCTGTTTTCAGTAATTAAATTTAGGATTTTTGGATTGTCCAGTCCCAAATCGCAAAACATATACAAAAAAAGAGTTTACCTGTCATCTAATGATTAAAAATATTATATTTAAAATTTTATCAAATTATTTAATGTTATTAGCGTTTTGAAATGTATTTGCAATATTTGGGCCACTAGTTTTTAGTATTCTAATTACGCATGTCATCTGATAGGAAATATTACTACGAACAAATCTGATATCTTTGAAAATGTTGTGAATTTCCACTTTAGTTAACATGGGAATTTAAACTCTCCGGCTTTCATGACCAAAAGTATTGCATGAATAATAAGAAAACACACAATAATCAAAAATTATTATGATTTCTCGAAATCTTAAGGAACTGTTAGAAATATATAAAAATATCGGATGAAAGGAAATTAAACGAATTATTGGGTTCCATTGAAAAATTAAATTATCCGTGGTTAGTTAACCTTTTCAAAATTGGACTGACGATAACTGGCACGATAAGCAGAGTTAATCATAGTCATTCTGTTGGTAGTATAAAGGGTGGCCAAGAGTTATCCTTCAACTAAATCCTGCTGTGGCATCAGACACCTCTGATATTTAATAGTGTCTAGAAGTCACACAAATTTTCGAATAACACCCCAATAGTGCGTTTTAGGTATTATTTAGTATACATAAGTCATACTGAAATTGACTGAGTAATCCACTTTTTTCAATCTCTCACTAAACCTCATCTTCTCCTAAGAGCAGAGTTTAAAAATATATATCAGCATAGCCACAATCTTAGCCAACGCCTCGTATAAATGTGAAACAATACCGAATTACTGCAGTTCATATGTAAAATTTAACTAATTACACGTATTTATTTCGCTATATTAATAGGGGTACATAATGAGGTTAATAGGCACATTAATACATATTTCTTTATTTTTTAGGGGTTCTTGCGTAGGGGGGGTTATTTCAATTTTTAATTGTACTTTTATTTTACTGTGTAATCTCGTTATCAATCTTATTTTAAAATAGGTATCTAGATTGAAGGTTACAAATGTAATCTAGTAGGGCCTTTTCTCTTTAGACATACTATGAATACCCAATGTGGCTTCAAATTTCTAAAAACCCGAATGTTTCATTTTCTTGGTGATATGAGGATGACAAATATGGTAGCAATCCAACGAATCACCATATTATAGTAAAATAAATGTTGAATGGTTTGTCTGCAAATTTCAAAGGAAAAATAACTCCAAAGATTCTTATAGTTTGCATGGTCATGTTTCTAGGCCTATCTACTCCAGAATATTTCTTATGAGGATACTGAAAGCAAGAAGAAAATGAAACTCTATGTTTTTTGTTCTATTTGATAGCTGTGGTATTTTATTAAATAGCTGATTGACAACCTTCGGTTCTGTCTGAAGTTAAAATTGGAAATGTTCCTAAGAAACGGCTTAAGCATAAAATTGTTGATGACGCTATAAGCACCAAAATAATATTTAGTGAGGTCTTGAGGCTGTAAAATACAACTGAATAGATATTGACAATTCTATGATATTTTTGTTAAGTGTGAGAAATCGAGTACCTAGTATCATTAACATTATCCCCTTGAAAATAAACAGCAAATTTTTATTATTATACTATTAATTGAAACCCTTTAGGCATATAGATACTATAAGACTCACATTCCTATTTAGTAGTATCATTGCGCAGAGCTTTTCACCTCGATAACGCTTAATAATAAGAATTAGTCTATACAGTGACAATTTAAACAAAATAGTAATGTAATACGAAATAATAAATTTGTTTTTATATATGCTTCATGTTGAGCAAGCAAATTTTATTCAGATTAGAACTAATGCACTAGCAACTGTAGCCGAAATCGTCCCCAAACTATGCATATTTTAGGGACAGTCCCCAAATTATCATTTCGTCTACCGCCAGTTTGCAAAATGCATGTTTTGGGGACTGTCCTCAAACTCTACGTTAGTTCAATGAGGGCTCAAACAATGCCTTCGTTAACCGAAAGTTACTTTTTAATAGAAAAAATTGTTTATATAACAATTGAACTATATCAGTATAAATAAAATGTGATTTAGAAGCTTTTCCTGTAATAAAATTTTGGTGTCTCAAACCATGCGTTTCATATATATATATATGTAAAAAAAAAGTGGATTACTCAGTCAATTTCAGTATGACTTATGTATACTAAATAATACCTAAAACGCACTATTGGGGTGTTATTCGAAAATTTGTGTGACTTCTAGACACTGTTAAATATCAGAGGTGTCTGATGCCATAGCAGAATTTACTTGGAGGATAACTCTTGGACACCCTTTATACTACCAAGAGCCAGAATGACTATGATCAACTCTGTTTATCGTGCCAGTTATCGTCAGTCCAATTTTAAAAAGGTTAACTAACCACGGATAATCTCATTTTTCGATGGAACCCAATAATTCGTTTAATTTCCTTTCATCCGATATTTTTATATATTTCTAACAGTTCCTTAAGAGTTCGAGAAATTATGATAATTTTTGATTATTGTGTGTTTTCTTATTATTTATGAAATACTTTTGGTCATGAAAGCCGTAGAGTTTAAATTCGCATGTTAATTAAAGTGGAAATTCACAACCTTTTCAAAGATATCAGATTTGTTCGTAGTAATATTTCCCATTAGATGGCATGCGTAATTAGAATACTAAAAACTTGTGGCCCAAATATTGCAAATACATTTCAAAATGCTAATAACATTAAATAATTTGATAAAATTTTAAATATAATATTTTTAATCATTAGATGACAGGTACACTTTATTTTGTAAAATGTTTTGCGATTTGGGACTGGAAACTCCAAAAATCCTAAATTTAATTACTGAAAACACGACACATAACAAGGGACACATTTTTTGTAACAAAAGTAATATAAAATCCTTCATTATGACTATTTATTTCACTGATGGTAAGAACTAATTATTGGCTTTATATATTTTTTTTTTCATTTTTGATACAAACAACAAGAAAAAAAATCATCATACAGTTCTTTTTTATAACACAAAAATTAGTCTTAATAAAATATCACGTTTGTTCTCCTAATTAAAACATAAGTTGAAATAAATATAATAAAAATCCCATAGAACGATAATCCTTTTGCGTAGGTAAATGACCTTGCGACTTTCAGCTTACAAATAAACTAAGTTTAAAATAACAAACTAATTTACAGATTTTAGGATAACAATGAAACACAACAACTTAAAAAAAGAAAGTAACAGAAAAAATTGAGTAATTAACATGTTTTACTATAAAGACGATTTTATTAACATGTTAAAAATTGTACATATTTTTATCCACTGTTTGGATTTCTTTTTAAATAATGAAAGTGAATTTAACCCTTTAATCTCATCAGACAGAAAGTTGAATATTTTAGGACCAAAAACATCTTTGAGCTAGTTATTTCTGCTTTGGGTACTATGAAAATATTATTTAAATGCTGAACTAAAGCATCTCATTATTTTTACATACAACAAAGCAAAACTGATTCATTTACTTTTTGATTTTTTTCACCTAAAACTGTGAAATATTAGGTAATCTTTAAAAAAAAATTCATTGTGTTGAAAACTTTTTCCATTAAATCTCTTAAACTAAGCTATGGCTTATTAATAAAATAAATATGTTTTAAGTAAATTTTAACATTATGTATTTTAACCGTGACAAATCTTGCACTCCATCATTCACCCAAATTTCTTAGAATAGGGATACAACATTTCCTTTTACATATTAATAAATAGATTAAATATATGATTTAAGTAACAAATTCAATTAATAATGCAACAAATGCTAAATTACATTATATGTTGGCAACTTTTTTTATTAGGTAATTATTTTTTGATACTATCTTCTGAACATTATACAATCCATCGAACGCAAGACAATATATTGTTTCAGGTCGAGAAACTTCATCAGTTGCGCTTCCCTCAACATATTAAAATCTCGAATAATTATTAATCTTTTTTCATACATATAACCAAGCTTAACTATTTAACGCACAATTATTAGGAGTTTTAGAGAAAACTAAAAAGAAAAAAAGTCGTGCCATGTGTAATGCTTTTACCCTTTGATTCATATGATATAAGTCACACGAAACAAATTTATATGTTAACTAAAACCCACAAAGCTATTATGTGACAATATGTTACTTGTAGTCGATAGTCTTCAAATGTTACGCTCCCCTCGGCGATTAAAATCTCGAATAATTATTTTTGTATTGCATTTAAGGCTGAATTTAACATTTTAACTAAATTGAAAATCTAGTCTTTTAAGGGAAAACTAGTCCACAGTGATTCTAAATTGAGAGCCGTGCTGTATTTAAAACTCCATTACCCTTTCCTAGGATAGTAAGCACAAGAAACAAATAACAAATATATTAACTGTTAATCTGTTGGCTAGTTTTTCCTGAAGCTCCAAGATGTCGATTTTTATTAATAATAATACACAACATTTTATGTTATGTTATGAAATATATTTGACCAAAACTAAATGGGTGTCCGCATCATACATTCATACTATTAATAATTAAATTTCTTTGGTTATTATATTTTAATATAACAATATATAGTGGTAATTTCTTACGTAGAAAAAATTATTTTATGACTGCTTCGAATCTCTGAAATGTATTAATCCTCAATACCCAGCTGATCTTCTGCATACACTGTTAGCAACTATCCTTCAAAGTGACAAATTTCATTGTCGTATAGATAAGTTTAGGTATATTTTTTTACACAATATTATTGCACTAAATCATTATTAAAGACGACACATATCGCCTTCGTAATAATATTTATTCTTCTGGTCTATTCTAACAATTGTTTTGGTTTATTAGTTCACCAAATCTTTAAACTGTTGGTATATAAAAAATGTGCCAATATTTCGGTCGTGTATTTGATCTCTGCTTCATTATACCGACATTTCCGTGAAAGGCGCTTATTCGAAAATCGGCTACGGGCCACTGTGATAAAAAAGCATTCGGCATTCCAGCCATAATAAATACGAAATTTTTAACATTAGATATTATGAAGTTGTATTGTAAATGTTTGAATCTGAATGTTTGAAATTTAATAAATATTAGATTAATATGATACGTCCCTTTCTAATAGAATTGTGTTAGACAATTCATGGCAAATTATGAATTTATTTGTGTTTTTTAATTGTTATTTTAGTCCTACAATTATAATACAAATAATTACAGAACATTTCAAAATTGTATGAAAATAAACTAAAAATGGGAATATCAAAACGTTGATATATTATGCATAGTATTAATGAAATGAAATATTTGTAATTTTACATTATTAATTAAAAGCAGTTGAATCTTCTTTTCTTCTTTCGGAATTATTAGCAAAAGATTTGTTTATTTAATTCCGCCATATTGGCTATTGACTCTGAAATTGAATTGAAAGATTGTGTACCTAATTAAATTTTATATTGTGACTAAAGTAAATTGTCAATAAAAACAGTTGTTGTTTTTCAAAGTCATTATTTATTATATTAGGTTTTTTTATGTTAATGTTTATGTTTGATCTTTTTTTGAGCTTGGAACAGTGATATATATTAGATATTTTACAGTTCAGATATACTTTAAATTTAGAAGTAAGCTTCAGAACCACATCAAAACTCTTTTTTTAAAGAGCGCTTTGTGTTGTCCATATGGAGTTTATCAAAATTTTCTGTTCAATACAGTATTGACTCAATTTTGGCATAGTTTGTCCACTGTAAGTAATTAAGTCAAAATTGAGTTTCTTGTAGAGAATATTGATGCTTTAAAATCATTACCTAACATTGTCACTAACAAATGTAAAAACACAGATTTGCACCCTAATATCAAACCTTTGTTTAAACACTGATCGCTTCCCTGTCATCATCAAGGAGTAAACCAACCGTTGAGTGTTTAAATAAATGTTTGGTGTTAGGGTGTAAAACCGTGTTTTTACATTTGTGACACAGTAAAGGTTCCACAGCATTTCCATTTTCACTAACAGTTTACTAACTGAATTGAGTGATTATATGCAAAAATGGCAATAATCAGTATACTGTATCAATAATATCTTGCGTTCAATGGAATGAAAAATGTCGAATATTTAGTATCGTCATTTCTTTGACAGGTTTTAGTAAACTTCTACAAATATTTTCGTGTGATTTATATCCTAGGAATCACAGGGAAACGGTGTTATACCCAGTATGACTCCCGATTTGGAGACTCTGTGATATCAATTTTCCTAAAACTCCTGGGTGTAGGAATACATTTAGCGATAAAATAAATAAATTAAGTTATATGTACTATATACATAAACAAGTATATGAAAATTCAATCAGTTGAGGGGAGCGCAACTGATAAAAGTTCTCGATTAGAAACAATATATTGTCTTGCGTTCAATAAATTGTAAAATCTCGAAAATTTCGTCTTGTATCAATAATCGTCATAGGGATATTTTAAAAATTTTATTTACAAGTGGAAGTTGTTCAATTGAGATGGAATGTAATCTTTATAACAATGAATTGATGGTAGTTTGATGTGTAAATGTGAAGTTATGAAGAGAGCTAATTTTGAAACAACTTTTTAGTTTAATTCTGTACCACTGTGTACCACAATTGAGTTGGGTATTCCACGATAAATAAATATAATAAACAAAATTATTTGCTATCTCTGTAATTGTAAGGGAAGTTACAATGCATGTTAGTACAAAAGCTTAAAATAATAGTTAGAAATTTTGTACTTACTAGTTTTTTAATAGTCTTGTCTAGATCTATCCTTCCGAAAATATTTTCTGTTGTAAACATTTATATTCATATGCCGTGTGTCGTATTGGGACTGCTGATATATTCAACTGTCTTGAACATAATTTCAAACGGAGTTTTTGAGATATGCCCTATAGTATTTAGTAATTTGTAAAGTTTGAGTAACCTTTGTGATTAAGGTTCAATAATATCTAATGTCGCATGAATTTGTTACGTGACGAATTTCATTTTATTTAACTCATAAACTAATGAGAAATATTAGAAATTTTAGGATACTGGATAAAGGTATAATATTGTATGTAAGGGTTTACAAAGTTCCGAAATTGATCATTTCTTATTTAAAATAATATTTGGAAAATTAGTCTATGGCTGAGTTGAAAAGTAAAAAACAGAATGAAATATTATTTTAAACTGTCTATAACTTGCAGTATATCCGAAAATGGCGATATGCATTAAAATATATTTTAACTTCTTCCGAAGTGCCTTTATTTTTGAGAGAAATATTTTCTTGGGGGGAAGGAATATTTTCATAGTTGTTATCACCAATATCCGACGATATCCGAATTCTTTCTTCTTCGTTTTCGCTTACTCTTTTCTCCTAAAGGGTCCTTTTAGGTACATGTTCTATATAAAATTTTATTGTGGTCAGTGGATTTGTTTCTTTATTATTAAAAATAATTTCCTGCTTATATAAAAATTTGGCTACCAAAGCATAAAAAATTAGACATATTTTTCTCAAGTTGTAAAATAAAAGAATTTTATGATTTTTCTTAAATATTGTAATAAGATATCCGGTGCCTTAGTCAACGACAGCCTAAAATCTCTAAGCCAATAAGACAATTCAGAACGTTATGAAATTTAAAGGGTTAAGTTTTGATTTAGGATATTGAAAAACAAAACATGTTCATGTATTGTGCGAAACTGTTATATCTTTAAACAAACTTCTCGTAATCGAAACGGGATCTTGAGAATCCAGAATCATTTAGGATTTTTAAATTTGGTTCGGGAAAAGTAATGTACATACTAAGATGTCTTTTCTGTTTTGTGAAATTTTTTTTCATTGCCAGCTTCAAAGATTCCGATATCAAAATTTGTTGTTGACTGTTTCCTAATCTTTCTTCATCCCACATGAAAACTCGACAAGCCGCGTGATGTGCATGGTTTCTAAATCCCCTCCATGAAAACGAAAACCACAAAAATTGAGAGACATAAAATTAAGAACGAAAGGAGTGCTAACAATCACAGACGGGAGAAAACGTCCACGGAAACTGTAAATATACGAACCCAGATAAGAAATGTCCATCTCTATGTAGATGAAGAAACACTGGATGCGCTAAAATGGACCACCACTTGACTTCAGGTAATAAGGCGTAATATGAGCACTTGCTGTACTGCAAAGTAATACAGTACAAAAGTCCACGTCACGTTAATAATAAAAAAAATATACTGTTTAAAATATGTAAAGAACATCAGCTATAACGAAAGAAATGTAAGTGAAAAACCCTCAAATGTTCTTACAGGACATCTTCCATACGAAATGAAATCATAGTTTTCGAAAATCAAAAAGAAAAACTGTCGTGGCTCAGAAGTTAAGATAAAAAACTAATAAAACAACTGAAGAAGAAAGAGAGGAATTGCAAAATTCAAATAAAATGAATGGTAAACTTATTATTGGGTAGTAAAATAAAATTTAAAATTCTTAACAAAATAAGTCAACAAAACTCAATGAAGGATAGAAAAATAGTAAACCAGTAAACGCAATTGTTATAGAAATGATTAGCAAAGAACAGAGTTGAATTTTAACAGAAATATGTGATCTTCAATGTATTTTGAACAACACTAATATATCTGAGAAACGCTACAACAGAATACCGAAATATAATGTTTCTTGAAAACATATATGAGAAAGCTACCGTCATATATCTGCATGGAAATACCAATTCTATTAAAAAAAAATTAAAAAATCAGGTATAACACTAAAAGACAAATGAGAAACAATAAAGCTTTAGAAGATCATCTAAAAAGTAACATGGTCTAGATAATAAAGTAATTTCTTATAACTATTTCAAATTTATGGTGCATACAAATATGTGAGGTTTACATTATATTAACCATTTTTTCCCAATATTATAAGATTTATAGTGTTGTTTTATCTAAAATAACGGCTAACAAAATCATATTTTTGATTCTTGATTATATTTTTCTGAGGACAAGTATATTTAAATTCCCTTCTGTATACACCAAAGGTCAAATGGGGAACATTTTAGAGGAAATTTAGTGCATTTGAAATCTGGTTTCGGATTTACGATCAATCATTTGGTTTTGAAAATAATCGGCAAAACCCGAAAATGTTTTTCTTTAGTAAATCCGAACCGGTTAATTTGACAGCTGTCAAGATGTGACACTTTTTTAAGACGAATAAAATGGCATATATCACATATTTCAAAGGTCTTTTGTTATCCCGCAAAACCGCCTCAACTTTTTTATATGTCTCACAAGTGCATACAAAATTTTAGTTTCATCGAAATATCACACTTCATAAAGTTAGGCCTTATTTTTTTAAGAAGGCCATAACTTGTTTGTATTAAAATAACATTAAAGAATTGTAGTCAAACAAATATGGTCCTATAAGTCCTGAAAATATTCATAATTTTATAATGGGTACCCAATTAAAAAAACGTAAGTAAGATGAAATTACCAATGAGGCAACACCAAACGTGACTTCCAACTTTGGTCTATAAACATCTTTCTGCCACTTCGTGGAGGTTTTCAACATCCCAATTATGAGTATTGTTGCTTATTAATATTCTATATACGTACTTCAAGATATGATTTACAAAATCCGAATTTTTATTACTTAAGGAAACTAACTTTCAATACAAATGAAATGCATTTGTCTTGAAAATTAGTTTCCTTACGTTGTTGATCTAATATGGGTTTTTGGTACTTATTATTTTTTAACACTCTCTGTATTGTTTATTGCGACACACGAAATTCCCTTTCAACAGATCTTACCAATGTACTAGAGTTTTCGTTGACAACTTGTAAAATGTTTCTATCGCCATTTTTATTGTCAATATTGTATCGCCTTCTATAACACATCTGCCTGATGTTAAAAAATTCAAAGTGTGAAAGTTGTTTTTTAGTAATACATTTTTCTCTAATTACAATTATAAATATGAAACACAAATTATCGAAACCTGTTAAAAATAGCCGGTATTGTCTATTCAAATGAAGAAAAGTTTTACATGTTAGCGCTGTACTTACATTAAATACAAACACCGACATTACCTCAGCAAGGTATTTAGAGATGTATTCTGAACGACGACAGCCTCATAAAGCCCAATTCAAAAAAATCCTAGTTAATTTAATTAATCTAAGGTAAGAACTACTGAACGGCAATTCAAAATCAACTGTAAAGAGAGTGATAAAAAAGAATAAACTAAGTACCATCCATACAAACCCAAAATAGTTCAAGGATTTAAGGAAACTGATTTTCCAAGACGAATACGGTTCTATGAGTGGTATATTAGAAAGAGTAATGAATATCTCATTTATGTAAATTATACCTTGTAGTCTTATGAGAGTTGATTTACGAATTGTGAAGGTTGTAATGAGCACAATATGTACTTATCAATGTGATATGGAAAACCCTCACGAACTGGCAAAGAGATGTGTATAGACTACATTTGGAAGTAACTTTTGGTGTGGGATCGTTGGTAATTTAATCTAAATTACCTGAGACATAGAATTTGAGATACATTTATAAATAGTATTGCCGGAAATACACTTGCGACGTTGTACGAAAAACAGTCACCAATTGCCAAAATTGTCCCTATGTAAATGGACGCCAATTTGCAATTCTCTAAATTATTACCTAGTTACGAAGCAGTTAAGAACTTAATTAGATTTTAAACTATTGCATAATGGGGTTATTTTTTATTAATCCTGATGTGTGATATTTTGTTGACACTCAAATCTTTTATGCACTTATGGTGTATTACTAGACTGGAAATTTTACGCCTATTTTAAAAATTAAAAAATCTAATATGGAGGCCATAAGAAAAATGGAAAGTTTGCGGAATGACAAAAGACTATTAAGACATGTGACACATGTCATCTTATTCGATTAAGAAAATGTATTTAAATAATGTCATATCTTGACAGCGATGAAATTAGCCGTTTCAGATTTACCGGCGAAAAACGAAATTCGCTATTTTCGGATTTTGCCGGTTATTTCCAAAACCAATTGGCGGATTGTAAATCTGAAGCCAGGTATCGAATACACTAGGTTTTCTCTAAAACTTTCCCTATTTAACCTTTGCTGTAAGTATAATAGGTGTTAAAATCCTTGTATAGAGACACACAAATCCTAGATGTCGGTCTTTACATCTCGCGTCTTCAAATTTAACGAAATGTATCAAATGCATAAAGTAATGTTCGAGAGGACATTCAATTGTGGGAAGCGCAACTGATGAAAATTTCCTAACCAGAAACCATATATATTATATATATTGTCTTGCGTACAAACGAATGACACCTCGAAGAGAGTATTCAATATCTCTGACAGGTGAAGTTAACCTGAAAATTTCATCATGACATTCTAACCTAGGAATTACGGGTAACAGCAATTACATGGAACGGCTCCAGATTCGGAACCTCCATGTGCTAGTTTCCTCGAAAATCCTAGATGTCGGTCTTTACATCTCTCGTCTTCAAATCTTAACATATTTAAATCAACGTATGATACCAAATGTTAATCCTCCTATTAATAGACCAACAAAATTTCGAAATTACACTAAAAACACTTCAACATTTCGAAGTCAGCCGATAAATGTTCAACTTGTTCAAATTAACAGAAATTTTACGGCATTCTTCCGACTTACACATACAAGTTTACTGAAAATGTTATATACATATATATTAATATTCCTAGCTTTCTATTTAAGAACAATGATAGCTTTGAAAATTTCTTCAGCTATTCTGCCATATGTTTGAAAAGAAAATTACAGCAAAACCCAGTTTTGGTATGGTTCATACAATTCCGTATCGTGAATGATACATCATAATATCGTTACTTAACGATTTTACAGTAAGAATTTTTAATCAACATACGCTGTCTACAGGATCATACTTATTTTCAGTTATAAGAAATGGATTGTAAAAATTTAATTATTCTTGTGAAATTAAGTATATCATATATGATTTACACAATCATTCACCAAAATTGAAATATACTTTTCGTCATGGGTACCCACAAAACTACTCATTCCATTCGCTTAATATTGAAAGAGTTTAGATCCTACAAACGAAATGTTTAAGAATATTGAAAAAAAAACATAATATAATTTTACGGAACACCACCTACAATATATGACAATAGTACCGAATTCAGATCTCAACTCTTAGTAAAATTTTCAAACTTTATAAATATAACATGTTACAGCATCAAACTTCATATATCCCCCTAAACTATTCACACCACCCCAAACGTAGGTAACGTTTAATTGATCAATTACCAGCCTAGTGTTATTAAGAAATTCCCAAATTTTGACACCCAACAGTCGAACCACATTTTAATCAACTTGTTAAGCCAAAGTTTAATTATTGTTTAATGGAGTAATAAAATTTCAAAACTACAATAAAAACACTTTAACATTGCCAAATCTGCTGATAAATTGTTCAATTAAGACCTATTTACAGAACTTTCCCAAGAAGAAACTGTTCCGGCCCCACATAAAAATAATCTGGAATTATGAAATGAATTATGAAATATCATAATATGTTTGTTAAACTTTACCAAGCTCCACAAAACCCTGAAAATAGTTATCTAAAATATTACGTTTATTTTAGAATACCACCAGATTTTTTATTTGAAGAATTTCTCTAGCCTGCATAGAATATAAAAAAACATGCTCAAATTACACGTCAAAGATTTTGCAGTTTAAATTATTAATCAATATAAGCCTAGAGCAACATCAGCCATGGGCGAGAATATACTTATTATCAGTTTAGAGAAATGAATTGTAAAAAATGTACTTATTCTCGTGAAATTAAAGATATCTTATACGATTTCCACAATCATCCTTAAAAAATAAAATATAATTCCAAATAGGTACCCACAAAAATACTTTATTTCCCTTTTATTCAAAGAATTTAGATTCTGTAAACGACATTTTTAAGAATTCGGTAAAACTATTTATTTACTGTACACTATTTGTGAACATATTACCAAATTCAAATCTCAACCCTTAGTAATCTTTTCAATCTTTATAGATACATGTGCAATTAAGATAGATAATAGTCAGTGGTTACACCTTCAAACTTCATATATCTTCACTAAACTGCACCACACTCAATCTTAGGTAACGTTTAATTATTCAATTACTTCAAATTACGAATCCAATGTTTTATAGAAAATCCTGAATTTTAAACAACCGATGAAACATAAGTTTAATTTTATTATACCTAAATAGACTAACACATTTTCAAAACTTCATTACTTCAACATTTCCAAGCCTACGGATAAATGCTCAGTCAAGACCTATTTACCGATTTTTTTCAATAATTTCAACTAAGAACACCACTATATTTTTTATTTGAAGAATTTTGTCAAACAAATATTTCATGTACCACCCTGTTGAATAATCATTTGATGCAAAAATGCAACAAATTTCTTTTTTCAATTTTGATATAAGTTTCACATAAATAATACTGCAAAACCGGAAACTCCCATATTGATTATAAAGGTTCAAGTAATTCCTCTACCCAGTGTATGATATTGAATAACGTGAAAGGAACATCATTATATTGCTAGCAAACGATTTTACCGTTTAAAGTATTAATCAGCTTCGAAAGTGAAATATTTCTATGAATTAATATACCAACACTTAAAAACAGCCATCCGTAATTCTTATACTCAGCTGAAATAAATGTATTCCAAGAATTTAATTCTTGTTCTGACTACCGACAAGTTATACGTACGGTTTCCAATATCAACCACTGAATCCTTGGATATATTGAATTAATTTAAGTTTAATACATTTTTTAAATGGTACCGAAAATCTATCAAATTACAATATACCACCCATAAAATGTGTCAATAATATCCAATCCATATCTTAACCATTAGCCGAGTATCAAACTCCGTAAGAATAATGATTATTATTAAATGTGCAACTCAGACCGTTAAGTCATGTATTAAAACTCCAAACTTCATATATCGCCACTAAATAATTTCTCTACTTTAGTATTACGTATTTATTTAATCGAAAACACAAATTAAATTATACTATATATACCCTTGGATCATTTAACGATAATATCTTAAATAAATATGTCACCAACAAGAACTATACAAAAACAATATAAAAACTTCAAAGCATAAGCGACTACTATTACGTTATTTCTATGAATAACAAATGTCTGCTGGATGGCTTATTTCACGTTTTCAAACTCATGCAATGTAAAAAAATGATTGTTCTAAACTATGCTTTAGACACAAATTCTATATATAAACTCATTTATATATAAACCGATTTTGATAATGAACTTGAAAGAATCAAACTTATGGCTGTAAACAATGGATACACCACTTAACTTATTGACAACTTATTAAATAGAAAATTAAAGAAAATTGATATTTAACAAGTATATTCCACCGACCACAATCCCATACCTTAATTATACAATACTCTCACATTCAATGGAACCCCCTCACAAAAAATCTCCCAATTTCTACAGAACAAAAATATACATACAGCCTTCTCAACAAACAACAATTTATCTAGACACATAAAAAATAATAAGATAAGACTGACAAAAATTCTTACTCGGGTGTCTATAGGTTGAACTGGGGGAGTTGCCCAAACTTCTATATTGGTCATACTGGAAGATCTTTCAATTCAAGATGGCGCGAACACACTAAAGCTTTAGAAAATCAACAACACAATAAATCTACATTTGCGGAAAAATTATTAAAAGGAAACCATATACCTCAAAATACATTAGAAATTTTACATCTACAAAACAAAAGTAAAAAATTATATCTTTTTGAATCCGTGGAAATCAACAAAAACTGATTCTAATCCGTCTCCCTTACTTAATCTGAAAACCCATTTCTAAATATTATATATATATATATATATATATATATTATGTCAAAAATGATTCATAAATGTATTATTTATGTGACCTAAACCCGCCCACTTCCTCGGAATTCCCCACAATTAAGACGATAACTTATTTTATTACGCCACCTTTAGTTTTTTTTTGTTAGAAATAAATTTTAGAATTCATTGTATTTACTATTTCTGAAGAAGCCAGACTTAGTGAATCACATGTCAAATAAAAATAAATAATAATGAAATTTTGATGTTTTTAAGTGATCTTAATAACTATTTATTAAATGCTGTACATTAAGTATGGTTAGACAATAGAAAATTAAAATAGTAAAATTTCACAAAAATTCAGTCTTCTTTAGGGAGGGGGTACCTCCTCCAGTAAAGCATCTATCGCACACATATTGAAATGAGATAAGCAGACAGGAGTCTCGCATTCTTTTAGGAGGTGTGGAGAGACTTCTTTCTTGTTCCTGAACAGGAGGACAACAGCTTTTCAACCTATTTTAGAGGTTTATCGATATTCCAACAGTTTTTAAACTTCCTCTGTTTACCTCCTTCATTGTGAGTTCATGAGACAATCAAAAACAGTGTTCTGCCCAGTGGTTACATGTTGTTCGTATGGTAAATGACTTGCGAGTTAATACCTGCCAAATTCCACACAAAATGTAAAAAATATTATAATAATTGTGCAACACTTGGTGTTTTGGGACACAATGACTGTAGCCCACATTTTGTCTATAGTATCAACGCCGTCTTTGTTGAATAATATAAAGTGCTTATCTCTTATTCCGTTTTTCTTCGAAGTCCGGATTGATGGTATTGTCATTATAAAGCGTTGACATGAGAATCACGTTCCTTCTTGGACTTGGAATATACGACACCAAAGTCTTTTTCATTGTAGCCAAACGAGCTACTGAATTGTGCTCATCCTTTAGTCGCTACAAATTCAGGTGGCAATTGCTATTTATTTTTTCTGACAGTACCGACGCAGGATATTTTGTTATCTTTTAAGTAATCAACGAGATCCATATCCGTGAACCAGTTATTAACTGTTACGTTGCGTCCAGATCCGTGTACGGGTTAAACCATCCTTTTCACTACATAGCTTGGCTTATTGCTTACAAAGAAAGGCCATTCTAGTTGTGTTACAGTATAAATTTCTATATTGTATGTGTAATAAATTTTTGCGTCAATGAGGACAAAACATTTTATACCGTATGTATTGCCGAAATGGGCCTATCCTCGAAACCCTTGAAGTATCTCATCAAATGTTAAATTCCCATCAAAATTATAACTCAGTTTTGCACACATTTAGTAAAAATGTCACAAACTGGAACAACAGAGGCAACGCATTACTGTTTTAAATCTTATGATGTTCACTACAAGGCCTAATTATTCAATACCGTCACCATCGTTCCTCCAACGTTCTTCTAGTCTTTGCCGATTTCTTCTGTATAATTCTGTTAGTTACAGTAATCCCATAAAAGTTTTTATTTGTACAAAATCCGTAGGTTTAATGTCCCTGTCTCTGGCAATTTTATCCATGATTGTTTCTATGAACTGGTTGGTGAAGCTTACTATCACGTCTAGAATTACTTGAGTAAATAGACAGTTCCAACAATCTACATGAGTCTTAGCAGCCGTGTCGTTCCCTATTACTCCAGGTAAGCGAATACTCACATTGTGTGATTCCTTACATACACTTCTCAGTGGTGGATTTCGATTGCAATTTCTACTTTTATCTTTTCCCAAAAATACATTGTTCCTGCTGCAGCACCATCGTCTTCATCTGCCTCACCCTCCTGCTCTGTTTCAGAATTAGCATCGCGCTTTTCGACCACATCTTCTGAATCATAATCTTTTTCATCACCATAATCTTCATTCAAGGTCGGATCTTCGTCATCATCAATTATTAGAAAACCCATTATTTCCTCTACATCTATCGGGTGGTCCAATGTCGCAATGTACCGGAGAGGCCGCACTGGTAACTGTAGTTATTTTAACAACATTTTTGTAAACTTTCATATTAATTAGACTTAAAATAAAGGTTATTAATTTATTTTTAGCAAATATTTAAAAAATATATACTTTCAACAATATAACAGGTTCGGGAGCAATATGCTGCTTTGATCCAAACTTAAACAACTCTCCACACCGAAGATCAAAAGCAAACTGAATAAAAAGACTGTATACAGCATGCAAAAAGAGATAGTTGTTGGGATCGTTAGTTGTCAACGCCGCGTGGTTGCCACGTGTGTCGATAAAATTTCCGCGCCTTGCCTGTGAGATAAATTGGGCCTGGCGGAAGGTTAATGAGTGACATCATTGATTATTCCGAAGAAGATAAATGATATCACATCGAAACGTCAAACTGTCTTTTTTTAAGACAAATAAACCATACACATGAGAATCCCGAGCATGTAGGTGCAGTGCGATAGATTGATAACATAATATTTAACTTACCTTTGAGAGAACAAGTCCGTGTTTCTTCAAATCAAAGAGATAATATCCAAAAATCAGTCCGCAAGCATATGTTCCAAATCTTACGTGTGTTGGTTTATAGTAGAGAGTATTTTGAAGGCGTGAGCTGAAAGGTTTATGTTGTCAATATATTGAGGTGAAATAAGGGAACCTATTATTAATGTTTTGTAGTAATTTGAGACTCCAAAATAGATCCCAGACTCTCTTTGTCATAAATATTTCATAAATTAAATACTTACAGAGTTCAGATCGAACTCTGCAAGTCTCACTAGATGATTGACACCCCTAGTACGATATAGGCTCAGAAAAATTGTCCTTCAGGAGTATTCCAGTAAGACTTGCGTAGTAGAAAATTGCGATACCGAGTTGGATCTACAACAGTTTTCAGTTGTGTAGTGAGGCTTGGAGAGTAAGCAGCTGTTTATTGGGGAATGCACGCGTTCGTTAGTATGATTCAAGTTTGAATCTTGCAGAAGTTTCGCCAATATCTTAATTGGCATTCTCAATGCGTTGTTACGGTTCATAAGTAATTGAGATAGAATTTTGATATTTTAAACAGCTATAGTTGGGACTTACTGTTAATCTAAACTCAAATTTAGCATGCTAATTTATAACGGACATTTCGCGAAATATTTCAAAAATTCACATAGCATCTAACATATATTTTTTTACTTTAATATTTCTCTTTTTATAACCTTTTTATCAATGTCAATATTTCCTGATGCTAAATATGTAGACATGAGTTATTTTACATTTTTATTTAAAATCTCGTATTTCATCAAATTTAGTTAAAGACAAATTTGCCATAGACAATTGACGGCAACTGAACTTATTAAAAACTATGTTAATAGCATTTCTGTTGATTAGTGTAGACTGTACCAGCATGTTGATACCAACAAGATTGAAATTAGAATAGATAGAATACTATGGAAACATAAAAAGCCATCTGTATAAGTTCAGTTCTAATTTAAAATGATCCTCAATAGCATATCGCATAGAATTATGCAGAACATTTCATTAAAATGTCGAGCAGTAGAACCTGTATATAAAATTGATCCGACTGGAGGAAATCAAAATATCAAAGGGAAGAAATATTAACACGTTTGAGCAACTGAAAACCCTCATGCTTAAGAGGAATGACAATTCCAGTAAAAGGTTAGTTTCAGAATGTTGTTAATTGAAAATAGTAGTATTAGTTATGTTATTTATTACTGCAGTTAGAATACACAACTTGGCAGTAGAACATCCCACCGAAAGATTTCTACGGTCATATGTTATTTAAATGAAATGTAATTTTAACAAATACTCGTAATTACTAATAGGGGAATATGAATACGATTTACGAATATGGCCCAAGTTTTTTATTTAAATTTTTAGTAAATTCATTTTCTTTGCAGTTTTTTCGATTCAATATACAAATATTCTTATTCAAAACATGGTATACCGAATTATATAGCAAATTATAATTAACTATAAAGCCTTACATTTTATCAATCATCTACGACTAAAAATGAGGCTTATGAAACAAGAATATTCACACGTGGATTTACCGATATAAAACTATTTTATTCAAAATTTTTTATGTAAGAAATTAATTCTGGTTCTGGCTCGTCAGAAGTATCGACAACAAATTCTAATTCTTTTTGTTTTGATACGTTAAGCATATTCTCAAATTGTAAGGGTGTTGGGTACCCTACGAACCGCACTGACTTCAAAAGGCATCAATCAGCCAAGCGCAATCTTCAGAACACAGTTTGACGCAGCTACATTGAGTGTACACAGATTATGTGCAAAATTTTCTCTTTGAGTGTCATCCAGTATGGTTAGAGCGGATTGAAGTCCCTTCCATCTTTTTCATGTGCTCTTCGTATTTTTTCATCCCATACGTTTTTTAGAACATACGATATTATTAAATATTTTCCTTAGATTCAGTCACAAATGTCTACACTCAATATAAACGTCTTTATTTTCAACAACGGTAAGTAACAATGAACAGATTATCACTGCATTGCCATCCACTCAACTTCAAACTTTCCCACCAGATAACCACATTTATGTAACCATCACTATATCGAGATGTTTTGCTGTTATTTCTGGTACTGCAACGTGAATGGTTTCCAATTCCGGAATAGAATCGAAAGCCTTTTTATTATCATCAATCGAATTTTCACGTATAACTTTCTTAACACCATTGTTTATTTGACTGATTTTTATCGGTTATTCGGCATCCGCAAATTTAGTTTCTATTTAGGATGACCAGTTTCTGGAAAGTTTCTTGTATTCGTATCGCAAAATGAAATGTTATAACAATATCCTACATTATTGATGCTTATACAATGTTTAATCCCATATATAAGGACAGCAAATTCCCAAACACACTTAGTTTTCTCCTCAACCACATGATCTGTCAGGAGAGGCGAATATTTCCTGGTAAAGCTTTGAAGATATTTTAAAAACTTTACCTTTTTTTTTTCATAAAACGCAGCTTTGAAATAACAGTCAGCCGTTAAATGCATGTAAAGTTGGTAGACCGAGGCATAAAGTATGACTCAATCGCACTTCCAGCTCAGTACAATTAGTGCAATCAAGATCGTTCTTATTACCCTTCTTTGCAGTAATAACTTATTTTTACCGTTTACGACTAGAATGTTGTGTAGACGCGAGATGTAAGACCGACATCTACGATTTTCGATTTTCGGGGGAAACTAGCACACAAAGGTTTCGAATCTGGATCCGTTTCGTGTAATTGCTGTTCTCCCGTAACTCCTAGAACAGATTTCGGAACCTCTGTGTGCTAGTTGCCCCGAAAACCCTAGATGTCGGTGTTACATCTCGCGGCTACAAAATTACTCCTGTATCCAAAACATAAATAAGTGTTCGAGAGGACTTTCTATTGTGGAAAGCGCAACTGATGAAGGTTCCCGACCAGAAACAATATGTATTACATATATATTGTCTTAGAAGATTGTCCTTATTAGAATGTTGTTATATGAAACAGTACCATCGGCAATCTCTATTTACAGTCACTTTTAGGTCTAGTGCAGACGGGGCAACTGTTTTGTAACTTCGGAAGCAAACCAGTTGCACTTAAGCTAGATTTGTTCGTAGCCGCTCGTTAATAATTCAAACGGTTCAAACAATCCGGCCAGTTTAGACATTTGAAATAACAAATACTCCCGGAAAGCTAAAATGCCGTGGAGAGTTTGTGCTTGAGGTTTTTTGAATTTTTTTCAAAAACGGTAAGTGCTATCAAAAAAATACTACAGACTCAGGTTGTAGACCTTAGAATTATCTACAAAAGTGGCTCTTATTTTTTTCTAAGAGTCACAGTTTCTGAGATATCGCGATTGTAAGAGTCAAATTATACATGATATGCACACATTTCAACGCCTCCTGTGAGGTAATGTACTCAACGCGTATTTTAATGTGCTTTGCCCAGTAGGCCTATTCCATGAACTATTGTAATTTTGCCATTTGCAAAAACTCAAATTAAAACATGTGGGAATTACGAGCTATTTAGGGGCTCTTGATTATTACCCAAACTGATTTTTGAGCTCAATATTTGCTATGAAGAATGTGCAAAAACTATTGGCGGTGGAAACTTTACTTAAAGTTAGCATCGCCATTTCCGAAAAACAAACAAAAAAATTTGTGAAGCGTCTCAAATTAGGAGCTATTTATGAGCTTTAATTGATGTATTGATCGTCAACTCCTAAATTTGTCTAAGGGGTAAAAACCACCCCCGAAGAAATATTGAATTTTAATTTTAAATTTACACTTGCTAAATTGACCAACGAATTACAAGCTCTTTCCTGGTGTAATGCAGATGAACATCTAATTATATTCAGGGGTGAAAACCATCCCCAAATTATGCAGTTTTTTTCGAGTTTAATGATGTTCAAATTTGAAAAATACCAGCATATTCTACGATTTACGAGCTTGTCAACGGTATATTGCACGACTACTTTCAATTCTTCCAAAGGAGTGCAATCAACCCCCCCCCCACGTTATGTATTTATTTAAATTTTTATGTTCTACACATTTTAAAACTTTTTGGCGTAATCCGCTATTTATTAGCTATTCAACGGTGTACTGTACAGTCAATTTTTTGGAAGGGGTGCAAACAAAACCACAATTTCGCAGTTTTCTCACATTTGCTGATTTGCTAATCTACGATTTACGAGGTCTTCAAGGTTATCTTACACAAATTATATATTGTTTTTAATTGAGATTATTCTAAATTTGCAAAAGTACCATTCTAATCTACCATGTAGACTCCCTTCAATGATATATTACACTACTGCTTTGAGAGAAACGCAAGCATCTCCCAAATTATGCAGTTTTTTTTTCAAATATATTTTGTGACAGTCCAACCCTGAAAATTACTTACTCTAATATTTGCGAGCTTTCCAATGGCCACTATTAAATTATTCAAAGATTTGGAACCAACCCCTAATCTACCATTTAAATGCTGGCTAACGGTGTATTACACAAGTACTTTCAAATTATTCTGAAAAGTATTTTGAAATTGTTTAAAATTTTGCAATTTTTAAATTTCTGAAACTGCGCAAAATAATGTATGGGGTGCAGTTAACTCCCTAACTCTCTATATGTTTAATTTAGTGGGTTTCAGAATCTCAGAACTACCAAAACTATGGTTATAAAAATAATTAGAAAATATATTGCATCTCAGGGGCCCGATTGTCGAACCATTCGACAGCTCTACTATACCACTTTCGACTAAGTCGCATGAAAAGTTGAGGTAAATGCAGTTTATCCCATATATTAAACTTCATTTATGTCAGATTTCATACGACATACGTCCCAAGTCGAGTGGTAGAGCCGTCGAATGGTTTCAAGAATCGGGGCCCAGGTATCAACCTCCGGTTTTATATTTGTTATTATTCACTCGATTTTCTAATGATCCACTTTAAGACAAAAAATAAGAATGATATTTGAATTTCTATCTGAAACTGAATGAACTCGAATAGAACATGTCATATACGATGTTAACTGATTTAGTAAATTTGCCGAAGTCTGTTTGAAGACTGCGGTATAAAATTAATCTGTATCTTTCGTTGATTAAATTCTTGTGTTACATACATTTAAAAAATAACCAGAAAATATTACTATTTATACTAAAAAAACGTCTCAAAACTGAGCTTTATTATGTTAAATAAAAACATAACACTTTAGAGAAATTATCGAAACTTAAAGCAGCAGATTTTAAAGAAGAAGCGAATTGACTACAAACCAGAAGACTGATACAATTCCTCATTATATATAATACATATTTATCTGAACAATGTATATTAACCCCGTAGTCGTTTTTCAACACTAGAATTTAATTAGGTGTTCATCTGCATTACACCAGTAAAGAGCTCGTAATTCGTACGTAATTTGAGAAGCTTAACAAATTTATTTTGTTTTTCTGAGATGGCGGTGCTAACTTTAAAGTTAGCCCCGCCATTAGTTTTTTGCACTTTGTTCATGGTAAATATTGAGCTCAAAAACCAGTTTAGGGAAAAATCAAGAGTCCCTACAACAGTTTGCTTTCAATTTGACACAACTTACACCAGAGGAACAGAAGAAAGCCAAGCAATTTATCACAAAGCACTGGAAAACAGTCAAGGTGGAACCAACGTTTGTACCAACATCGTCCAGCACCGAATAGATACCGGAAAGGCTCAACCCAATAGAACCCCACCTAGACGACTACCATTGGGGCAACAACAGGCAGTCGAGAAAAAAATCTAGTCCATGTTATAAAATGGAGTTATTGAGCCATCCATCAGCCCATGGGCTACTCCCGTCGTGCTAGTTAAAAATAAGGAAGGAACCACCTGATTTTGCGTGGATTACAGAAAGTCGAATGACGTCACGAAGAAAGACAGCTATCCACTACCCCGAATCGATGACACTCTGACCACACCAGCAGGCTCCCATTGGTTCTCAACACTAGACCTAAAGAGTGGATATTTGCAGGTTGATCTGAACGAAAACGACAGAGAGAAGACAGCGTTCTCCACAAGTAAAGGGCTGTTTCAATTCACTGTCATGCCCTTTGGGTTATCTAATGTTCCTGCTGCATGCTGCATTTGAGAGGCTAATGGAGTATGTATTGAGCTGGTTGAGTTGTAAGCACGTACTTAGTGTACCTCGGCGACATGCTGGTCATGGGTCAGACATTCGACGACCTTCTAAAGAACCTGGGCGAAGTATTCTCCAGATTTAATAAAGCCAACCTGCGACTCAACCTGAAGAAGTGTTCCTTGTTCCAAAAAGAAGTAGAGTTTTTGGGCCACGTCGTTTCGAGTGGCCCACGAGTCAGGAATCCGCACCAACAAGGACAAGATTGAAGCCATGAAGACGCGATATGACTTCAAGGCCAATTTAGTCGGGTTCCAAGAGAGGGACAAAGTATGTCTGTACAACCCCCAACGGAGCAAGGGTAAATCTCCAAAGCTTACACCCGCCTTTGATGGTCCGTATGAGGTGGTCAAGAAGATCAATGACGTTGTCTACCGTATCCGTCGAAACCCCAGGGGTAAGTTGAAGGTGGTTCATTTAGATCGACTCTCGCCCTACCAGGGAGAGGACCACCCACGGACGTTTATAACAATATTATTTTGCAGTAGTTACGAAACAAACAAAACCAAAACAGACCCGTGGAATAGGCCTACTGGGGAAACCATGTTAAAAAAACGCACTAAGTACACTACCGGATAGGTGGCGCGGAAACGTGACGATTACAAATTATTCCACTTTTTAGAGCATGATATCTCTAAAACAGTTGCTGTTAGGAAAAAAAGTATAAATACATTTTTTTAAACATTTTTTTACCTTTGACCTCAGGCCAATTTTTTTACACAGCCCGGAACCATGAGGACTTTTGAGATTTCGTTTATAATTGTATTTTGAACAATTTACCATGTTCTTATGAATTTTCGTAACTTCGAATGTTTAAATTGACCACATTACAACGTAGACAGCCACTGAATAAATCGAGATTGTGGATGGCTCGCACTCCTGCAGAATCCACTCGCCAAGACTCCTAACGAGGGTCTCCAGGAGGCGCCTCGCGAGAGTGTTGATGCGGCATTACAATCGCGATATCTCAGAACTGGTGACTCTTAAAAAATTCGTAAAGGCCATTTGTAGATAATTTTAAGATCTACAACTTTGGTTTGAGGTATTTTTTTCGATAAAACTTACCGTTTTCGAAATAAATCCAAAAAAAATCAAATTTGGACCTATGATTCCGAATAACTTTTGTAGTGCATATGGGATTAATGGGGACTTTAGAACTTCCTTTCTCATGGTGAACCCTCACTCCACGAAATTTCAGCTTTCCGGGATTTTTTGTTATTTTACCACTATTGTTGTGTCTAGACTAGACTGACTGGAGTAAGAAACTTATCCACGTATCGGCAATTTCGACATTTGGCTGTGGTAGTACTCGATTCGGGGATATACTTTTTAAATCGCTGAAATTAGTGGCAACTAGCATCTCCGATCAACCGTAGTTCCAACTGCAACTGGTTTCCAACCCAATTTGTACAACAGTCCGTCTGCGCTGGACCTTATAACGAATCGGAAGACGCAATGAAAAGTTTTATACAAAACTTACCCCCTTCCTAACCAAATGACCTATAAATATACCATTTCCAATGATCCATGTATGCCTATACCCAAATTCCTTTTGGCGTTAAACAAACAAACTCACTATCGCATTATTAATATTAGTTAGGACATACATACATAATCTTTCACTATCAGCATTCTGAATGGAATAATTGTAAAACAACAATATAGATAATGAAAACATTTAAGGAGAGGAGGTAAACTGCATACGATTTGAAATATACAACGAAGAAGCAGTGTAGGTTGGCTGGGTATAAGATGATAAATAAATAAAGGGTGATTTCTTCAATAATTTGTAAACTGTTCGGTCTACAAATAAATTGGTGAAAAGTAATGGGTAAGCCATAAGGTTTTTGTAAGTATTTGTTACAAGACGTTATAATGACTAACGATACGTTAGTTCATTACGAATAAAACCTTAATACTTACTTTAAACTGTAAAACATGATGAGAAAATTATTATTGTATATAACAGTAAATGTTATACATGTACCAGCTACGAGCAAAATTCCTAGTGCATATGGTATGTGCCACTTTTTTCTTGAAAGGAATACCAGTAAAAACGAAAATATGATGAAGCAATGCATATCCACATCCAGATACCAAGCCTGGCGTACACACTAAAATAGTTTAATTAATGTATAAATGTTTAATTTTAGGTCATCAACTAATATCATTTAGTTTGGAATAAAAACAGATTGACTTAGTTTTTAGTATTTACTGTGAAAATAATCTGGTAAACTAAACAAATTAAAATTCCTACTATTCTGAAAACACCAACTGGTTTGTACCATTTAATTTTGAAATAGGTCATAATTATTCTCCTAATTACGAATAATTTTGAATTTGAATACAGTTACAACGAAAATGGTTCAATAGGAATTGTTTAATGTTACTACTGTAGTATGCTATGCTACCAATTATTGCCAGATTTTGTTGACTCAAAAAAACTTAGCTTATTTACTAACAACTCAACAAGAAACCCAGTTATCACACACGGTCTCTTATATGACAAACCTTCATTAATTGCCATTCACCAGAAAGTATGGTTCTATTCAATATGTTTTCTTTTTCAGATTTTCTACTGCTTGTTATTTCTGTGTTAGTTGTAGGAAAAAAATTAAATACCACATGTTCAAGGATATTTTCTTGAATCTGAAAAACTTGTGACAAATAGTATACGATTGGGATGTTCGCAGTATTAGTATATACCAAACTCACAACAGCATACTTTCAGATGATAATGCACATCATTATGACCACAGCGGTGAAAATCATCATGCAACAAAAGAGAATTTGCACCAACAAAGATATAATATCTATGTTTTTATAGGTGTAGTCTGTGTAGATGCCATATTCAAACTGTTATTGCGAATTATTTTCACACCCATATTTGCCGGAAAATAAAACTTCCAAAAGGCAATTAATTTATTTCAGAATTAGTCGACTAAAATCAACATAGCCCAGCGAACCAGGTATTTATGAATTGTTTACAAACAACTTTTTCCTGAATCTATTAATCACAACTTCATCAATATCAAAACATCGTGGATGTACCTTTTAATAATTAATACAGATATATTACAGCGAAGTAGTTCATTGTTGAAAGAAGCCCGCACAAATCTTATGGGTTTCAGTTCCCATTCAAATTGTCTATGATGTTTAATATTTGATGATGTCCTAATCAAAACTCCCATAAGCACAACATTTAAAAATGAAAAATTTTAGAGATATCTGGGTAGTAAAGACTAAAAATATATATATTTTTTTGTAACATTCTGGTATCATTTTATTTTGAGATTCCTGACAGTTTTGCCTCTGAAGGCCAAGTCAAGATGTAACATATTTTCAATACAGCAAGGCCTGAGGGTTCACCACCACCCCTCCCCTCTCCAAATTTTAGAATTTTTGGTTTCAAGATTCAATTTTAACCAATTAAACATGTGTTTCATAAGAATAAATTTTATATTTACAGAATTTTACATATTCTGGAAATATATGAGCAAAAATATACATTTTGAGTCCTAATCAGCCCGTCACCAATCAAAAATTTATGCAACCCCCCCTAAAAAAGTCCCTGGCTACGGCCTTGAGGCCCAGTATTTACTCCAACGGCTCTGGCGGTGTTCTGGAAATATACATTGTGGAACAGGCAAATGGAATAAATTCGATAACGAATAAAGGAGGGCTTGTAAGGGAAAACGGTTAGACACATCCATATGTATATTTAAATGCTCATTTTTTCCACCAAAAAAAAAATTAGATAGGGTGTTTCATGTGACAGTGGCCAATACCAACTTTCTTATTTTAAATGCAAGCCCTTGTATATTATTAATTTTTTGGATTCTCCAGAAAATTCTAGATATAATTCATGTATTGTACATGTGTCTTACATCTATCTTCAACTGTTTTTAGATTTATTACAAAAAATTAAATTAAAAAAAGAAAATTATTTTATTTCACAAATTCGCTACATTACATTCAATACTTAATTCCCATTTAGCTCTTGATATTGAGATATTAAGCAAAAACTATTCCTGCGTTCCTTTTTAATTATTTGAAAAAAAAGTTTTGTTTATTTTCGTTAAAACTTAGCCTTAACATCTTGTTGTCTGCCTACAAGACAGTGGTCAGTGTCAGTCATATTATTTGAATTTCGGTAACTATACGTAATAATATGAGAAAAATGGTTCACTTAACAGAAATGCACAAAAATAACTATTTTACAAATGATTGGTTATGGAGATAACATACGGACACAAATGGAAGTTACTCGCTTATTTTACGAAAATTTTTCAAATTGACAGTCCAATGAACAATTAGCAAAATAGAAAAGCAGTTTCGCGAGCTTGGTCATGTAAGACAGATAAAAAAAAGTGTCTGCGAATGCTCTAAGTGATAATACGAAATTGGATATTATGCTTGAGTTTCAAGAAAACCCACATAATTCTGGTCGAAAACAGCCCCCATGTTCAACGTTAGCCACACATCAATCGAGTATTAAAGGAAAGTAAAATGCATCCCTATAAAATGATGCCGACACAGGAGCTCATAAAAAACGAATTCAATAGGGGAACGTATTTCTGTGAACAAATGATGTTAACAACAATGTGATCCAATTAGAAGATGTTTGGTTTTCTGATGAGAGCACATTTACACTTCACCGTCATGTTAATTGTCACAATTGCTGCTATTGGTCTAATGAGAATCCTCAGTGGATGACAGAGAAACATAGAACTGCTCCAAATTAATATCGTGCCAATTCTGACAAACTTAAATCCTGATCCAGTAAACCCAATAGTTCCTACCAATACAGTATGGTTTCACCAAGACGGAGCACCGCCCTATTACGAAATCAATGTCCGGCAGTACTTAAACCAAAATTTTCCAAATCGGAGGAATGAAAGGAGCGGATCGATAGAATGCAGCACGATCTCCTGATTTGACGCCATTGGACTACTTTTTGTGGGGATATATCAAAAGTACTGCATACAAAACTAAACCCCTCTACTTAGATCGCCTAAAAAGAGGAATCACACTTGCAGTTAGTCATGCCTGAGATGTTGAGTAACGTTAGAAAACCAGATTAGCATGTTGCCAAGACCTTCACGGCGAGCATTTTGAACATTTCCTACATTGACATTAATGTGTTTTTTACATTATTACAAAATAATAAGTAAAACTTATTAGGTTTTTAGTGTAATGTAGCGAATTTATGAAATAGAATAATTTTCTTATTTTAATGTTAATTTTTGCAATTATTCTGAAAACAGGATATTGTACATGTATTATGTCTAGAATTTTGTGGAGAATCAAAAAAATAAATATTATATAGGGGCTTGCATTTAAAATAAAAAAATCGGTATTTTCCACTGTCATATGGCACACCCTATATAATTTTTTTTGTTGAAAAAATGCGCTTTTAAAAATACAAATAGATGTGTTCAAGCGTTTTTCCCAACAAGCCCGCCTTTATTAGTTTTATAATTTATTCCATTAGGCTATATATTATCTCCTAGACAAATTGTGACTTGTGTAGGCTTTGAGACCCTGTAGAACAAGCAGTAGCTCATGATAAATGATAAGCTTATGCGGAATTTCTTGTAAACGTGCAAAGATTCTGGAACAATTTAAAAGGGCTTAGGCATTCATAGTAGATTTAGTGATTCCAAAGAATTCTCGTTACATCTAAAAACTTTATTATTAAAATTTAAACCAAGCAACGTATGTTATTTTATTTCCCATGAATTTGTTTTTATGTCTATACATGTGAATTCAATGTAACTAAATCCATTATAGATTATTAATTCATTTAGAGTTAACTTAATCAAATAGAGTAGACTTAACAATTTTACAGATATTTTGGATTAGTTTATAAAAGGTTAAAATATATCATTCACAGCTACAATATTATATTTCCAAATCTCTGTACGCCGTCACAATGTTGACATTATGTACCTAAATAAAACAATTATACTTACACCATTGGCGGGACAAACATAATTTTGAATGTATAACAGTGTAGCCCACCAGTACTTGTGGCAAGTGTCTACGTACACCCTCCTTAAATTCATCCAAAGCGGTCCCGTAATCAGTTTGTCCAGTGAGGAATTTATTATAACGATAACTGCCAGCGAAGGTGTTAACCTAAAAGATGTTTGCTTTTATTGAACAACATTGTTAACGCTCATTTTAGTGTAGTATTATAACAAATACTGAAATTTCATCATTAAGTATCCTAGTAGAAAATAATACAAAAATACATAAATAAATAGATTCTCCTTCGTATGTCTTTGAATTATATTACTAGTTGGGAAAGTCGTGGGTGCAATTTTATGAAATCCACCCATGGGGCAGACGAGAATTTGCTACGGCTAAAACCCGGGAATACTGTCTGTAAGATTTTTTTTAATGAAACGTCGTATGGGTGCAGTAATCAGGCATACAGATATTTGTATGAACTAATTAAGTATTCATTAAGTATTCAGTGATTAAAGCTAAATACTGAGATGTCCGTTCAGATTCCAGTGGTTCAGAAATTAAAGTCGCCCAGCTGAATAAATTTTCACTGCGAAGGTTGGTTGGTGGCGACGATAGTAAGCCGTGTAATATTGTTGATACAATTTTCGTTTTTCCTCCGCTATTGTGGACTCTCGTTCACAGTGATAGGGCACTAAATATAGTTTGTCAACTAAAATCAGAAATTTGTATTGCTTGGCAACTGATCAATGTTGTTCCCATAATATTTTGTTATTTTAACATTATACTTTTAATTTATATTGTTTTATTTCAAAGGCTAATAGTTACAAAGCCTATAATATAAATACAAATAGTGAAATTGAAGATAAATAGTTACATATGACATCATGGAAATAAATCTAATTTGACATTTCATAACAATGTTAGCCGTTAAGGTAACTTCTTAATGGAATTTGAAAATTATCAATGTATTTTTTCAAAATTTCAATTTCAATGAACTTACAAAAATTGCCAGCAAATAAAGATATTATTTAACATAAATTAACAGCAGGTGCATTGTATTTCTTAATTAAATCGATTGCTAGAGAAAAATCGTAATACCGAGAAAGAACGAAATTGTGGCACTAATTATGGCAGCTGAGTTTTCAGATTACTAGAGTTTCAATACAGGTTGATTTGGAAACCTACTTGAAATTGAAACTGCTTTTGAAAAAATATTCAATACAAACTGATGTGTAAGATTTATAAGAACTTTACCACTATTTGATATTTTTCTAACATAACATTTTTGCAGCTGAACCCTTTAAGAATTTAAAGAAAAAATTGCAGCTTAGGCAATGTTTGGATGGGTAAAAAGTTATGTGTTATCATGTTGTAAATTGACCGAGATGTAAGGCGTTGTAGATTATAATTATATAGGGTAATTCCAGGTATGTTAGAAATTAAATGTTTCTTGGGTGCCCCATAAGCAGTTGCATATATAGAGTGTTTAAAATATAGGCTAGAGTGCAATTATAACTATACAGGGTAGTTTGAAAAAATAATTATTTAGGGTAGCCCATCAGCGGTTGAATTTACAGGGTTCTTGGAATAGAGTAGAATTATAGTTATATAGGATGTGCACAGAAATTTGTCATATTAAATTAAGAATTGCGAATTTGAACACGAATAAATTCATATTAATTATATCTGAAAAAGATCCTCGTTACTTATTGACACAATTAGTCGAATTTCGACCATTGGGCGACAGCTAGTTTCGATAAAATAGCAACTCCTTCTTGAGCAGGGTGCTAACACTATTCTTTCCTGATGCTTTTTGAATTTTATCTTCGGTTCATGAATCCAGTTTGACGGAAAATTCTTTTCTCAAGCATAGCTTTCTAGCCGTACCGGACAGACGTCCCTTGTTGTTCCATCTAGTTTGGAATACGTTGTCATACCGGTGATTAGTATTTCTAAAACGTTTGCAGTTTTTCTCAAAAATAATGGAATAATTCATTTTTTTATGTTTTCCTACAGTAACAAGTGCTATGAATTGTGTAGGTAATGCACTAGTTCCAGTATACCATTGTAATCAAATAAATTTAATGTGTTTGTTTCCGTTTTGAGATGTCTGGTCCCATCGGACACCTCAACGGGTTCCTAACTAATATAATATCAGCACAAGGGAAACCCCGAAAAAGAAAAAAAAATCCTGACCAGGGGGCTGGGTAATGTTTCAATAACGAACTCTCAGAAAAATACAAAAATACTAAATTTCTTATAATTTGGCCTCAGTATAAGGACAGTTTTAACGAAAAACGACAAGACAATGAAAACGTATTTTTTTAGGCGTGTAGGTGGAACATAGGATAATTTAGTACAATGATCGAGGATATCCTACATTAAACAGACACATAAACCAGATTTTGCTGCTAGATCCCACAAAAAAACGGACAAGGCGCACAGAATGTCGTAAAACACTTATCACATATAGTAGAGTTAAAGTAAAGGAACACGAAAAAGCTTCACTATACAAATAAGTACCAGGACAGCAAATTTGAATGTAAAAGGATACGCGAGCACAAGAGAAGAAAATACATATGAAATACTAAAAAGATAATAAACCAAATATCTCATCTTTCGAAATAATTGTTGAGCAGTTATCTAATACTATAATATGAGCAAGGTATGTATATAAATCTATATGTACATATATATTGTACATATATATATATATATATATATATATATATATTATATTTGTTTTTAAGTTGTATTCGAGTAACTAGAAGCGAAAGCAGAAGGCTACGAGAATTATGCGAACCGACCTGAAGAGGGCAGATGTGACTCTGCCGAAACGTCGTCATTTTACCATCGATCCCGGCAGGGATCAGTTGTCAACTAGGCGGATGAGTTCCCGGAAACCACATGAAACATATATATATATATATATATATATATATATATATATATATATGAAGAAATATTTATCCGGGAATACATCCGTTCGTTACATTAATTCATCTACGTCGTCAAAAGGTAACCTGAGACGACACGTGGATGCTGACTCAGCTGGGGAACTGTTGCTAGGTGGTCTCATATAAGTCGATGGAATAACTTATATAATAACTCCTATCCATATAAAAAAGTTGATGCTACAGCATCGACTTTTAAGGGAGGTTCTGTAATTCAAGATCCTCGACAGGACTAAGGAGGCTATGGAGTTTTACCCTGGTCTTGATGGTTGATGGACCTGGTGGTGGTGCTGAATCGGCAGAAGGGCTGATCGTTGGAGGCTTTTGGAAAGGAGGGCAACCACAACTGCGGTTGTTGCTATTGTGATGATCGTAAACCAGGAGGTGTGTTTCTCCAAGAATGGTTGGTCTAGGCGCTTTTCCAATTCCCTCGAGTATTGGCTAAGCTTATGGTTAGCGATATTCAGGTCTCTGGCATCCAATTCCTGTAGTCTCATGGGTTTCAATTTTGGAAGTTGACTGATGGTTGGCAGGTTGTCGCAACAGTTGTAGGGGATGTTGACTCTTAAGTGTGATGTTGTCAATGTTGTTGGTTGTCCTTCTGGCATGGACCCTGGTGTTACCGATAAAGGCATTGCAACTGGTTGGATGGTTAATAGAGAATTTGTCGATATGGATTGAGTAACGACATCTTCTCCCTTGCACTTGATGTTGATGGGCAACTGTCCGGAAATCGATTAACCAAAGGTTCAGATCAATCTTTTGAATATTATACTATTCGGCATATAATATTAAAGGCTTGCAACTTGAAGGAAGGGCTGCTGGCTGTCTAAGATGCTGTGCTTCGCAAAGGGCTTCTTTGTCTATGGTGTGTGGAATAACTTTGGAACAGATCTTATTTTCTTTAGATAATGGCTTACAGTCACTCAGGTCTTCGAAAGATGCGTACAATAGCGAATCGTCATCTCTCGCGATATATTTTAATTTTGTTGGAAGAATATGGTGAAATCATGTTCGATAATCCAAAACTGGGATAGGATACAAGAAGTGTATAAGTTTCAGGATTGACTAAGGGGATTTTTAGTACAAAAACAATTTTTTGTTGTGGTTAATATTATCTAAAACTCTGTTTAGGATATTGTCGTTGTTTAAAATAGCGTCTCGAAATGGACTTAGATCTTTGTAAACAAGTGGTGTCCATTTCTCATAAGAAATTTTAGGGTGCCTTGTTCATGGAAGAAAATTCCTATAGTATTGTTAAAAGGTGTAATGGAATATTGTTGAAAGTTTACGCCTGAAAACAGTCCACAGAATCTGAAAAGAATGGATTTATTCAAAATAGGGTTTTAGTTGTCAAAATTAACTTTAGTTATTTGGTTTGTGTGTAAATTTATGACGGTGGCAGAGTTTTTTCGTATTGCCGTAATTTCGAAGGGGCCGTTGAATTTGTTTTCAGCTTTGTTTATGATTTGGGACTCTTTTACGTAGACTTTGTCGCCTACTTTGTAATCGGGTTGTTTAAATCGCACTTTAGAGTTTTCTTTCTGTCGTTCGGTTTAAGCACGGGCGAGTCTGTAATAATAGTCCATTCTGTTATTAAGGTCTCTCAGGTATTTGAAATAAGTTTTTCCTGATTGTAAAGGGTTTCTGGAGGCCTACTAGAAGTGTGCCCAAATATGAGTTTATAGGGCGTGAAACCGGTGGTTTTATTTTTCGTGTTATTATAACAGATGATGGCATACGTGAGGACGTTAAATGGATGTTCGTCTGGATGTTCTGCTGTATTTGCCTTTATCATTTCTGCTAAGGTCGCGTGAAATCTTTCAATAGAACCGTTTGACTCGGGATGTTGAACGCTGAAGAATGTCAGTTTTATATCGTATAGTTGGCATAAATCCCGCATTAAGGTGTTGTCAAATTCACGTCCATAGTCACAATGGATGCGAAGTGGAGTTTCGTAATAATAATAATAATAATAATAATAAATAAATTTAGACAAACACCTCGAATACCACCTTGGCAAAGAAGGCTAGAAGGGAAAATTAATTCTCTTCGGAAAGATATTGGAAGACTGACCGAGTACCAACGAGGGGTCAGAAACAACAGAATAGAAAGACTTGTCAAGACGATCATGGACAATAACCGAATACACTCCCAGTGGGATGGAGAAAACATCACATCTCAGCAGTGTCTGGATAGTCTACGACAAAAGCTTTCCGTATACACAAGTCGATTGAGAAGGTACAAAATCAGTAACCAACGGAAACTAGACAACGCACTATTCCGAAAATCAGAAAAAGGGTTTTATAGAAAAATCAACAACACCAATAAGAATGAAACCCTAGTTATCCCAGTAAAACGGCAATCGAGCAGTTCTGGAAAACACAACTTTCCACAACAGTTTCCCATAACTCCAGAGCGAGCTGGATTAAAGAGGAGGAGGCTGCATTTCAGAATTATGATAAGATGCAACACCAACCATTTACAACGGAAGACACGTCCAACATAATGAAACACCTCCATAATTGGAAAGCACCAGGACCAGATGGTGTGCAGAATTACTGGATAAAGAAACTTTACGCCATCCACGATAAATTAACAGTACTCATTAATGACATAATTATCCATCCACACAAGATGCCTAGTTTCCTTACACATGGTGCTACATACCTCTTACCAAAGGATAACCTATGTACACAGGACCTTATACAAACTTATAACGTCGTGCATTAATCATCGCCTTTTCAGACATTGTGAGCTAAACAACATAATTACCGAACAACAAAAGGGATGCGCGAAAAACTCGATGGGATGCAAAGAACAACTAATAATTGATTCCGTTGTCTGCAATCAAGCCCACGCCAAACGACGAAATCTCTACATGGCATATGTGGACTACAAAAAGGCCTTTGATTCAGTTCCACATGATTGGCTCATTCAGGTGCTGAAACTCTAAAGTAAATAATTGTATTGTAACTTTTAGAATATGTCATGACTACCTGGCAAACCAAAATCTTTCTGAATGAAGCCGACTGTTCGATACAAACCGATTTTATCCCAATCAGAGGGGTATATTCCAGGGAGACTCTCTTAGCCCGCTGTGGTTCTGCCTTGCCATGAACCCACTCTCACGCAAACTGAACGCGACTAACTTTGGATTCAGTCTCAAACACAACAACGTACAAGCACTAAAGATAAACCAATTGTTATACATGGACGACTTAAAGTTGATGGCAGCTACGAAACAACAGCTGCATGATATGCTTAAAATAGTAGAAGGGTTCTCTAATGACATCCATATGCAATTTGGCCTAGACAAATGCCGATTATCAATATAGTGAAAGGCAAAATACAGCAGGGGCCTTACGAAATGAGAGATGGCACCTCAATTGAATCCATGGAGGAAGGCCATACTTACAAATACCTTGGAATAAAGCAGGCTCAACGAATTGATCACTCCACCATGAAAAAGGACCTATCAACAGAGTTCTATAGAAGGGTAAGACGACTGTTGAAAACTAAGCTTAACAGTAAAAATCTGTTTCAGGCTATTAACACTTACGCGTGCTCAGTACTCAGTTACTCATTCGGAATAGTTAAATGATGCAAGACGGACATTGAACAACTACAACGGAAGTACGAGTTCTACTAACAAAAGCTCAAAATCACCATCCAAAGAGCTCCGTCGAACGTACAACGTTGCCACGGTATGAAGGAGGAAGAGGATTGGCAGATATAGGCAAGTTACGTGATCAACAATTTTCAATTTGCGTAACCATTTCCAGAAACTCGCAGAATTTTCTGATCTACACAGAGTCATATGTCAGGTTGATGACTCAACACCTCTGCGACTGACAGAACAACAAGTTCAAGTATCACCAGACAACTGATCAGAAACTGCTGAAATGGAAAGAGAAGCCCCTTCATGGAAGGCACATAAATGACGTCAACCAAGATTATGTCGACAGTTCAGTGTCGAACTACTGGTTGATCTCTGGTCATATGTTCCTGAAAACGGAAAGGCTTTATATTGGCAATCCAAGATCAAGTAATTCCAACTAAGAACTATCTAAAGTACATCGTCAAGACCCTTTTATCAACAACGACAGATGCAGATATGGTTGCCAAACATCTGAATCTATCCAGCATACAGGAGGTTGCCAGCGTTCGCTGCAACTGAATACAAAGAACGACACGATGCTGTGGCAAAAATACTGCACCAGGAACTAGCGCTGAAACTCGAGCTATCACAGTCGGTAAGAACACCCTACTATATATACAAAACAGAATCTATTTTAGAAAATAACAACTACAAACTGTACTGGGACCGGACGCTATTGACCGATCGGACTGTTGCTCACAATAGACCAGATATAGTTTGGTAGATAAAGTCTCTAGAAAAACAACATTATTGACATAGCAAT